>JASVEL010000586.1:0-103228 GCA_032618575.1 Nicotiana noctiflora | reverse complement strand
CAACGCTTGGATACAAACGGACGTGTTCCTTTGGGGAGGTAATCCTATCTGCTCTTTTATGTTCGATTAATTGCGTCAAATTACTCAATATAAACTGGAACGACATTAATTCTTTGTCCAAAAGTTGCTTGGTACTGAACATTCTCCATAAGGACATTTATATCAAAGCATGAGAAATTGAAAAATAATATATTGTACAATACATATCTATTTTGTCTTGTATGTTTTCTTTTCATGCATGTACTCAAATTCTCACCCAATTGTATACTTTGACTTTTTAAATCATTTTGTTGCTGCTATATCGGAGTACCGGGCTGCCTTTTTGTGACGATCTGGCCCGTTGTCACGGGAATTACTACCCCGTTACCTTGCATTTATATGTTTTATGCTTTTATATTAGTGTTAGAGTCTATCGGGTGATTTAGGAGTGATTCAGGTTGAAAATGAGGCAAATAGCCTTTTTGAAGGAAGCTTGAATATGGAAAGTCAACCTGGAGTTGACTATTTAGTTAGAGTGCTCGGAATCGGATTCTGATGATTTGGTTAGTTCCGGGAGGTGATTTTTGACTTAGGGGAGCGATCGGAATTGAATTTAGAGGTCCGGTGTAGTAATAGGCTTGAATTGGCTAAAGTTGAATTTTGGCGAAATCCGATTGGTAGGTGAGATTTTGATCCGGGGGTCGGAATGGAATTCCGACAATTTCATTAGCTTCAACATGTGATTTTGGATATGTCTACAAATTTTCAGGTCATTCAGACGTCGTTTCGTCGGGTTTTTGATTGAATGTTAGTTTCGGAAGTTTGAGTTGAATCCTAGGCTTGAATCCGCTATAATTCAATGATTTCTGTGTTTAAGGGCGTGTTTTTATGATTGGAACAAGTTCGTATCGTGTTTTGGAGTATGTTAGTGGTTTTCGTTGGGGTTCCGGGGGCCTTGAAGTGAATTCAGACCATCATCCGGGCATTTTGAGACTTAGAAATCTGCAGAAAATTGCAGCTTTAGTGCATCAGGTATTAAGCCTTCGCGTTCGCGAGGCAAGGGCCGCGTTCGCATAGGCAGGGTAAAGATGAGCATCGCGTTCGCGATGCTGGGCATCGCGTTTGCGTAGGAGGAAGTAGGGAAGCTTCGCATTCGCGTCCCAGATGTCGCGTTCGCGTAGGAGGAAAATGGAAGGCATCGCGTTCGCATCCCTGAGGTCGCGTTCGCGTAGGGTAAAATCTGGAGGGCTGAGGATTCGTTCATCGCGAACGCATGGGGAAGTTTCGCGTTCGCGAAGAGTAGGCTGGACTGTGCATCGCGGATGCGTGGGATGTAACGCGAACTCGTAGGGTTAAGTGGTCAGGCAGTGAATTAAATTGCAGAAGCAGACCAGTCGCGGTTCAGTCATAAGACCTCCATTTTAAGGTCTTAGAGAGAGAAACTCACGGAAATTGCTGGGAATTCATCGGGTATTCATCGGAGGTACGTTTTATGGCCTAATTACATTATTTTATCATGGAATCGTTGAGTATTTCACTGTTAATGGAAGATTAAAGGGGGATTTTAGCCCTAGGCCTAAATTATGGAAAATCATTGATTTGAATGGAAATGGAGTCCGATTTTGATAATTTTGATATGCATAGACTCGTGTTGAGATGAGGATTCCGAATATGTGACTTTCGTAATATTTCGAGAAGCGTACCGAAAGTTGGGTTTTGGAAACTTTGTAGTTTTTGGTGTAAATTGAATTATTTTGACTGGGTATCATCCCATTGGCCTATTTTGATGTATTTCAACTATATTTGATTAGATTCTACGCTTGCGGAGGTTGATTCTCGTGGCAAGGGCATTGCGGATTAGTCGTCGAGCCGAGTTGAGGTGAGTAATGGATGTGGGTGATGACCAGCGGGGTCGAAACCCCGGTATACCACTTTGTGACGCTGTATAGCATCGAGACACGTACTATCCTGTGAGTGCGGGGTCAATTGTGATTGGGGACTATGGCTTAGTCCGGCCTGTTGATATTATATTGTGATATTGGCTATTCTTGAGCCGGTGAACCTCCTTCTCGGATGGTTGTGTACTTTTATGGGTTGTGAGCCAGTTATTGGCATCCTGCGAGGATCGTGATCATTGTTTCTGTGATATTGACATGCTAGTGTTACTACCAGTGCAGAGCTATTACTGTTAATATGATTTTCCCAACTCTTGAACTTTGACATACTGTTTTTAACTGAAAAATGATAAAAGAGTTTTCAAAACTACTTTTGAGCCTGCGAGGCTGCAATTGCATATTAGCTGACTGGTAGTGGATCGGGCTGCGCGCCACAGCATATTCATGATATTGTGCTTGGGCTGTAGGAGCCCCTTCGGAGTCTGAACCCCCACAGTGAGCACGGGTATCCAAATTGGATCGGGCTACGCGTCGTAGCGGTCATTTCATGCATTGCATTACATTTGGCTACATCTAATAGCTGTTATACTGTTTTGTTGGTACTTGTTGATACAGTTACTATTGATATTGAGACTGTTGCAGGGTATTTGATTACAGGTTTACATAGTGCTATATTGTGATTTCTTATCTATGCTGTCTTACCCCTGTTCATTACCAATGAGTCTGGAAGTACTCACTTTACTCCCTGCACGTTGTGTGCAGATCCAGGTACGTCTCAGCAGACCTGATCCAGTAGCTGTTCAGAGGCATTTTGCGGGATGGTTAAGGTAGCTGCCACGTCCGCAGGACCCGACTCCCCTTCCAGCTGTCCTTTTATTTCGTATTTGTTATCTATTTCCGCACTGAGTATTGATGTGGACACTATTGCACTTGTATACTCTTTAGAGACTCTTGACTCTTGACCCCTCGGTCTTTGGGGAGTTGTTACATTTTTGGGACTCGATCCCTGTGTTTGGTATTTCTATTACTGTTGACTTATCTCTGTTTTGCGTAAAAATGTTAAAGTGAGCTCATAGCTCCGTGAGCGTTTTTAATTTGTCAGGCTAACCGAGCAGTGTGATGGGCGCCATCATGACCGGGTTTGGGGTCGTGACAAGTTGGTATAGAGCTGGTGCAGCTGGAGGAGTAACTGGTGCAACCACCTGAGCGGGGACCGCCTCCGGCGTCTGAAGTCCCTGAACCACCTGCTCAGGTGTGCGAACTGCAGGGGTCTGCTGACCACCCCCTGTCTTGGGATGTCGCTGCAGTAGCGGTAGCTGATACTACTTGAGCTAGTCTGGAACACACCGATAATATATGGGCCAGAATCTCCTAAAGACCAGGAATAGCAATAGCTACCGTCTGGGCCTGAACTGGGGCTGCTGGAGCAGCACATCTTACCTGGCAGCAGTTTTCTACTCTCTTCCTAGAGAAATATATACCTCAGTGCCGTTGTGAGGAGCTTCGTCGCCAGTTTGAGTGGTTGGAACAGGGCGACATGTCAGTGACCTAGTATGAGCAGAGATATACAAAGTTGGCTAGGCATGCCGCATGGATGATCCCTACTGATAGGGAGAGGATTAGGAGGTTCACAGATGGCCTCAACTACTCCATTCGCATTCTTATGACCAGAGAGAGAGCTCTATCATCATCTTTAGAGTAGGTTGTGGATATGGCGCGCTCCATTGAGGCGGATCGTCGCCAAGAGCGGGAGGAGCGGGAGGCCAAGAGGCCTCGGGATTCTGGTAGCTTCAGTGGTGCTCCATCTAGAGGGCATTTTAAGCAGGGCTGAGGTCGCTCATCTAGAACTTCTCATTCAGGCTGCCCTGAGCAGAGCGGAGCTTCTTCTGGTCGTGGTCGACACGGATTCCAGCAGGGCCAGTCTTCACTTAGTTCCCTCCCAGCACAGAGTGCAGCACCTACTTCTTCAGCCCAGGGTTCTTCTGCGGCGAGGGGTTCCCTTCAGTCCCCTTCTCCAGCACCAAGTAGCTGTTTTGACTGTGGTGAGTTTGGCCACATAAGGAGGCAGTGCCCTCGACTTCGTAGGGACAGGTCTCAGCAGAGGGATCAGCCATCCTCTTCAGCACCATCTCAGGCTAGTAGAGGTGGAGGTCAGTCTTCTCGTAGTTGCCCCAGAGGTGAGGAGCGATCCAGTAGGGGCCAGGCACGATTCTATGCACTCCCTGATAGGCGTGATGCAGTTGCCTCCGATGCAGTGATTACAGGTATCATTTCTATATGTCACAGAGATGCCTCTGTTCTATTTGATCCCGGGTCCACATATTCGTATGTGTCTTCTTATTTTGCACATCATTTGGGTGCGACCCGTGGTAGTCTTGATTTGCCTGTTCATGTATCCACCCCTGTGGGTGATACGATTGTTGTGGATCATGTCTATAGATCGTGTGTTATTTCTATTAGGGGTCTGGAGACCTAGGCGGATCTGTTATTATTAGGGATGCACTTTGATGTGATATTGGGTATGGATTGGTTGTCTCCGTACCATGCTTTATTAGACTGTCATGCTAAGACAGTTACGTTGGCTATTCCTGGTATTCCTCAGATTGAGTGGCAGGGTTCGACTGATTTCGTCCCTAGCCGTGTTATTTCATTTTTAAAGGATCAGAAAATGGTTGAAAATGGATGTTTGTAGTATCTAGCATTTGTGAGGGATGTGGGAGCTGAGTCTCCTAGCATTGATTCTGTACCGGTTGTGAGGGATTTTCCAGATGTTTTCCCCTCAGACCTGCCGGGCATGCCGCCGGACAGGTGTCACGACCCTAGTTCACCAATCATGAACATGTCGTGATGGCACCCAGTTCCCACGACTAGGTAAGCCTAACACATTGCGGAATATACAAGCTACGAACACTTAAACAAGAGACAGCGGAAAAATAGCATAAAACAATATGTAATCCGTGCCGCTTGGCACATACATTCGTCAACACACGGAATAAAATGCTACCAAGATCCGGAATCCCACGGGTAACACAGACTAAAAGAGAATATACAACTGTGGCTCTATGTGTAAAGAGTATCTAACAACGAAATGAAGAGAAATATCAACTAGTACTATTAGAATAGAAGGAAAGCCTCCGGATCCGCGGACGTAGCGGATCATACCTCGAGGTCTCCCAAATGCGGCGGAATAAATCACCTGTAATGTGCCTGATCTGATGTACCTGGATCTGCACAACAAAAGTGTGCAGAAGAGTAGCATGAGTACACCACGGCGGTACTCAGTAAGTGCCAAGCCTAACCTCGATGGAGTAGTGACGAGGAAGGTCAGGGCCCTACTGAGAGAAAACAATTACAAAAATGATAGTAACAATAATAAGCAGTTTAAATGATAATTATTCCGAAATAACAACAATAAATGATTACTGCAACCGTCTACAATTAAAACTAACAACAAGTAACAAACTCAATTAACAAGTCCAGGACCTGTGGGAATTGAACCCACAGTCCCATTGACAGTACCCATGGGTCTCCGGGAATCGAACCCGCAGCCCATGTCTCAGTAAATCTCAGGATCTCCGGGAATCGAACCCGCAGTCCACATCTCAATAAATCTCAGGATATCCGGGAATTGAACCCGCAGTCCACATCTCAATACCACTCCGGGTCTCTGGGAATCGAACCCATAACCCTGGGATCTCCGGGAATTGAACCCGCAGTCCACAAACACAGCAAGTAAAGGAATACACAAAGAGAATATATTATGCTAACTATAACTTCACCGATAAATAGTGCCAATAATTATCAAGAAATTCAAGTAAGACAATTAGGCAACTAAACCGTTAAATACTACCTAATCATGCTTTTCTAACTACTACCGGGTAAGAATATCGAATTAACAACTAAAAGCAGGAATATCACCCGTCGAACATTTTAAATAAAGTATGTGTTAACAACAACCAGCGCATGTACACGCCCGTCACCTCGCGTACAAGGCATTTAAACTATCACATAATATCCTAGGGGTGAAAGTTCCCCCACACGAGGTTAGACAAGCTACTTACCTCGACTCCGGTACAAAACCGCTAAGAGACAACTCTCTTGCCATGAATGTCGGCCTCCACAGGTGTAGAATCTGATAAAAATCAATAGAATCACATCAAAATAGGCCAATTGGGCATTACCCAATCAAAATAACTCAAAATACACCCAAAACCCACAAGTTGCCAAAACCGGACTTTCGGTACGCTTATTGAAAAATCACAAAAATTATATATTCGGGTTCCTTATCTCAATACGAGTCTAGGCATATAAAATTTACCAAAATCGGACTCCATTTGCCCACTAAAATCAGTGTTTTTCTTCAATTTAGGCCTAGGGCTCAAACCCACCTTTAATCTTCCATTTACAGAATTTTAACCAAGGATTTCATGTTAAAATGATGTAATTAAGCCACAAAACTTACCTCCGACAAATCCCCAATGAATTCCCAGAAATTCCCGTGAGTTTCTCTCCCTAGAACTCAAAAATGGCGTTTTGGGGTATGAAACCCGCGACTGGTTCTGTTCTGTAATTAAACTCACTGCCAGCCTATTTTCTTCATCGCGTTCGCGACGCCTCTCACGCGAACGCGATGCCTTACCCCAGTCCTTCATTGCGAATGCGACGTGAAGTCACGCGTCCGCGAAGATCATCTTCCCAGCCTCCGGACTTTTACTCTACGCGAACGCGTCCCAGTCCACGCGAACGCGATGCCCTGCCTTTTCCTCTTACGCGATCGCGACCTTACTCCACTCCCACGCGAACGCGTGGCTTCACCAACTCCTTCTTCGCGATCGCGGGAACGCGATGGTCACCCAGCCCCAGCCTACGCGAACGCGGCATAGCCCTCGCGAACGCGAAGGCTAAAATTTCGCCCGGTGATCTGCAATTTACAGCAGATCATTTCTTGCTTCCAAATGTCGGATGATGGTCCAGATTCACCCGAGGCCCCCGGGACCCCAAAAATAACCACCAACATACCCCAAAACACAATACGAACTTGTTCCAATCATAAAAACACCATCCTAAACATCAAAATCACCAATTACACACGGATTCAAGCCTAAGTTTCTTAAAACTTTCCGAATTGCACATTCGATCAAAAACCCAACCAAACGACGTCCGAATGACCCGAAAATTTGCGGACATATCCAAAATCACATAACGAAGCTACAAAAATTGTCGGAATTCCATTCCGACCACCGGATCAAAATCTCACCTATCATTCGGATTCGGCAAAATTTCAAACTTCGGCATTTCAAGCCTAATTGAGCTACGGACCTCCAACATACATTCCAAACACGCTTCCAACCCCGAAATAACCTAACGGAGCTAATGGAACCATCGTATTTCCGTTCCGAGGTCGTCTTAACATTGTTCCAGCTACGGACCATTTTCTAACTTTAAAGCTCTCATTTAGGGACTAAGTGTCCCAAAATGCTCCAAATTTCAGAACCGACTCTCCCGGCAAACCACAATAGCGAAAATGAACTTAGGGGAACAGTTAAATTGGGGATTGGGACGTAATTTTCTAAAACGACCGGCCGGGTCGTTACATCTTCCCACCCTTAAAAGATTCGTTCGTCCTCGAACGAGCATAGAAAACATACCTGGAGTAGTGAAAAGATGAGGGTACTGGTTGCGCATATCCTGCTCAGTCTCCCAAGTCGCCTCCTCGACCGGCTGGCCCCGCCACCGAACCTTTACCGAAGCGATGTTCTTTGACCTTAGCTTTCTGACCTGCCTGTCTAGAATGGCTACTGGCTCCTCAACATAAGACAGATCCTTGTCTAGCTGAACGGAAGTGAAATCCAACACATGCGACGGGTCACCATGGTATCTCCGGAGCATGGAGACATGAAATACGGGGTGAACTCCGGCTAAACTAGGAGGTAAGGCTAACTCATAGGCAACCTCCCCAATACGCCTCAAAATCTCAAAAGGGCCAATAAATCTAGGACTCAGCTTCCCTTTCTTCCCAAACCTCATAACGCCCTTCATGGGCGAGACTCGAAGCAGAACCCGCTCACCCACCATAAAAGCCACATCGCGAACCTTCTCGTCCGCATAACTCTTCTGTCTAGACTGGGCCGCACGAAGTCTGTCCTGAATCACCTTGACCTTGTCCATAGCCTCCTGAACCATATCAGTACCTAGCAACCTGGCCTCGCCCGGCTCAAACCAACCCACGGGAGACCTGCACCTCCTACCATATAGGGCCTCATACAGTGCCATCTGAATACTGGACTGATAGATGTTGTTATAAGCAAACTCTGCCAGTGGCAAGAAATGATCCCATGAACCTCCAAACTCAATCACGCACGCACGGAGCATATCCTTCAAAATCTGAATAGTGCGCTCGGACTGGCCATCCGTCTGGGGGTGAAACGCTGTGCTCAGCTCCACCCGAGTGCGTAACTCCTGGTACACGGCTCTCCAGAACTGTGAAGTGAACTGAGTGCCTCTGTCTGAAATGATGGAAACTGGAATACCATGCAGCCGGACTATCTCCCTTGATATAGATCTTCGCCAGTCGCTCCGATGAATAAGTAGTGCTCACCAGTATAAAATGGGCGGACTTGGTCAGCCGATCCACAATAACCCAAATGGAATCAAACTTCCTAACCATCCGTGGAAGTCCAGATACAAAGTCCATGGTGATGCGCTCCCATTTCCACTCGGAAATCTCAATCTGCTGCATCAATCCACCCGGACGCTGATGCTCATACTTCACCTGCTGGCAGTTGAGGCATCTGGAAACATAATCAACTATATCCCTCTTCATCCGCCTCCATCAGTAATGTTGTTTCAAGTCCCGATACATCTTCGCGGCACCCGGATGGATGGAATACCGCGAACTATGGGCCTCTACTAGAATCAGCTCTCGAAGATCATCTACATTGGGCACACAGATACGCCCCTGCATTCTCATGACTCCATCATCCCCGATGGTAACCTCTCGAGCATCGCCACGCCGAACTCTATCCTGAAGGACAAGCAAATGAGGGTCGTCGAACTGACGCTCCCTAAGGTAGTCAAATAGAGAAGACCGAGAAACCACACAAGCTAGAACCCGGCTGGGCTCCGAAAGATCCAGTCTAACCAACTGCCTGGCTAAAGCCTGAACATCCATCGCCATAGGCCTCTCTAAGGCTGGTAGATACGCCAAACTCCCCAAACTCTCTGCCCGACGACTCAAGGCATCGGCAACCACATTAGCCTTGCCCGGATGATAGAGAATAGTAATATCATAGTCCTTCGGTAGCTCCAACCATCTCCTCTGACGCATATTCAGGTCCTTCTGCTTAAGCAAGTGCTGCAAGCTCCGGTGATCAGTGTAGATCTCACAAGGAACCCCATACAAATAATGACGCCAATTCTTTAAGGCGTGAACAATGGCAGCTAGCTCCAAATCATGAACGGGATAGTTCTTCTCATGTATCTTCAACTGTCTGGACGCATAGGCAATAACCCTGTGATGACCCGGCCCATTGTCACGAGAATTACCACCCCGTTATGTTGTAAATACATGTTTTATGCTTTTATACCAGTGCTAGAGTCTATCGGGTGATTTAGGAGTGATTTGGATTGAAAATGACGCATATAGCCTTTTTGAAGGAGACTTGAATAAGGAAAGTCAACCTGGAGTTGACTATTTGGTTAGAGGGCTCGAAATCGGATTCTGATGATTCGGTTAGTTCCCGGAGGTGATTTGTGACTTAGGGGAGCGATCGGAATTGAATTTGGAGGCCCGGTGTAGTTTTCGGATCTACTCGAATACCATCACTCGACACCACGTGGCCCAAAAATGCCACTGAACTCAACCAGAATTCACATTTAGAGAACTTGGCATAAAGCTGCTTCTCCCTCAGAATCTGAAGCACTATCCTCAAATGTTGCTCGTGCTCTTCCCGACTCCGGGAATATACTAGAATATCATCAATGAAGACAATCACGAACGAGTCCAGATAAGGCCTGAACACACTGTGCATCAAATGCATAAATGCTGCTGGGGCATTAGTCAACCCAAAAGACATCACGAGGAACTCATAGTGACCATACCGGGTCCTGAAGGCGGTCTTCGGGATATCTGGCTCCCGAATCTTCAGCTGGTGATACCCAGAGTGCAAATCAATCTTAGAAAACACCTGTGCACCCTGTAGCTGGTCAAATAAATCATCAATACGGGGCAAAGGATACCGGTTCTTCATTGTAACCTTGTTCAGCTGACGATAGTCAATACACATACGTATAGAACCGTCCTTTTTCTTCACAAACAATACAGGAGCACCCCAAGGCGAAACACTGGGTCGAATGAAACCCTTGCCCAATAACTCCTGTAACTGATCCTTCAACTCCTTCAACTCGGGAGGAGCCATACGGTACGGTGGAATAGAAATGGGCTGAGTGCCCGGCAACAAATCAATAGCAAAGTCAATATCTCTATCGGGCGGCATGCCCGGAAGATCAGCTGGAAATACATCAGCAAAGTCACGTACCACAGGAACAGAATCAATAGAGGGAGTGTCAATACTGACGTCCCGCACATAGGCTAGATAAGCAACACACCCCTTCTCAACCATACGCTGAGCTCCGAGAAAAGAAATAACACGGCTGGGGGTGTGATCTAGGGTACCACTCCACTCAATACGTGGAATGCCTGGCATAGCCGGCGTCACGGTCTTGGCGTGACAATCAAGAATAGCATAATGGGGCGACAACCAGTCCATGCCCAGAATAATATCAAAATCGACCATCCCGAGCAACAATAGATCCGCTCCGGTCTCAAAATCACAAATGGTAACCAAACACGACCGATATACACGGTCCACAGCCAAAGAATCACCCACCGGAGTGGAAACATAAATGGGGGCACTCAAAGAATCCCGAGGCACACCCGGATGAGAAGCAAAGTAAGAAGACACATATGAAAAAGTGGAACCAGGGTCGAATAGAACCGATGCCTCCCTGTGACTAACCAGAATAATACCTGTGATAACAGAGTCAGATGCAACAGCCGTAGCGCGATCGGGAATAGCATAGAATATGGCAAGTCCCCCCTCTTGAGGGCGGCCTCTGGAACCCTGAACCCCGCCCCTGGCTGGCTGGGCAGGTGGAGTGGCAGCTGAGGCTGAAATGATAGCCTGCTGACCCCGAGAACCACGCGGATGCTGTGATGACCGATGAGGGGCTCCTCTCCTGCGCCTCTGGGGCACTCCCTAACCGGATGGCGAGTATCCCTGCACTCAAAGTAATATCTGGGAGGACGCGGTGGCTGTGACTGCCCGGCCTCACCCCCACTAGTCTGACCCCTAGAGGTACCCCGCGCAGGAGGTGCACTGGAAACTGGGGGAGCATAATAAGGCTCATGAGGTACTGGAAGAGCTGGAGTACTACCAGCTGCTGGCAATGCTGAGTGAACTGGTCGACCGGAATAACCCCTGCCAAAATGACCGGCTGCTGAAGTGCGGGCACCAGAGAAATGGCCCGACTCACGAGACCTCTTGGCCTCTCTCTCTCCCCGCTCTCTAGGGAGCATACTCTCGATCCTCTTGGCAATGCTCACTGCCTGCTGATAAGATATATCTGTCTCCAACTCTCTGGCCATGGTGGATCGGATCGGCGGAATCAGGCCCTCAATAAATCTCCGCACCCTCTCCCGGACCGTGGCTACCAAGGCCGGTGCATGCCTGGCGAGACGGGTGAAACTGATAGCATACTCCGATATTGACATGGAGCCATGTCGCAATCTCTCAAACTCCGAGCGCCAAGAATCCCTAAGGCTCTGGGGAACAAACTCCGTCAAAAACAGATTTGAAAACTGCGTCCAGGTCAACGAAGCGGACTCCTCCGGACTATCCAACTCATACGTGCGCCACCAATCATAAGCGGTCCCACGAAACTGAAACGTAGTGAAGGAAACCCCGCTGGTCTCCACAATCCCCATGGTAGAAAGAATACGATGACACTCCTCCAAAAAACCGAATGCATCATTGTAGCCAAACCACTGAACACTAGAGGATCATATTTCTTGAACCTCTCCAATCTACGCCGCTCGTCCTCGGAGGCAGCTGGCCAACCTCCGGGTTGTGCTGGGGCGGCAGGAGGCATAACAAAAATCTCTGGAACCTGTCCCACTGGCACTCGCTGCTCAGGTGTAGCGGCTGCAGGAGTCTGGGCCCCTCCCCCGGCCTGGGATGTAGCTGCAGTGAGAGGAAGCAACCGTGCCTGAGCTAAAATAGTATACATGCTCATGAACTGGGCCAGGGTCTCCTGGAGTGCTGGAGTAGTAGCAGTTGTAGTCAGTGTACCAGGTGCCTGCGCTCCAACCTGATCTACCGGCGGCACCTCAGCGACAGCTCGCGCTGGTGATGTGGCTGCACCTCGGGCGCGTCCTCGTCCTCTACCACGGCCCCGGCCTCTGACGACGGCAACAGGGGGCGCGGGTACCTGATCGTCGCGAGTAGCTCGTGTCCTCACCATCTGCGAGAGAATAGAAAGCAATAGTTTAGATTTTGATGCCAAAAATGTCGCACGACAAGGAATCCAAAAGAGATGAAGAGTTTCCTAAACAATCACATAGCCCCTCGTAGATAAATACAGACGTCTCTGTATCGATCAGCGAGACTCTAAGTAACTGGTCTGTGTCCCGTGACTCCTATGAACCTAGAGCTCTGATACCAACTTGTCACGACCCTAGTTCACCAATCATGAACATGTCGTGATGGCACCCAGTTCCCACGACTAAGTAAGCCTAACACATTGCGGAATATACAAGCTATGAACACTTAAATAAGAGACAGCGGAAAAATAGCATAAAAAGATATGTAATCCGTGCCGCTTGGCACATACATTCGTCAACACACGGAATAAAACGCTACCAAGATCCGGAATCCCACGGGTAACACAGACTAAAAGAGAATATACAACTGTGGCTCTATGTGTAAAGAGTATCTAACAACGAAATGAAGGAAAAATGTCAACTAATACTATCAAAATAGAAGGAAAGCCTCCGGATCCGCGGACGTAGAAGATCATACCTCGAGGTCTCCCAAAAAGCTGCGGAATCACCTAGTACGAGCCTGTCCTGATGTACCTGGATCTGCACAACAAAAGTGTGCAGAAGAGTAGCATGAGTACACCACGGCGGTACTCAATAAGTGCCAAGCCTAACCTCGATGGAGTAGTGACGAGGAAGGTCAGGGCCCTACCGAGAGAACAATAACAAAATGATAGTAACAATAATAAGCAGTTTAAATGATAATTATTCCGAAATAACAACAATAAATGATTACTACAACCGTCTACAATTAAAACTAACAACAAGTAACAAACTCAATTAACAAGTCCAGGACCTGTGGGAATTGAACCCACAGTCCCATTGACAGTACCCATGGGTCTCCGGGAATCGAACCCGCAGCCCATGTCTCAATAAATCTCAGGATCTCCGGGAATCGAACCCGCAGTCCACATCTCAATAAATCTCAGGATCTCCGGGAATCGAACCCGCAGTCCACAACAATACCACTCCGGGTCTCTGGGAATCGAACCCACAGCCCTGGGATCTCCGGGAATTGAACCCGCAGTCCACAAACACAGCAAGTAAAGGAATACACAAAGAGAATATATTATGCTAACTATAACTTCACCGATAAATAGTGCCA
This sequence comes from Nicotiana noctiflora, assembly GCA_032618575.1. Taxonomy (NCBI): domain Eukaryota; kingdom Viridiplantae; phylum Streptophyta; class Magnoliopsida; order Solanales; family Solanaceae; genus Nicotiana; species Nicotiana noctiflora. Next base: position 89,652 of record JASVEL010000586.1, on the reverse strand, counting down.
ATAATTATCAAGAAATTCAAGTAAAACAATTAGGCAACTAAACCGTTAAATACTACCTAATCATGCTTTTCTAACTACTACCGGGTAAGAATATCGAATTAACAACTAAAAGCAGGAATATCACTCGTCGAACATTTTAAATAAAGTATGTGTTCAACAACCAGCGCATGTACACGCCCGTCACCTCGCGTACACGGCATTTAATGTCCTAGGGGTGAAAATTCCCCCACACGAGGTTAGACAAGCCACTTACCTCGACTCCGGTACAAAACCGCTATGAAACAACTCTCTTTCCGTGAATCTCGGCCTCCACAAGTGTAGAATCTAATAAAAATCAATAGAATCACATCAAAATAGGTCAATTGGGCATTACCCAATCAAAATAACTCAAAATACACCCAAAACCCACAAGTTGCCAAAACCCGAACTTTCGGTACGCTTATTGAAAAATCACAAAAATTATATATTCGGGTTCCTTATCTCAATACGAGTCTAGGCATATAAAATTTACCAAAATCGGACTCCATTTGCCCACTAAAATCAGTGTTTTTCTTCAATTTAGGCCTAGGGCTCAAACCCACCTTTAATCTTCCATTTACAGAATTTTAACCAAGGATTTCATGTTAAAATGATGTAATTAAGCCACAAAACTTACCTCCGACAAATCCCCAATGAATTCCCAGCAATTCCCGTGAGTTTCTCTCTCTAGAACTCAAAAATGGCGTTTTGGGGTATGAAACCCGCGACTGGTTCTGTTCTGTAATTAAACTCACTGCCAGCCTATTTTCTTCATCGCGTTCGCGACGCCTCTCACGCGAACGCGATGCCTTACCCCAGTCCTTCATCGCGAACGCGACGTGAAGTCACGCGTCCGCGAAGGTCATCTTCCCAGCCTCCGGACTTTTACTCTACGCGAACGCGTCCCAGTCCACGCGAACGCGATGCCCTGCCTTTTCCTCTTACGCGATCGCGACCTTACTCCACGCGAACGCGATGCGTTCCAGCTCCCTCATACGTGAGCGCGTTGCCATCCCTCGCGAACGCGATGGTCACCCGGCCCCAGCCTACGCGAACGCGGCATAGCCCTCGCGAACGCGAAGGCTAAAATTTCGCCCAATGATCTGCAAATTTACAGCAGACCATTTCTTGCTTCCAAATGCCGGATTATGTTCCGGATTCACCCCGAGGCCCCCGGGACCCCAACGAAAACCACCAACATACCCCAAAACACGATACGAACTCGTTCCAATCATAAAAACACCATCCTAAACATCAAAATCACCAATTACACACGGATTCAAGCCTGAGTTTCTTCAAAACTTCCAAATTACACATTCCATCAAAAACCCGACCAAACGACGTCCGAATGACCTGAAATTTTGCAGGCACATCCAAAATCACATAACGAAGCTACAGAAATTGTCGGAATTCCATTCCGAACCCCGGATCAAAATCTTACCTATCGTTCGGATTCGCCAAAATTTCAAACTTCGGCATTTCAAGCCTAATTGAGCTACGGGCCTCCAAAATACATTCCGGACGCGCTCCCCACCTCGAAATCACCTAACGGAGCTGATGGAATCATCAGATTTCCGTTCCGAGGTCGTCTTAACACTATTCCGGCTACGGACCATTTTCTAACTTTAAAGCTCTCATTTAGGGACTAAGTGTCCCAAAATGCTCCAAATTTCAGAACCGACTCTCCCGGCAAACCACAATAGCAGAAATGAACTTAGGGAAATAGTTAAATTGGGGATTGGGGCGTAATTTTTTAAAACGACCGGCCGGGTCGTTACAACAGGGATACTAATTTTGGCATTGATTTGGTGCCGCGCACTCAGCCCATTTCAATTCCTCCTTATCGGTTGGCACCAGCTGAGTTGAAGGAATTGAAAGAAAAACTTCAGGAGCTTTTGGATAAGGGATTCATTCGCCCTAGCGTGTCCCCGTGGGGTGCACCGATGTTATTTGTTAAGAAGAAAGATGGTTCCATGCGGTTGTGTATTGATTATAGACAATTGAACAAGGTAACAGTGAAGAACAAGTACCCTGTACCTTGCATTGATGATTTGTTTGATTAGTTGTAGCGTGCGAAAGTGTTTTCTAAGATTGATCTTCATTCAGGCTATCATCAGCTGAAGATCAGGCACTCCGATATTATGAAGACTGCATTCAGGACTAGATACGGCCACTATGAGTTCCTTGTGATGTCTTTTGGGCTGACCAACACCCCAGCAGCATTCATGCATCTGATGAACAGTGTGTTCAGGCCCTATTTGGATTCATTTGTGATTGTGTTCATTGATGACATTCTAGTCTATTCCCGTAGTCAGGAGGAGCATGCTCAGCATTTGAGTATTGTGTTGCAGAGATTGAGGGAGGAGAAGCTATATGCTAAATTCTCCAAGTGCGAGTTTTGGCTCGAGTCCGTAGCATTTCTGGGACATGTGGTGTCTCGTGATGGTATTCAGGTTGATCCAAAGAAGATAGAGGCGGTGCAGAGTTGGCCTAGACCGTCCTCAGCTACAAATATCGGGAGTTTTCTTGGCTTGGCAGGATATTATCACCGGTTTGTTCAGGGATTTTCATCCATTGCTTCTTCTTTGACTAAGTTGACTTTGAAGGGTGCACCATTCGTGTGGTCGGATGAGTGCGAGGAAAGCTTTCAGAAGCTCAAGACAACTTTGACCACAACTCCAGTATTGGTGTTGCCATCACCTTCAGGTTCATATACTGTATATTGTGATGCCTCGAGAGTGGGGATAGGTTGTGTATTGATGCGAGAAGGTAAGGTGATTGCTTATGCTTCTCGGCAGTTGAAGCCACGTGAGAAGAACTATCCTGTTCACGATTTGGAGCTAGCAGCCATAGTTCATGCCTTGAAGATTTGGAGGCACTATTTGTACGGCGTATCCTGTGAAGTATATACCGATCATCGTAGTCTCCAGCATTTGTTCAAGCAGAAGGATCTTAATTTGAGACAGCGGAGATGGCTTGAGTTGCTCAAGGATTATGACATTACTATTATATATCATCCGGGGAAGGCCAATGTGGTGGCCGATGCTTTGAGCCGTAAGGCGGTCAGTATGGGGAGCTTGGCATATATTCTAGCCGAGGAGAGATCATTTGCTTATGATGTTCAGGTGCTAGCCAATCGGCTAGCGAGGTTAGACATTTCAGAGTCCAGCAGGGTGTTGGCTTGTGTTGTATCTCGGTCTTCTTTATATGACCGTATTCGTGAGCGCCAGTATGATGATTCACACTTGGTTGTCCTTAAGGACAGAGTTCAACATGATGATGCTAGAGATGTCACCATTGATAGTGACGGTGTATTGAGGATGCAGGGCCGGATATATGTGCCCAATGTTGATGGCCTTTGTGTGTTGATATTGGAGGAGGCCCATAGCTCGCGGTATTCTATCTATCCAGGAGCCGCGAATATGTACCAAGATTTGAAACATCATTATTGGTGGAGAAAGATGAAGATGGACATAGTTAGACATGTAGCACGGTGCCTCAACTGTCACCAGGTTAAGTACGAGCATAAAAGGCCCGTTGGTGCATTTCAGCGCATTGATATTCCTAAGTGGAAGTGGGAAAGGATCATTATGGACTTTGTTACTGGACTCCCTCGGACAGCGAGGAAGTTTGATTATGTTTGGGTGATTGTGGATAGGCTAACCAAGTCAGCTCATTTCATTCTTGTGTGTACTACGTACTCCTCAGAGCGGTTAGCTGAGATATTCATTCGGGAGATCGTTAGATTACATGGAGTCCCAGTTTCTATTATATCAGACAGAGGTACTTAGTTTACTTCACAGTTCTGGAGGAAATTTCAGCGGGAGTTGGGCTCCCAGGTTGAGTTGAGTACTGCATTCCATCCTCAGACTGACGGACAGTCCGAGCGTACTATTCAGATCTTGGAGGATACGTTTAGAGCTTGTGTTATTGACTTTCGTGGCTCGTGGGCTGATTACTTGCCTCTCGCAGAGTTTGCCTATAACAAAAGCTACCAATCCAGTATTCAGATGGCACCGTATGAGGCTTTATATGGGAGACGGTGTAGATCTCCAGTTGGTTGGTTTGAGCCCGGTGAGGCAAGCTTATTGGTGACAGAGTTAGTCCACGATGCTTTGGAGAGGGTGAAGGTTATTCAGGAGAGACTTCGCACATCTCAGTCGCACCGGAAGAGTTATGCGGACCGGAATGTTCGGGATGTATCTTACTCTGTGGGTGAGAAAGTCTTACTGAAGGTTTCACCGATGAAAGGCGTCATGAGATTTGGGAAGAAAGAAAAGCTCAGTCCGAGATTTATTGGCCCTTTTGAGATCCTCGGGAGGATTGGAGAGGTGGAGTATATGCTTGCTTTGCCACCCAGTCTATCGGGAGTTCATCCAGTGTTTCACGTTTCCATGCTCCGGAAGTATGTTGGCGACCCAATCACATGTGTTGGACTTTAGCACTATCCGGCTTGATGATGATTTGACCTATGATGTGGAGCCTATAGCTATATTGGGTCGTCAGGTGAGAAGATTGAGGTCCAAATTTTTGTAGCTTCGTCATGTGATTTTGGATATGTCTGCAAATTTTGAGGTCATTCGGACGTGGTTTGGTCGGGTTTTTGATTGAATGTTAGTTTCGGAAGTTTAAGTTGAATCCTAGGCTTGAATCCGCTATAATTCGATGATTTCTGTGTTTAAGGACGTGTTTTTATGATTGGAACAAGTTCGTATCCTATTTTGGAGTATGTTGGTGGTTTTTGTTGGGGTCCCGGGGGCCTCGGGGTGAATTCGGACCATCATTCGGGCATTTTGAGACTTAGAAATCTGCAGAAAATTGCAGCTTCAGTGCAGCAGGTATTAAGCATTCGCGTTCGCAAGGCAAGGGCCGCGTTCGCGTAGGTAGGGTAAAGATGAGCATCGCGTTCGTGATGCTGGGCGTCGCGTTCGCGTAGGAGGAAGCAGGGAAGCTTCGCGTTTGCATCCCAGATGTCGCGTTCGCGTAGGAGGAAAATAGGAGGCATCGTGTTCGCGTCCCTGAGGTCGCGTTCGCGTAGGGTAAAATCTGGACGGCTGAGGAATCGTTCATCGCGAATGCGTGGGGAAGTGTCGCGTTCGCGAAGAGTAAGCTAGACTGTGCATCGCGGACGCGTGGGATGTAGCGAGAACGCGTAGGGTTAAATGGTCAGGCAGTGAATTAATTGCAGAAGCAGACCAGTCGCTGGTTCAGTCATAAAACCTCCATTTTTGAGTCTTAGAGAGAGAAACTCACGGGAAATTGCTGGGAATTCATCGGGTATTCGTCGGAGGTAAGTTTTATGGCCTAATTACATTATTTTATCATGGAATCCTTGAGTATTTCACAGTTAATGGAAGATTAAGGGGGGATTTTAGCCCTAGGCCTAAATTATGGAAAATCATTGATTTGAATGGGCAAATGGAGTCCGATTTTGGTAAATTTTATATGCATAGACTCGTGTTGAGACAAGGATTCCGAATATGTGACTTTCGTAATTTTTCGATAAGCGTACCGAAAGTCAAGTTTTGGCAACTTTGTAGTTTTTGGTGTAAATTGAATTGTTTTGACTGGGTATCATCCCATTGGCCTATTTTGATGTATTTCCACTATATTTGATCAGATTCTACACTTTCAGAGGTTGATTCTCGTTGCAAGGGCATCTCGAATTAGTCATCGAGCCGAGTTCAGGTGAGTAATGGATGTGGGTGATGACCAGCGAGTTCGAAACCCCGGTATACCACTTTGTGATGCTGTATAGCAGGGAGACACGTACTCTCATGTGAGTGCAGAGTCGATTGTGATTGGGGACCCCTTCTCGGATGGTTGCATATTATATTGTGATATTGGTCACTCTTGAGCCGTTGAACCTCCTTCTCGGATGGTTGAGTATAATTATGGGTTGTGAGCCAGTTATTGGATCCTGCGAGGATCGTTATCATTATCTTGTGATATTGACATGCTAGTGTTACTACCGGTCCGTAGCTATTACTGTTATCATGATATTTCCAATCTCTGGAACTTGACATGTACTGTTTTCAACTAAAAAATGATAAAAGAGTTTTTAAAACTATTTTTGAGCCTGCGAGGCTCCATTTGCATATTAGCTGACTGGTAGTGGATCGGGCTGCGCGCTGTAGTGTATTCATGATATTGTGCTTGGGCTGTAGGAGTCCTTCTGGAGTCTGAACCCCCACAGTGAGCACGGGTACCCAAATTGGATCGGGCTACGCGCCGTAGCGGTAATTTTATGCATTGCATTGCATTTAGCTACATCTGATAGTTGTTATACTGTTTTTGCTGGTACTTGTTGATACAATTATTGTTGATATTGAGACTGTTGCAGGGTATCTGATTACAACTTTACATAGTGGTATATTGTGATTTCTTATCTACGCTGTCTTACCCGTGTTCATTACCACTGAGTCTGGAAGTACTCACTTTACTCCATGCACCTTGTGTGCAGATCCAGGTACGTTTGAGCAGACCTGATCCAGTAGCTGTTTAGAGGCATTTTGCGGGATAGTCAAGGTAGATGCCGCGTCCGCAGGACCTGACTCCCCTTCCAGCTGTCCTTTTATTCCGTATTTGTTATCTATTTCCGCACTGAGTATTGATGTGGACACTATTGCACTTGTATAATCTTTAGAGGCTCTTGACTCTTGACCCCTCGGTCTTTGGGGAGTTGTTACTATTTTGGGACTCGATCCCCGTATTTGGTATTTCTATTACTGTTGACTTATCTTTGTTATGCCTAAAATGGTTAACGTGAGCTCATAGCTCCGTGAGCGTTGTTAATTGGTCAGGCTGACCTAGCAGTGTGCTGGGCGCCATCACGACCGGGTTTGGGGTCGTGACACTTTTAAGAAGGAGCAAGGAAGTTGGATGATATGGAAAGATCAATTAATTAGTCCACTTAAGTGCAAATGTGTTGACTCATATATATATTAAAATTACATAACTTCTGTAAATTTATTAATTATTATAACTTACTATTATATACTTATCATAAAATAAATTATATTTATCATACAAATTACCTTATCTAATCACAATTGTAATTAAAATAAAAATGACAAATAGAATATTTTGTATTTAAATCGATATGGAATTTAAAATTTTGAAGAAATTACGCTCTAATAAGTATAAACAGTTCTAAGGTTATTTAAGTCATTTTAACGGAAAAAGAGTTTATCAGCACTTATTTATGAAATACTACAATAATTTATTATCAATTTCAACACTTGTACTCAAACGCGTAACTGCTTATTTATTAAATCAGTTTCAGCACTTAAAAGTATTTTTGAGCACCTGATGCGTATCAGCTAATCCAAACGCGCTCTTAGCCAATGTGGTGTTGGTGAATGAGAGGTTTTTGAGGATTGAATTTCTGATTGTTGGGGAGCAAGAATGGCGATTTTGCTTGGAGATGGGACACACTCAAATCAATTTGTATGATCAGGATATAGTAGTTAGTATAAGGGATGGAGATTAATCGTTCTAATTATTGGAGACAATAAGTTAACTATCTTAGCTCACGTCCACCCCGGCAATGCTTAATTTTGTTCTCCTGTAAGGAGAGAAATAATAAAAATAACATTTGAAAAAGAAGAAAAGAATATGGAGGAGGTGTAGTACTAGACTTCTCAAAAAAGAGAAGCAAAAGGAGATGAAGCTGTGACGTTGGTTCGCCTCACATTAAACCTTAGATATATTTATGCGTTTGGTGCATTGCTCAAATTCTGCTTTATAAAATCATGGGTTTCAGTAGTAAAGAGAGCATAATCAAATCTTGATGCACATTCGAATATGAAATAAATCTCCCAATCGACCACAATTTAAGGGATCCTGATAAGCTATCTTCAATCTCGAGCAAGTATGCTAGTGAAAACATGTTTCCTCATCGACTTTCCTTTGAAGTAGCTGAAGGACCCTTCAACAGGCACTTTCTTATTATTACAGAGTTTTCATGAAAACTTTCGGATATTTATGGTTAGTATTCCCAGGGGAGAGGCATTATAAGGATCTATGATTTGGATTAACATCCTTCCACCTTACAAGAGGAATTCCACAGACAATGATGATTTTTTCAACTTTGATGCAGATGCAAAATGAATAGAAGGCTACAATATTCAGAGATGGAACTAGGATTTAACTTCATGAGTTCTAAATTTTAGAATGAAGACTTCAAGTGCTAATAACTAGGTTCGAAATTTAATATTCATACATATATAATGAATTTCTTCTAGCTCCGTCCCTGACCATATTAAAGGGTAGGAGTAAAGACGATAGCTAGTACAATGCATCATGAGAAAACATCAATACCTATGATTCCATAAAAGAAATAATCTGACGGCTAAGGCCAGATGTTATTTTGGTTGATGAAGAAATACAGGCTCGATATCAAGTCATTCGATTTCTCTAAAGATATTAAGGCCCCCTCCCAATTATCACCCATTTTGGCAGTTCTATAGGAATACAAAAGCAGCCATTGGTACTGCCTGAAACTATGAAAAACTAGAGTACATAAAACATCAGCCCGGAAAGATCCACAATTTTCCCGAAACATCATCTTTTAATTATTCCTCCGTTCTTACAAATTCATTCATATGAAGAAACCTTATGTTGACGCCTAAGCAATCTACTCTAAACTAGAAAATCTTTTCAGCAAACACATATCAAAGTCTTTTTGCTCTAGGGTCATTATATTACAATAATACTTTAGCCCTCTCAACAAGCAAACACTACAATGGAAACACTAGAAAACCAAACACTACGAAAGATGAAACACCCAACAAAAAAGAACTACAACAGAGAAAAATCTAGTTCACATGGGTGCTATCAACTAACCACACCCAACTGAAAATTAAACCTAAATAATTTGGGTTCAAAACACCAACGGAAAGCAAGAAATCATATACACTGCTAAAACATAAATCTTAAAGAATAAAAGAACGATTATAGAATATAATGCCCAAATTAGAAAAGAAAAATTACCTGAAGTTAGATTTCTAACGGATTGCCTTATGGGTCGAAACTTTCTGGCGATTGAAATTTTCTTCACCTGTAATCGTTGCTTTTAATTATTCCTCTGTTCTTCATATCCTTCGAGTGAAGCAAATTGATTATGGGACTTATGGGAATTTGGGAGTTTTAGGTTAGCAATCGCGATTTGGGGATTTTCGGCTATCAAATGGATTTGGGGTTCGGGGATTTCAGAGTTAAGACATGGTTTGGGGATTTTCTGGGGTTTCTTCAACGAAGAAGTGAAATGTCTGCTTGAGGATTTTACTAGCGATTGCAGAAGTTCTAGCTGTGAATGAACCTCGGAACTGTTGTGAGAATTACTTTTGTTATAATAATTATTAATATAAAATATATAATAAATAAAAGGAAAAGGGGTTATATTGGCGGGTTTAGTAAAATTTAGGGGGGGAAACAATGAGGGAATAAATACCCGTTCCAATATTATAAAAATACCTAAAACTGTTACCACAAATAGGGCTACTGGGACGGTTCATACAACCGTTCCTATAAATAACTCATATGGTAACGGTTTAGTAACAACTGGAACGGTTTAGTACCTAAAGTGTGTGCATTGCATCTAATTCTATTATAACGGTTGTAACCGTTACCGTTTATACTCTATTGCCACGGTTTTATAACCGTTGCCAGAAAAATTGTTTCCATAGGCCTATTTTCTGGTAGTGATACTATCATAAAGTTATGGCCATAAACATATGATACTGTTTATATCAAGAAATCGTTGCGTATAATATGATGGGATTCAGACTTCATTCAATGCATGCTAGTGCCCTACTTACGAAAATCCTAGTCATATGACTAACGTAAAGCATTAATTTGGGTTACTAAATTACCATAGTAAATTGTTGGGCCATTCACGGTCATTCACAATAGTATAAAATTAAGACTTATAATGGAGTAATAGATCATAGTTGTAGATGTCCTATATCGATTACATAGACATATATTCGCATTAAAATGTCGATATATAAACGGAAGGTCCTAGTGGACTATCACATATTCATTAGCTAATATATGACTAGAGTAAGTATCATCAACCACATGCAATATAGTACTCTTAAAATATTATATGGTCCATACTGAATACGCAATTACATCGGTGGCCCTATTGGGGGCAATCTGTTCATATACCGTGGTCCGTCTATGACCTTTGTTCACGAAATTAGTATTATTCATAGGACTAAGTATAGCGATCGTACTCTATTGGGTTTATATATCGGTTGCTATAGGCATATTCATCGTCCTAGTAGGTGATATACTACTCTGTGGACTGGTTGTCGTAGAGTATACAACCACTGCATAGGCGGATTTACATCATATACTAATATTTGATTTACCCAACAAGATATCATATTCATAGACGGTCAACGATTATAGTATTGAATTCAGTGATAAGATGGCGATATACTAATGGATTGTTATAGTTATGTTACGTATACCCCTATTTATTATAGATAGTATCACCTACTAGGACGATCTGGTTATATGTCACTACAACAAATGTGATATTTAGCTACAAAACTTTTAGTCACAACACAAAATTCGTCACTAATTATTTACTTTTCGTGACGAAAATTATGTTTCGTATTTATATACATAATCCACATACTTTTAGTGACGAAACATAAAATTTTGTAGCAAAAGTTTTGTCCACTAAAGTTTCCCACCAAAAAATAACTTGGCGCCATTATTTAATAGTATTAACCACAAATTTTATATAATTGGTGACAAATTATTTTGTCACTAATGATGTATCCAATCTGTGACAAATAATAATTTGTCTTAAAATTGGTAAAACCTTGGACACGAAAAAATTTCGTCACAAAAAATGCGTTATTACAATAGTGACAAAATAAAATTTGTAGTTAAACATGGTAAACTTTAGCTACAAAAATTTCTAATTTTTTATGACATTAGTTTTTGTCACTAATAGTGCAAACAATTAGTGACAATTACTTAATTGTCTCTGTTTAACCTACAATTTAGTCACAATAAAAATATTGTCACGAAAAATATAATGTTTAAATGGCTACGACTTGAATTTTGTAGTTGAATAGTACAACTATTGGCGACAAAAAAAGACGACTAGGTAAGCCTAACACATTTCGGAATATACAAGTTTATGAACATTAAATAAGAAATAGCGGAAAACGATATAAATAAGAATGTAATCTTTGCCGCTTGGCACATACACCCGTCAAACACACTGTATAAACACCACCAAGACCCGAAATCCTACGGGTAACACATACTAAGAGAAATACAACTGTGGCTCTATGTGTAAAGAGTATCTAAACAACGAGATGAAGGAAAAACATCTACTAGAACTATCAGAATAGAAGGATGGCCTCCGGATCCGCGGACGTAGCGGATCATACCTCGAGGTCTCCCTGAAAGCTGCGGAATCACCTAGTATGAGCCTGTCCTGATATACCTGGATCTGCACAACAAAAGTGTGCAAAAGAGTAGCATGAGTACACCACGACGGTACTCGGTAAGTGCCAAGCCTAACCTCGATGGAGTAGTGACGAGGAAGGTCATGGCCCCTACTGAGAGAAAACAATTACAAAAATGATAATAACAATAATAAGCAGTTTAAACGATAATAATTCCGAATGACAACAATAAAATGATTACTCCAACCGTCTACAATTAACTAACAACAAATAACAAACTCAATTAATAAGTCCAAGACCTGTGGGAATTGAGCCACACAATCCCATTAACAGTACCCCTAGGTCTCCGGGAATCGAACCCGCAGCCCATGTCTCAATAGATCTCGGGATATCCGAGAATCGAACCCGCAGTCCACATCTCAATAATATATCAATAGCTCAGGATCTCCGGGAATCAAACCCGCAGTCCCTACCCATAGTCCCATTAACAGTACCCCTGGGTCTCCGGGAATCGAACCCGCAGCCTATGTCTCAATAATATATCAATAACTCAGGATCTCCGGGAATCGAACCCGCAGTCCATACAAATAACTCGGGATCTCGGGAATCGAACCTGCAGTCCCTACAAATAACTCAGTATCTCGAGAATCGAACCCGTAGTCCCTATAAATAACTCGGGATCTCGGGAATCGAACCCGCAGTCCCTACAAATATCACTTCGGGTCTCTGGGAATCGAACCCACAGCCCTGGGATCTCTGGGAATTGAACCCGCAGTCCACCAACACATCAAATAAAGAAAACACACAGGGAGAGTATAATATGTTTAATTACAACTTCACCGAAGCTAGTGCCAACTATTTATCAAGAAGTTCAAGTAAGTCAACTAGGCAATTAAATATGTTGAATCCTAGCTAATCATGCTTTTCTAACTAATACCGGGTAAAGTAACGATTTTATCACCTAAGAGCAGGAATATCACTAATCAGACAATTCAAGTATGGTGTGTGTTTTACAACAACCAGCGCATGTACATGCCCGTCACCTCGCGTACAAGGCATTTAAACTATCACATAATATCCTAGGGGTGAAAATTCCCCCACACGAGGTTAGACAAGACACTTACCTCGACTCCGGTACAAAACCGCTAAGAGACAACTCTCTTGCCGCGAATGTCGGCCTCCACATGCGTAGTATCTGATAAAAATCAATAGAATCACATCAAAATAGGCCAATTGGGCATTACCCAACCAAAATAATTCAAAATACACCAAAACCCACAAGTTGCCAAAACCCGACTTTCGGTATGCTTCTCAAAAAATTAAGAAAGTTATATATTCGTGTTCCTTATCTCAACACGAGTCCGTTCATATAAAATTTATCAAAATCGGACTCCGTTTGCCCATTCAAATCAAAGATTTCCTAAAATTTAGGCCTAGGGCTCAAACCCTCCATTAATCTTCCATTAGCAGTGAAATAATCATAGAGAAACATCAAAATAAAGTTCTTATATTTACCTCCTTGATGAGACGAGAACAACACCGCGAAAATCACCTCAATCGGAGCTCTAGAACTCAAGATATGCCCAAAATACTAAACTTCTCGGTTTTAAACACTGACCAGGCCCATTTTCCGCTTTTGCGGAAACTTTTCGCATAGGCGGGACCGCTTTTGCGGTTCTATTTCCGCTTTTGCGGTTCCGCATCCGCGGTCAAATTCCGCTTCCGCGGTTCTGACGGACACCAGCATTTTCCTCGGCACGGAAATGAGCATAACTTCCTCATACGATGTCCAAATTCGACGATTCTTTTTGCTATGGCTCCGAAATTACGATACGGATCTAATGGTTCAAACAAAACTGAATTTGGAGATCATTTACCTAATATGATACCCCTTTATGTTCAAAGAAGCAAAGGTTGAAACATCAAATAAGAGCGTGATCACAACCCGAAACACACCCGAGGCCCCCGGACCCCAATCAATCATACCAACCAACCCCAAAACACATTACGGACTTGCTCGAGGCCTCAAACCACATCAAACAACTCTAAAACCATGAATTACACCCCGATTCAAACTTTATGAACTTTGAAGTTTCCAACTTCTATTTCCGATGCCGAAACCTATCAAATCGCATCCGATTGACTTCAAATTTTGCACACACGTCCAAAATGATATATCGAAGCTACAAAAACTTTCGGAATTCCATTCTGACCCTCGGATCAAAATCTCACCTATCAACCGAAATTCGCCAAAATACTAAATTTGCCAATTCAAGCTTAATTCTACACCGGTCATCCCAAAAATATTCCGGACACACTCCTAAGTCCCAAATCACCTAACGAAGCTATCCGAACCATAAGATTTGCATTTTGAGTCCGATATCAAAATTTCCACTTCCGGTCAAATTTTCTCAAAAACCTTCAATTTTTTATCTTTAGCCAAACGACTCCAAAATGACCCACGGACCTCCGAATTCACTTCCGATCGCGCTCCCAAATCCAGAATAACTATACGGAGCTACTCCCAATCTCGGAATCCCAAACGGACATCAATAACACTAAAATGCATTTTAAGCCAAATTGATGCAATTTCTTCTAAAATGCTATCTTCCATAATATGCGCCAAACGCTCCCGGTTTATCCAAAACCCGATCCAGGCATACGCCCATGTCTGAAATCATCATATGAACCTGTTGGAACCTTCAAATCTCAATTCCGAGGTCGTATACTCAAAATTCCAATCCTAGTTCATTTCTTAAATTTTAAGCTTTGGAAATGAGAATTTTCATTTAAATTTGACTCCAAACTTCTTGAATTTTAATTCTGACCATACACACAAGTCAATATACTTGAGATGAAGTTGCTCATGGCCTCAAACTGCTGAATGACATGCCGTATCTCAAAACGACCGGTTGGGTCGTTACAATCTCCCCCACTTAAACATACGTTCGTCCTCGAACGTGCTAAGAACTACACTGAAGTAGTCTGAAATCACTGGTTTAACATCTCATGCAACTTCCCGTGCTTCCACAACTCATTTGAGCACATTAGCTCGATAACTCTATAGATATACTCCTTTATTCGAGTAAATAAGCCATTAGACCCAATTCCAACATCCGGAATTTCCCGCCTAGCATGTTTCCATCATACGACCACAATATCATTCTTCACATGCTGTACCCATACATGACTGCATAACTTTGTTGAATTCACACTTTGCATCACTTTACTCATGGGACCACAATAATATTCTTTAAATATAATAGTCGAAATTCCACAAATCCGATGCTCTCATTGCATCTCATGACCTACATGGGTCTTGCTCTAGCTTTTACAACACCGATACGACGGAAGAGATGTGCAGGAATTCATATTTAGTTGCCAAGTCAACAAATCATTCAGTCTATACTTCTAACAAGATCCATTACCTTGTCCTAAACCAGAGAATGTTATTTTCCTCTATAATATACTTCATATAATCAGTTTGCACTGACCCCAAATCCCATAACCTCATCTCACCCAGTACGAACTGCTCAGGCGATAAGCCACCTCAGACATAATCAAAAGTCCTACAAGATGACACAATGTGCCAGTAGGCTACTAATTCGTACGTGATACAAAAGGAAGGCGAACACTAGAGAGAACTATTCAACTCTCACACTAACATGGACTTCCTCGGAAAAATAGGAAACATAACACATAAAAGCAATTATGGACACTGAAATAAACATCACACTGTTGCGGCGTGCAACCCGATCCCAATAATATACCCATGGCGGTGTGCCACCCGATCCAAACAATATAACCATGGCGGCGTGCCACCCGATCCAAACAATATAACCATGACGGCGTGCCACCCGATCCCAACAATATAAAACTCACACAAGGAGCCATACATCGAGCTGAATAGCTCATCACATCAAAATATTGAATATCGATCATAAGCACACTAAGGTGCATGATATCAGACTCAATGAAACATATAGCGATATAAGCTACAAACTCAAGCACAACCGAGGTGCGATATATGATCTGAGTCTCAAGAGCCATCATGCTCATATAACATCACCGCTGAGCGGAACCTCAACACATAAGAAATTTACCAAGCCGTCCCACAACTCATACGGTGTAATATATCTTTTCATGAATTAACTAACCGCGAAATAAGACCGCGACTATCCCTCCATAAAGGGCGCATTGCTGGAAGAAACACAACCGGCTTGACGCAAGGCTCACTTCCACATTTAAATCTATCCACCGACCTTAAGTCTATCCTGGTCGTGCCAAGCTAAGTCAATAGTATTTCACAGGTCTATAACCCAATAAGCAGAGTGCCCTCCAGGCATAAATTCTCAATTGAATGATATCACCAAAATCCTCATACTTGGTTTAAATTTCTAACCAATCAAGTGAATGCAAGTCACACCTATACAATCTTCTTGTGGGACAAGCTCCCACCATCTTCCGAATAATTAAACGGGCATGCACATTCAACCCACCGGCTAAACTAACACTGAAAAGCGATCAGGAGTCCCTAACCGGGATGCAAAGCCTTTCTCACAGGACACCGACCTCAAATGATACCGATGTTAATACCCATCTTACTCAAAACACTGAAACTCCTTTCCTGCTCATCCGAGCTCTTTATATCACATTTATTGACCAAACCGTGACCTTGGTCCTTACTTCAAATTTCATACTACTCACTGCACCCCACGTGCCGATATACGATACACACAATTTCCATCATAGCTCTAGAACTGACGATAGGCTAACACTTCATCACATAAGACCTTCCATTTAACTCACTACAGGAGAGCTATAACAACATACGTCGAATTCTCATAGCCATCGAATATGCCAATATCTAAGTAGTGGTCCAAGCCACCATAACCCTTCCCGAGATCTGCCTACTCATAACACGCCCCTAACAGACGAATACTTTAGAATAACATCAATCACCGCGGCCGACAGGTCTCAAATGTACCGCCACAAATCACATGCATAATTCGATCATGTTGCATGAACCGATCATTGACACCAATACGCCAACTCAACTATGGCTGATCAATCTACTTCCTTCCAGGTTATCCTTGATTACCTTAGAAATGTTAATATCTTCCTTCAATACCTAACTTATTCCAACCGCACTTACCCCGAGTGACCTTAAATCACGAGGCCATGCTATCTCAAGAACGACGACCATTTCATGTCTCTCAAATACTACACCACAAGTCAAAACATCATAGATCGTTTTGTGCCTTTCTTCATAAGTTGCTTCAAAAGCTTAAGCCTCAACTGTACTTATAGACTCAGAATTATCACTTGAATTCACTAGGACCACTATTGAGAACCATCCGGTTCTAACTTGCCCCAGTACGCAACCAACTCTACCGAATTTCTTTATAACATATGAATACCCTCTCGATAAAGCACCCAGCGGAATCACTTCCCGCGAAGCCTGCACCTATACGAGGCATAAATCATGAATTTTCCCTCAAGTTTGAACATGAGCCGGTAAGGCTAAACATAACATGCATTCAACAATACATATACTCAAATTACCACACATGGTCCTTTTCCCGTGGCTGCAATAACCCATTAATACGCTAGTATCCAGAATTCACGCAGGTAATTAGCCATGCGACCCAAATCATAAGTGGTGAGACTTTCCCACTAGCTCAAATCCACTATTACACGACTCTCGAGCACATTAGAAACATTCACTCAAGTCATCTACTCTTATTCAACTGCAATTCACTTGAACCTACGAACATAATCACTTATGCCCTATTAGCACTCTGACCCCATAGGGTATGACCTCATTCCAATACAACCAAACATTACCCCACTCCATGCACCGAGCATTCTCTACCAGCGACACCTTAAAACATACTATAATTCTCACACACCTACGAAGCACCATGTAGCCCTTGTCGAATATTTCCCCGCTGATAAAAAAATGTAGAGTTTATTAGGGACACAGGAACATCCAAAGTCCCAACATCATACCATACGAGCCTCAACTCTTGCCCATCCGCAAGTTTTCAAGAACTTTTTTTTTGAATAGCACCTAAATACATCGCAGGCCAAATCTGATATGACACATGACCCATAATTAGATCGTTGATAGTGAAATCCTTTCACTTAGCACGAAGCCTTAAAGATACATTTTGCTAATCCACGACAATAGCCTTTATCATATGTACGTCTTCATCATAAGACAGCCAAAGACATTGGTTTGGTACATGTCCTTCTTAAGACAGTTAAACTCATTTCCCCCAGTATCTCTGCTGGCTGAATTCTTCGCTAAATAGATATCTCATATGAACCATATAATCTTTATTACCACTAACTATCTTTAGATCTACATCCACATTGTGATTCTACCTTTACTGTGACGATTAGGCAGTTAAGTAAACCTTCTCAAGACCGTACTTATCAACCGAATGTCAGAACCTAGTGCACCCCCATGTGCACAATTGAAGATTTCTCAATTCTCTTGCATTATCGATATGGATGACACACTGTAACAATGGTTGAGTAAATTCTTGACACCCTTGAAGTCCCTCTGCAGCATCATGAACCGTCGGCGCATACTCGATACCGAGCGCACAACTTTCAATACACGAGTGGATGCAAAAGAACGTATGACATAGGCTCCAACTGAAAAAATGGCGCACGATAAGGAATTCAAAGAATTGAAGAGTTTCCTAAACAGTTACATAGCCCCTCATAAATAAATACAGACGTCTCCGTATCGATCAACGAGAATCTAAGTAACCGGTCTGTGTCCTGTGACTCCTATGAACCTAGAGCTCTGATACCAACTTGTCACGACCCTAGTTCACCAATCGTGAACATGTCATGACGGCACCCAGTCCCCACGACTAGGTAAGCCTAACACGTTGCGGAATATACGAGTTTATGAACATTAAATAAGAAATAGCGGAAAACGATATAAATAAGAATGTAATCCGTGCCGCTTGGCACATACACCCGTCAACACACTGTATAAACACCACCAAGACCCGGAATCCCACGGGTAATACAGACTAAGAGAAATACAATTGTGGCTCTATGTGTAAAGAGTATCTAAACAACGAGATGAAGAAAAAACATCTACTAGAACTATCAGAATAGAAGGATGGCCTCCGGATCCGCGGACGTAGCAGATCATACCTCGAGGTCTCCCAAAGTGCTGCTGAATCACCTAGTATGAGCTTGTCCTGATGTACCTGGATCCGCACAACAAAAGTGTGCAGAATAGTAGCATGAGTACACCACGGCGGTACTCAGTAAGTGCCAAGCCTAACCTCGATGGAGTAGTGACGAGGAAGGTCGTGGCCCTACTGAGAGAACAATAACAAAAAGACAATAACAATAATAAGCAGCTCAAATAATAATAAATCCGAAATAGCAATAATAAAGTGATTACTGCAACCGGCAAAAATTAAGCTAATAACAAGTAACAAAACTAAATCAACAAGTCCAGGACCTGTGGGAATTTAACCCACAGTCCTACTCTATAACCAACAATCCAGGAGCTACGGGAATTTAACCCGCAGTCCCAATAATAGTATCTCTGGGTCTCCGGGAATCGAACCCGCAGCCCATGCCTCAATACCTCAAGATGTGTCTCAATGATCTCAGGATCTCCGGGAATCGAACCCGCAGTCCATATCTCAATAATATATCAATAACTCAGGATCTCCGAGAATCGAACCCGGGAATCGAACCCGCAGTCCCTACAAATAACTCGGGATCTCGAGAATCGAACCCGCAGTCCCTACAAATAACTCAGGATCACGGGAATCGAACCCGTAGTCCCTACAAATAACTCGGGATCTCGGGAATCGAACCCGCAGTCCCTACAAATAACTCAGGATCTCGGGAATCAAACCCGCACTCCCTACAAATATCACTTCGGGTCTCTGGGAATCGAACCCACAGCCCTGGGATCTCCGGGAATTGAACCCGCAGTCCACCAACACATCAAATCAAGAAAACACACAGGGAGAGTATAATATGTTTAATTACAACTTCACCGAAGCTAGTGCCAACTATTTATCAAGAAGTTCAAGTAAGTCAACTAGGCAATTAAATATGTTGAATCCTAGCTAATCATGCTTTTCTAACTAATACCGGGTAAAGTAACGATTTTATCACCTAAGAGCAGTAATATCACTAATCGGACAATTCAAGTATCGTGTGTGTTACAACAACCAGCGCATGTACACGCCCGTCACCTCGCGTACAAGGCATTTAAACTATCACATAATATCCTAGGGGTGAAAGTTCCCCCACACGAGGTTAGACAAGCCACTTACCTCGACTCCGGTACAAAACCGCTAAGAGACAACTCTCTTGCCGCGAATGTCGGCCTCCACATGCGTAGTATCTGATAAAAATCAATAGAATCACATCAAAATAGGCCAATTGGGCATTACCCAACCAAAATAATTCAAAATACACCAAAACCCACAAGTTGCCAAAACCCGACTTTCGGTACGCTTCTCGAAAAATTAAGAAAGTTATATATTCGTGTTCCTTATCTCAACACGAGTCCGTTCATATAAAATTTATCAAAATCGGACTCCGTTTGCCCATTCAAATCAAAGATTTCCTAAAATTTAGGCCTAGGGCTCAAACCCTCCATTAATCTTCCATTAGCAGTGAAATAATCATGGAGAAACATCAAAATAAAGTTCTTATATTTACCTCCTTGATGAGACGAGAATAACACCGCGAAAATCACCTCAATCGGAGCTCTAGAACTCAAGATATGCCCAAAATACTAAACTTCTCGGTTTTAAACACTAACCAGGCCTATTTTCCGCTTTTGCGGAAACTTTTCGCATAGGCGGGACCGCTTTTGCGGTTCTATTTCCGCTTTTGCGGTTCCGCATCCGCGGTCAAATTCCGCTTCTGCGGTTCTGACAGACACCAGCATTTTCCTCGGCACGGAAATGAGCATAACTTCCTCATACGATGTCCAAATGCGACGATTCTTTTTGCTATGGCTCCGAAATTACGATACGGATCTAATGGTTTAAATAAAACTGAATTTGGAGATCATTTACCTAATATGGTACCCCTTTATGTTCAAAGAAGCAAAGGTTGAAACATCAAATAAGAGCGTGATCACAACCCGCAACACACCCGAGGCCCCCGGGATCCCAATCAATCATACCAACCAACCCCAAAACACATTACGGACTTGCTCGAGGCCTCAAACCACATCAAACAACTCTAGAACCATGAATTACACCCCGATTCAAACTTTATGAACTTTGAAGTTTCCAACTTCTATTTCCGATGCCGAAACCTATCAAATCGCATCCGATTGACTTCAAATTTTGCACACATGTCCAAAATGATATATCGAAGCTACAGAAACTTTCGGAATTTCATTCTGACCCTCGGATCAAAATCTCACCTATCAACCGAAATTCGCCAAAATACTAAATTTGCCAATTCAAGCTTAATTCTACACCGGTCATCCCAAAAATATTCCGGACACACTCCTAAGTCCCAAATCACCTAACGAAGCTATCCGAACCATAAGATTTGCATTTTGAGTCAGATATCAAAATTTCCACTTCCGGTCAAATTTTCTCAAAAACCTTCAATTTTCTATCTTTAGCCAAACGACTCCAAAATGACCCACGGACCTCCGAATTCACTTCCGATCGCGCTCCCAAATCCAGAATAACTATACGGAGCTACTCCCAATCTCGGAATCCCAAACGGACATCAATAACACTAAAATGCATTTTAAGCCAAATTGATGCAATTTCTTCTAAAATGCTATCTTCCATAATATGCGCCAAAACGCTCCCGGTTTATCCAAAACCCGATCCAGGCATACGCCCAAGTCCGAAATCATCATATGAACCTGTTGGAACCTTCAAATCTCAATTCCGAGGTCGTATACTCAAAATTCCAATCCTAGTTCATTTCTTAAATTTTAAGCTTTGGAAATGAGAATTTTCATTTAAATTTGACTCCAAACTTCTTGAATTTTAATTCCGACCATACAGACAATTACTTAATTGTCTATGTTTAACCTACAATTTAGTCACAATAAAAATATTGTCACGAAAAATATAATGTTTAAATGGCTACGACTTGAATTTTGTAGTTGAATAGTACAACTATTGGCGACAAAAAAAGATTCATAGTAAAAAACTAAAAGATATAGTTTTGTTCATATATGATACAAAAAGTTACTTTAGGACTAACTAATCTTATGACTGAATCACCAATCTTGAAAAATTATCAAGTTAGAGAAATTTGAGTCTCATTTTATAAAGTTCTATTATGAAGTCTATATGACCTACAAATGAAAGAAATCAAATTAAAACCATACTCATTTTGATTCAATTGCCATATCTAACTTTAGAAAATATAAAATCAAAAAAACATATTCAAATTTAATAGAACCCAAGGAACAGTTGCTGCTACAAAATTTCATATTGTTTAGATAGGAACAGTCTATATATGGACTTATATCTATAACATAATCCGAGCATAAAGAATAACTGTAACGACCCGGCCCGTCGTTACGGGAATTACCACCCCGTTACATTGCAATTACATATATTATGCTTTTAAAACAGTATTAGAGTATATCGGGTGAGTTAGAAGTGATTTGGATTGAAAATGAAACAAATAGCATGTTTGAAGAAAGCTTGAATATGAAAAGTCAACCAAGAGTTGACTATTGAGTTAGAGTGCTCGGAACCGGATTCCGATGATTCGACTAGTTCCGGGGGATCATTTATGACTTAGGAGAACAATCGAAATTGAATTCGGAGGTCCGGTGTAGTTTTAAGCTTGAATTGGCGAAGGTTGAATTTTGGCGAAAACCGGATGGTAGGTGAGATTTTGATCCGGGGGTCGGAATGGAATTCCGACAATTTCTGTAGCTTCGTTATGTGATTTTGGATATGTCTGCAAATTTTCAGGTCATTCGGACATCGTTTGATCGGGTTTTAGATTGAATGTTAGTTTTGAAAGTTTTGAAGAAACTTAGGCTTGAATCCGTGGTTAATTGGTGATTTTGATGTTTAGGATGGTGTTTTTATGATTGGAACAAGTTCGAATAAGGAATTAGGATGTGTTGGTGTGTTTGAATGAGGTCCCGGGGCCTCGGGGTGTTTTCGGATGGTTAATCGGGAGAAAAACATGGAAATTGCAGGTTTGAGGAGTCCTGTCTCTGTTGTTTCCGCTCCTGCGGAATTATGGGCGCAGGAGCGGGTGCGCTGAAGCGGACCAGGAGCGCAGAAGCGCTGGGCACCGCAGAAGCGGAGCATTTTCCGCTGAAGCGGAATCGCGGGAGCGGACAGGGAGCCGCAGAAGCGGAAGGAAGCCGCTTAGGCGAGTCCGCAGAGGCGGACGCCTAGCCGCAGAAGCGGAAATATCCGCAGGAGCGATCCTTTGGTCGCGGATACGGACTCGTAGGAGCGGAAATTCTTCCGCAGAAGCGAAAATCGCTGTAAGTTAAGTGTATCAGAAGTTAGAAAAATTTCCGAACATTTCACACATTTGGGTCTCGGCTTTAGAGGCGATTTGGGCGATTTTTGAAGAGAAACTCAAGGGAAATCATCGGGTAAGCAACTATGGACTTAAACTATGATTAGTATTGGTATTATTATGCAATTATATCATGAAAATGGAAGAATTTGGGGTGATTCATGGAAGATTTAACCCTAGGCTTGAACTTTAGAAAATCAAGGTTTTGAATGAGCAAATAGAGTCCGAATTTGGTAAAATTGATATGCTTAGACTCGTATCGAGATGAGGGTTCCGAATATGAGACTTTCGTAATTTTTCGAGAATCGTACCGAAAGTCGGGTTTTACCAACTTAGTGTAATATTGCGAATTTCATATAAATTGAAGTGGGTTATGATTCTTTGACCCGTATTTGATATAATTATTGTTATTTGACTAGATTCTACACACGAGGCAACGAAATTCAAAGGAAAAGGCATCGCGGACGATTCTACGAACGGCTAGAGGTGAGTAGTTTGTGTATATTGTAGCCTGAGGGTTCGAAACCCCGGCTTAGCACATTGTGACGCTAATAGGGCGTGGCTCGCACACCGTGGCAGGTGCGGGATTGATTGTGATTGGGGATTGAGACTTGGTCCATCCCGGGAATGAATAATATGTTGTTAGTGTTGGAAATACACTGTATTTGCTATATTTGTGGGTTGTAAGCCTTGTTTGGGGCCTTGTGCCGATCTGTAGCGTCCTTAGAGGACAATATTTATGTGATAGCTAAAGATTGCTTAAATCACCGATCTCAGTCCTGGGAATTGTAATCACACTTTTGAAATGCTAAGTCACCGGCTTTTACAAACTTAATAAAGTTAAAGTATTTTTCATAAATTATGAATTGAGAACTGGAAATAAGGAAAATGAATTGTTTTGTGACTTAATTGCTTATTGTGGACTGAGTATGGGATCGGGCTGCACGCCGCAGTGGTTGATGTGAGGATCGGGCTGCACGCCGCAGCAGTATTGCGCTTGGGCTGTAGGAGCCCCTCCGGAGTCTGTACACACCCCCAGTGAGCGCCGTCGACGTTAAATTGGATCGGGCTACACGCCGTAGCGGTTATGTGCATTGTATTGCATCTGTATTTGTTTAATTACTCTATGGTAGCTGTATTGTATTATTGTTGCTAGTTCGTAGGAGATTCGGACCGTAGTGTAGCTTCATATTGTGGTATTTTGTGGATTTCTTACTGTCAGCTACATATATATATTTGTTACTCACTGAGTACTTAGTACTCACCCCTACTCCCTGCACCTTTTGTGTGCAGACCCAGGTACACAGGAGCAGTAGACGGACATCTCCGGCGTTTACATTGTCACATCGAGTTGCTGAGGTAGCTGCCTACGTTCGCAGAGCCTAGCTTCTCCTCTCATTCCAGTTGTTATTGTATATTTTGTATTCGGACTTGAGTACTTCTATATCGTACTCTCTATTTCCTGTTGGGTTTTGTTAGAGGCTCTAGACTTGTGACTCCGGATCTTTGGGAGTGTCAGTACTTTTGTTCAGTATTATTATTATTGGAGTTCTTAAACTCATATATTCTTCTTGGGTTGTCCATTTGGGGACCGGTATTGTGTTATAATTAAATTGTTGGTCTGGCTGGCCTAGCTTGATTGTTGGGTGCCATCACGACCGGATTTGGGTCGTGACAAGTTGGTATCGGAGCCTAGGTTATTAGGACTCGCGAGTCGTGAGCCGGTTTAGTCGGCTTTCGCGGATCGGTACGTAGACGTCCGTATCTATCTTCGAAGGGCTACCGAAACTTTAGGAAAAACCTCATTTTCTTGAATTCATATCGTGCGATTTGTGTTATCATGAAATTAAATCTTTCCATATTCTATTCTCTCGCGGATGGCGAGAACACGAGCTAACGGACGTGGCGGACGACCACCATTGGCACCCAGGAGGCCGTGGTCGTGGTAGAGGTAGGGCAGCAGCACCAGCACCTGCTGACCCACCGGTTGACCAGACTCAGGACCAGATTCCGGCGGCGAACGCTCCGGCAGCTCAGGTTCAGGCACCGGCAGTGCCTATTGTGATACCGGGTCTTCAGGAGACCTTGGCTCAGATATTATCAGTGTGCACAGGCTTGGCACAAGTAGTTGCTGCTACTGCTGCAGTATCTTCTTCACAGGCAGGGGGAGGGAATCAGACCCCCGTGGCTCACACACCCGAGCCAGTTCAGCCAGTTGCGCCCGTTGCACCAGCTCCTGCATATATGGTTCCAGTTATGCCCGACGATGAGCAGCGTCGTTTGGAGAGATTTGAGAGGCTACAGCCTCCGACATTCAGTGGTGCTGAGGGCGAGGACGCCCAGGGTTTTCTTGACAGATGTCAGCGCATGCTTCGCACCGCGGGTATTCTAGAGTCCGGCGGTGTTTCATTCACCACTTTTCAGTTCACAGGTGCAGCATTTCAGTGGTGGGAGGATTTTGAGAGGCGTAGGCCCGCCGGGGCAGTGCCCCTCACTTGGCAGCAGTTCTCCACGGTATTTTTGGAGAAGTACGTACCTCAGTCTCAGAGAGAGGAGCTGCGACGTCGGTTCGAGTGGTTGAAGCAGGGAGAGATGACGGTTAATCAGTACGAGATGAGATTCACACAGCTGGCCCGTCATGCCATGTGGATGGTTCCTACCGACATGGAGAGGATCCGGAGATTTATTGATGGTCTTATTTATCCCATCCGCATATTGATGACCGGGGAGAGAGTTTCGACAGTTACCTTTGAGGAGGTGGTTGATGCTCGGCCCGTCACATTGAGACAGATCGCCGCCGAGAGCGAGAGGAGAGAGAGGCTAAGAGGCCTCGTGGTAGTGGCAGTTACAGGTGGTGCTCCGGTCTAGGGGCCAATTTCGGCATAGCGGAGGTCGCTCTTTCGAGGTCTCATCGGTCCGGACGTACGGAGTCCGGTCGGGGTTTCATCCGATCGTGGTCGTCAAGGCCGGCGGGGTTATCGGGGTCGGCGGAGCCGCCGGCGAGTCGGCCCGCACCGAGTGCTCTTCCGGCTCGAGCTCGCTCCTGTTTCCTCGGCACGGGATTCATCGGTAGCGAGGGGTCCTCGGCAGCCCCTTCTTCCATCTTCGGGCCGTTGTTTTGAGTGCGGTGATTTGGGCCATATCGGGAGAGAGTGTCCTCGGTGGCTTCGTAAGCGGTCGCGGCGGAGGGATCGGCCTTCGTCTTCTACTCCCGTTTCTTCGGCGCCGGCACGGTCGGCTAGGACCGGTGGCCAGGTATCGAGAGGTCGCCCTAGGGGTGAGGATCGTAATGGTGGAGGCCAGGCTCGTTTTTATGCTCTTCCGGACAGGAAGGATGCTAGTGCTTCAGGATGCGGTCATTTCAGGTATTATCTCAGTCTGCCACAGGGATGCTTATGTCTTATTTGATCCCGGATCCACCTATTCTTATGTCTCTACTTATTTTGCACATCATTTGGGTATGACCCGTGGTATTCTTGCTTTGCCCGTACATGTGTCCACCCCAGTGGGGGATACTGTTGTTGTGGATCGGGTATATCGATCCTGTATTATTACTATTGGGGGTCTGGAGACCCGAGTTGATTTATTACTACTGGGCATGGTGGATTTCGATGTAATTCTAGGCATGGATTGGCTATCTCCTTACCATGCGATTCTGGACTGTCATGCCAAGACAGTCACACTAGCTATTCCAGGTAATCCGAGGATCGAGTGGCATGGCTTGACTGATTATGTGTCCGACAGGGTGATTTCTTATATAAAGGCCCAACGAATGATTGGCAAGGGTTGTTTATCTTATTTGGCCTTCATTAGAAATGTTGAGGCCGAGACACCCGGTCTTGATTCGGTCCCCATTGTGAGGGAGTTTCCGGATGTATTTCCAGCAGACCTGCCAGGCATGCCGCCTGATAGAGATATTGATTTTGGTATTGATTTGGTGCCGGGCACTCAGCCCATTTCTATTCCTCCCTATCGCATGGCACCAGCAGAGTTAAAAGAATTGAAAGAACAACTTCAGGAACTCTTAGATAAGGGTTTCATTCGTCCAAGTGTGTCACCTTGGGGTGCACCGGTGTTGTTCGTGAAGAAGAAAGATGGCACAATGAGAATGTGCATTGATTACAGGCAGCTGAACAAGGTAACAGTGAAGAATAAGTACCCATTACCTCGTATCGAGGACCTATTTGATCAGCTACAGGGAGCTAGTGTATTTTCTAAGATCGATCTTCGATCGGGTTATCATCAATTGAAGATCAGGGACTCGGATATTATGAAGACAGCGTTCAGGACGCGATATGGGCACTACGAGTTCCTGGTGATGTCTTTCGGGTTGACTAATGCCCCAGCGGCATTCATGCACTTGATGAATAGTGTATTTCGGCCGTACCTTGATTCTTTTGTGATTGTGTTTATTGATGATATCCTGGTATACTCACGCGGCCAGGAGGAGCATGCACAACATTTGAGAGTGGCATTGCAGAGGTTGAGGGAAGAGAAGCTTTATGCAAAATTCTCTAAGTGTGAGTTCTGGCTTGATACTGTGGGTTTTCTGGGACATATAGTGTCCAGTGATGGTATTCGGGTTGATCCACAGAAGGTTGAGGCAGTGCAGAATTGGCCCAGACCTTCCTCAGCTACAGAGATTCGGAGTTTTCTCGGCTTGGCGGGCTATTATCGTCGGTTTGTTCAGGATTTCTCATCTATTGCTTCACCGTTGACTAAGCTGACACAGAAGAATGCTCCATTTGTGTGGTCCGATGAATGTGAAGAGAGCTTTCAGAAGCTCAAGGAGGCTTTGACCACGGCTCCAGGTACTTGTGTTACCATCGGCCTCAGGGTCATATACGGTGTATTGTGATGCTTCCAGAGTTGGACTCGGTTGTGTGTTGATGCAGGAGGGTAGAGTTATTGCATATGCTTCTCGTCGGCTGAAGCCCCACGAGAAGAACTACCCCTGTTCATGATTTGGAGTTAGCTGCTATTGTTCATGCCTTGAAGATTTGGAGGCATTACTTATATGGTGTATCTTGTGATGCATATACAGACCACCGCAACCTTCAGCATTTGTTTAAGCAAAAAGATCTAAATTTGAGGCAGCGGAGATGGCTCGAGTTGCTTAAAGACTATGATATTACTATCTTGTACCATCCCGGGAAAGCCAATGTAGTGGCTGATGCCTTGAGCCGGAAGGCTATTAGTATGGGCAGTTTGGCGTATATTCCAGTTGGGGAGAGACCCCTAGCAGTTGATGTTCAGGCGTTAGCTAATCGGATGGTAAGGCTGGATATTTTTGAGCCCAGTCGGGTGATGGCTTGTGTAGTAGCTCGTTCTTCTTTATATGATCGTATTCGAGAGCGCCAGGTATGATGATCCACACTTACTTGTCCTTAAGGACAGAGTTCAGCATGATGATGCTAGAGATGTCACTATTGATAGTGAGGGTGTATTGCGGATGTAGGGCCGGATATGTGTGCCCAATGTTGATGGCCTTCGTGAGTTGATATTGGAAGAGGCCCATAGTTCGCGGTATTCTATTCATCTAGGAGCCGCGAAGATGTATCAGGATTTGAAGCAGCATTACTGGTGGAGAAAGATGAAGAAAGATATTGTGAGCCATGTGGCTCGGTGTCTAAACTGTCAGCAGGTCAAGTATGAGCATCAGAGACCTGGTGGTGTATTCCAGCGAATTGATATTCCGGAGTGGAAATGGGAAAGAATAACTATGGACTTTGTTAGTGGACTCCCTCGGACGGCGAGGAAGTTTGATTCAGTTTGGGTGGTGGTGGATAGGTTGACCAAGTCAGCTCACTTCATCCCAGTGTGTACTACCTATACCTCAGAGCGGTTGGCAGAGATATTCATCCGTGAGATAGTGAGATTGCATGGAGTTCCTATTTCCATTATATCGGACAGAGGTACCCAGTTCACATCTCAGTTCTGGAGGACATTTCAGCGAGAGTTGGGTTCACAGGTAGAGCTGAGCACAGCATTTCATCCACAGACGGATGGGCAGTCCGAGCGTACTATTCAAATATTGGAGGACATGTTGCGTGCTTGTGTCATTGATTTTGGTGGTTCATGGGCTGATTATTTGCCTTTGGCGGAGTTTGCTTACAATAATAGCTATCGGTCCAGCATTCAGATGGCACCGTATGAAGCTTTATATGGGAGGCGGTGTAGATCTCCAGTTGGTTGGTTCGAGCCCGGCGAGGCTAGGTTGTTGGGGACAGAGTTAGTCCAAGATGCCTTAGACAAGGTAAAGGTGATTCAGGAGAGACTTCGCACAGCTCAGTCGCGTCAGAAGAGTTATGCAGACCGGAAGGTCCGAGATGTGTCTTATTCAGTAGGTGAGAAGGTGTTGCTGAAAGTTTCGCCTATGAAGGGTGTTATGAGGTTTGGAAAGAAAGGAAAGTTGAGCCCAAGGTTCATCGGACCTTTTGAGGTGCTTAGGAAAGTTGGGGAGGTGGCTTATATGCTTGCTTTGCCACCCAGTTTGTCGGGAGTTCACCCGGTGTTCCATGTATCTATGCTCCGGAAGTATGTCGGAGACCCGTCTCATGTGTTGGACTTCAGCACGATACAGCTAGATGAGGATTTGACTTATGATGTGGAACCGGTAGCCATTTTGGGTCGACGGGTTCGTAAACTGAGATCTAAGGACATAGCTTCAGTAAAAGTGCAGTGGAGAGGTCGTCCCGTGGAGGAAGCAACTTGGGAGACCGAGCAGGAGATGCGAAGTAGATATCCACACTTGTTTGATACTCCAGGTATGTTTCTTAACCCGCTCGCGGACGAGCGTTTGTTTAAGTTGGGGAGAATGTAACGACTCGGCCCGTCGTTACGGGAATTACCACCCCGTTACCTTGCATTTACATATATTATGCTTTTAAAACAGTATTAGAGTATATCGGGTGAGTTAGAAGTGATTTGGATTGAAAATGAAACAAATAGCATGTTTGAAGAAAGCTTGAATATGAAAAGTCAACCAAGAGTTGACTATTGAGTTAGAGTGCTCGGAACCGGATTCCGATGATTCGACTAGTTCCGGGGGATCATTTATGACTTAGGAGAACAATCGGAATTGAATTCGGAGGTCCGGTGTAGTTTTAAGCTTGAATTGGCGAAGGTTGAATTTTGGCGAAAACCGGATGGTAGGTGAGATTTTGATCCGGGGGTCGGAATGGAATTCCGACAATTTCTGTAGCTTCGTTATGTGATTTTGGATATGTCTGCAAATTTTCAGGTCATTCGGACATCGTTTGATCGGGTTTTAGATTGAATGTTAGTTTTGAAAGTTTTGAAGAAACTTAGGCTTGAATCCGTGGTTAATTGGTGATTTTGATGTTTAGGATGGTGTTTTTATGATTGGAACAAGTTCGAATAAGGAATTAGGATGTGTTGGTGTGTTTGAATGAGGTCCCGGGGGCCTCGGGGTGTTTTCGGATGGTTAATCGGGAGAAAAATATGGAAAATTGTAGAAACTGGTGCACTGTTTCTGTTGTTTCCGCTCCTGCGGAATTTTGGGCGCAGGAGCGGGTGCGCTGAAGCGGACCAGGAGCGCAGAAGCGCTGGGCACCGCAGAAGCGGAGCATTTTCCGCTGAAGCGGAATCGCGGGAGCGGACAGGGAGCCGCAGAAGCGGCCATCGCAGAAGCGGAAGGAAGCCGCTTAGGCGAGTCCGCAGAGGCGGACGCCTAGCCGCAGAAGCGGAAATATCCGCAGGAGCGATCGAACCTCCGCAGAAGCGGACGCGTAGGAGCGGAAATTCTTCCGCAGAAGCGAAAATCGCTGTAAGTTAAGTGTATCAGAAGTGAGAAAAATTTCAGAATATTTCACACATTTGGGTCTCGGCTTTAGAGGCGATTTAGGCGATTTTGAAGAGAAACTCAAGGGAAATCATCGGGTAAGCAACTATGGACTTAAACTATGATTAGTATTGGTATTATTATGCAATTATATCATGAAAATGGAAGAATTTGGGGTGATTCATGGAAGATTTAACCCTAGGCTTGAACTTTAGAAAATCAAGGTTTTGAATGAGCAAATAGAGTCCGAATTTGGTAAAATTGATATGCTTAGACTCGTATCGAGATGAGGGTTCCGAATATGAGACTTTCGTAATTTTTCGAGAATCGTACCGAAAGTCGGGTTTTACCAACTTAGTGTAATATTGCGAATTTCATATAAATTGAAGTGGGTTATGATTCTTTGACCCGTATTTGATATAATTATTGTTATTTGACTAGATTCTACACACGAGGCAACGAAATTCAAAGGAAAAGGCATCGCGGACGATTCTACGAACGGCTAGAGGTGAGTAGTTTGTGTATATTGTAGCCTGAGGGTTCGAAACCCCGGCTTAGCACATTGTGACGCTAATAGGGCGTGGCTCGCACACCGTGGCAGGTGCGGGATTGATTGTGATTGGGGATTGAGACTTGGTCCATCCCGGGAATGAATAATATGTTGTTAGTGTTGGAAATACACTGTATTTGCTATATTTGTGGGCTGTAAGCCTTGTTTGGGGCCTTGTGCCGATCTGTAGCGTCCTTAGAGGACAATATTTATGTGATAGCTAAAGATTGCTTAAATCACCGATCTCAGTCCTGGGAATTGTAATCACACTTTTGAAATGCTAAGTCACCGGCTTTTACAAACTTAATAAAGTTAAAGTATTTTTCATAAATTATGAATTGAGAACTGGAAATAAGGAAAATGAATTGTTTTGTGACTTAATTGCTTATTGTGGACTGAGTATGGGATCGGGCTGCACGCCGCAGTGGTTGATGTGAGGATCGGGCTGCACGCCGCAGCAGTATTGCGCTTGGGCTGTAGGAGCCCCTCCGGAGTCTGTACACACCCCCAGTGAGCGCCGTCGACGTTAAATGGGATCGGGCTACACGCCGTAGCAGTTATGTGCATTGCATTGCATCTGTATTTGTTTAATTACTCTATGGTAGCTGTATTGTATTATTGTTGCTAGTTCGTAGGAGATTCGGACTGTAGTGTAGCTTCATTTTGTGGTATTTTGTGGATTTCTTACTGTCAGCTACATGTATATATTTGTTACTCACCGAGTACTTAGTACTCACCCCTACTCCCTGCACCTTTTGTGTGCAGACTCAGGTACACAGGAGCAGTAGACGGACATCTCCGGCGTTTACATTGTCACATCGAGTTGCTGAGGTAGCTGCCTACGTTCGCAGAACCTAGCTTCTCCTCTCATTCCAGTTGTTATTTTATATTTTGTATTCAGACTTGAGTACTTCTATATCGTACTCTCTATTTCCCGTTGGGTTTTGTTAGAGGCTCTAGACTTGTGACTCCGGATCTTTGGGAGTGTCAGTACTTTTGTTCGGTATTATTATTATTGGAGTTCTTAAACTCATATATTCTTCTTGGGTTGTCCATTTGGGGACTGGTATTGTGTTATAATTAAACTGACAGTCTATATATGGACTGATATCTATAACATAATCCGAGCATTTGGAGTCCAACATAATACCCCAACTGTCAAATAATTAGTTAATTGGTCCGAGCTTCACGCGGTCAAATATCTTTATTTTATATTTATTTGATTCAAAAGAATTTTGATTTTTATAATGGCAAAAAAAAAAATACGTATTATATAATGCCAGATGTAACATAAGAAAATATATGATAAATCAAACAGAAAATCATATCAAAATAAATAAATAAAGCATTCAATACTTCTTTAGATTTCATAATTACGGAGTTTTCGAAGAACACTTCTTTTTTTAATTTGAGAGGTGAAGTTAAATGCTCATTTTATAGAAAAAAAACTTATCATGGAATATCATGTTTGTTAATATAGATCTAATTATTAAGCAACACATTTAATACACTGATACGCTGATGAAAAAAAATTCACTTCTAACCAAACAAACATACAATATTGTGAGAGGCTTCATGTTACTTTTCGAGATTGGTTAAGACCATTGTTTCTCTTTTCTCCCTTCTTTTCCTAATGAAACATATATAGTATAAAGTCAGCATAAAATAGTCATTTTACATCCAAATTGTGCGTGTTAGTTAACATCAAGACTTTGGAAAGAAGAATAGTCATATGTTGAATAGCAAATGAATTCTCAAATTCGAAGGCATAGATTTCCCTCACAAGATTTTCTTGCAAATACATGTATCAAAACTGTTGTAAACTTCATTATATGATGTGAACAATTTCATGATCCATCCCAACAACTCTTTGGTGCGCAAGCTGGCTATAACTGATACCAACGTGGTATATTAAAAGGAGACTGAGCACATGAAAAGTTTTAAGGATAATAGTTTTCAGCAACTGTTGCTTTATCCAAAAACTGCTCAAATATATACATTACCGAGTTCCAGAATGCAATTTGAGAGAGGCAGAGAAGTATCGAAAGCTGCTGATACAATAAAATAACTTCACGTAATAGATGAAAACTTAAGAGATGAACAGTGGTTTAAGTACTAAAAGACATCTTGAGACGTTTCATATGGTTTCAATCATGCACCTCATTGGTCAGTGGTTCGAAGTCGCGGCCATCTGCAACTCCTCTGCAAGTTACCTACAATTACAAAAAAAAATCTTATGAACAATTAAAATCACTATCAAAACTGTAAATACTTGCACTTGCACATATAAGAATCCATACATATCAAAATATTCGTCCCACAATTAGATTAAATGCCTACAGAAAGGTAAATAAACAGTGTCATATTAGATTGAGGTACTCAAATAATAGAGCCATAATAGATGGATTCTATACCGACATTTCACATGATTTTCCAGAAAAATAATCAAAGTATTATATTACTTTACACATATAGTGCAACTTCCAAGCCATCCTAGAGGACCAAGAAATTTCCAAATAAAACGAAAGGGATCAGCAAGTTGGTGATACATAAAAGAAAGGAAGAGAAATATGCCAACCACCTGTTCATAACGCTTAAAGCATTAAGCGGATAATTTATTTACTCTTTCACTATTCAGAGTTCATGTGATAGACACTAATAAAGTTAACATTTAAGAGAAAACAAAAGGAGAATCTACTTTAGAAATTTAAAGTAGAATATACAGAGGACAGAGAGACATACACATGCGGATTACCTCAAGACATCTATAACAACAACTATAACAACAACAATAACAACAACAACAACAACAATAACTACAACAACAACGACTTAGTGAAATCTCACTAGTGGGGTTTGGAGAAGGTAGTGTGTACGCAGACCTTACCACTACCCCGAAGGAATAGAGAGGCTATTTCCGAAAGACCCTCCGCTCAAGAGATCTGAGGTTCCTAGCAATTTTTAGTAAAAAGAATTACCAGAAAAAAGGAATAACCATTGGTTGTACTAAAGGATCA
The DNA here is from genome assembly GCA_032618575.1 of Nicotiana noctiflora. Lineage (NCBI taxonomy): Eukaryota > Viridiplantae > Streptophyta > Magnoliopsida > Solanales > Solanaceae > Nicotiana > Nicotiana noctiflora. Next base: position 55,287 of record JASVEL010000586.1, on the reverse strand, counting down.
ATTTATAAACATCTCGTGGAAAACTGCAATCCGTTTTTGGCAAAAAACAAAGGTTGATGTCATATCCCCGACTCACAATACTGCAACACTTTTTCAAGTGTAATGCATGTCCAATAATTTCAAATTCCAAATACTAGTATTTTTTAACTTAACTCCAAATTACTTTTTTTCAAAAATTACAATTTTTATGTCTATAAAGACTACTATGACTTTTCAAGTGAAATGTCCTAGCATATTCGAAAGCTCCATCAGTACTTCAACAAAACTTAATTTGGGGTGGGTATAATTTACAAAGATCTTATGACAGAAAAGAAAGCATCAAAAGTTGCACCTTGCAAAAATCTGAACTGGACAAAGCCATACTAATAAACATGCCAAGAGAAAATAAAAAAAAATAAAAAATATTGTAGTAGCAACCGAATATCCATGCCCCAGTTATCAGCACAGTAACAGAACCAAAGAAAGAATAGCTTCACCACGGGAAAAACCGGTTCAAAATCCAACAAAGAGATGGAGAAGTATACCTGGTAATTCATGAATGTCTCTATCAGTTCCACAGTCTGGAAAGAACCAAATAAAGTTGATTGATACCTGGAAAATACCCTCAGATGAGATTCATATTTGGGACAAAATATTGATGAGGTAAAAGTTAATATGACAATCTGTTGGCAAAAGCATTCCTTGTTACCTCATGAATTTAAAGATAGGAACGGAAGTACTAGAATAACTTGCCCAAAAGACAAACATATTTTATTACTTGGGGAGAAGAACCAAATGTCCTACCAAGATTAAATAATGTCTAACAGTCAGAAAGCATCTTACCAACCAACGGTGTTGTTGTCAACATTAACCTCCCTCAGGCATCTCATCATCTCAAGCTGATAATTAGCACCCTCAGCTTCTATCTCCTCATCCTCCTCATCATGCAATCTAAAAATACACAGGACAGAGACATGGCATTAGTATATACAGAAAATGGAAGCAAATCGACTAGGGCAGCCTATCAGAGAATTTGATCAAATTCTAGAGTGAAGCCCGTGAAAAAATAGAAAGATTGAGCTACTTGAGGTTTACCAAATCACATAAACTAAGAAACCGGGTAATAAAGTTAACATTTAAGAGAAAACAAAAGGAGAATCTTCTTTAGAAATTTAATAAAGTTAAATAAACAGAGGACAGAGAGGACAGAGAGACCTACACGGGCAGATATTACCTCAAGACGTCTATAAATGGCCTAATTATTTAAAACCTCTCATTCGCCTATCGCCAACAAAATATATTAAAAAAAGATGCATACCCAGTAGGTTACTGACCTTACTATTATGAGGTTACATCATAAAATCAATGTCGTCATCATCATCTGTGATATCGACTTCATCGTCATTAGTACTATTATTACCTTCATTCCCCTCATTCTCCTCATGATCACTGATGTACTCTACCATTGTGTCATCCTCTTCGTCTGAATTTTCTTCGTCATAACCAACTTCTTATTATGTCTGAGCCTCCAATTCAATTACAGTTGCATCTAGGGTAACCGAATCAACATCATCTCTATGTAGTTGACTCAACATATTATCCATATCACTGACAATTGAATTACTTTCAAGTGAAACATCTTGATATACTTCATCATTTGTTTCGCCATTTCCTGTCTCTGAATTTTGCATCTCTGGCACATCATATAAGTGTCTATCTTGAAATTTTAGGACAATTCGCCAATTTTCTCCCAATTTCGGATCATCAATATAAAACACTTGCCTTGCTTGAGTAGCTAGTACAAAAGAATCATGTTCATACCAAAATCTATTAACATTGATGCTCGTAAAATTTTTATCTTTTTGCATCCCTGTCTTCTTGCGAAGATCAAACCACTTGCATTTAAATAGCAGAACTGGATTGCCATTAAGATACTCTAACTCAATCATGTCAGTTATAATACCATAAAAATCAATCACCTCATTTTCGTGATAGCCTTCAACAACTAGACCGCAATTTTGACTTTTACGTAGTTCATCGCGTCTTTGAACATGATACCTAACACCATTTACAGTACACCCATTATACGTTCTTCCACGCACATCAGGTCCTATAGCCAAAGGATATAACTGATTGATAGACACTGACTTTTCCTTATAATATAATTGCATAATCTACAACAAAAAAATTATTACTTTTAATTAGTAAAGAGGAAAACAAATTAGAATTCAAACACATTAAGATGATTCTTATCTTAAAAAGTTACCTACTTTCCTTTTGAACCATAAAGGAAATTGTTCTCTATGTTTCTCTTCTATATTCGCAATAACTTGCTTCATCAACTCTTCTTTATGCTCCCTGTATGCAAAATAAACTACTTATAAATTATTTAAAACAAAAAAATAACAATAGAGAGAAAAATAACATACCGAAGAAAAGGTTCTACTTCTTCGCAATTATTCAACACATACCACCGAGCCATATCAAAATCTTTCTTTGGTATGGTATCATAGTTTCCATCTCCAAATGGTCTAACACTCTTTGAGAATATGTCCAGAACAACTTCATCTTTGTTACTAGATCCATCATCATTTCGATCTGTACGATTAAATCTAGTTTCGATGCCAGTAAGATACATAGAGCAAAATGTCAAACATTCATCAATAAGATAACCTTCTGCAATAGAACCTTCTGGTCGTGCCTTGTTTCGTACATAACGTTTAAGCTTGCACAAAAATCTTTGAATTTTGTACATCCAACGATATTGTACTGGTCCCTCATACATAGCCTCTCGTGGTAAATGCACAGCTAAATGTACCATAACATCAAAGAAAGCAGGTGGAAAGATCATCTCAAGCTTACACAATATTAAAATTATATCCTTTTCTAGTTGTTCTAAGTCATCTTTTCTCAAAGTCTTGCAACATAATCGTTGAAAGAAATCACCCAACTCAATCAATGCTGAAGAGACATCTTTATTTACAAATCCACGAATAGCAATAGGCAGCAGTCGTTGTAACAAAACATGATGGTCATGACTTTTGAGTCCAGTTATCTTATCATCATCCTCATTTACACGCCGTGAGATATTTGAAGCATAACCATCAGGAAATTTAACTGATTTTAAAAATTTATAGAACTCCTTTTTTTCACTTTTTGACATATTATAACAAGCAGCTGGCATTGTATAACTAGAACCATTATCTTGTAACCATAGTTCTTTTCTTATGTTCATATCCTTAAGATCTTGTCTTGCTTTATATGTGTCCTTAGTTTTCCCTTCAATACTCAGTATTGTCCCCAAAATATTCTCGCAAATGTTCTTTTCTATGTGCATGATATCTAAATTGTGTCTCAACTTCAAGCTCTTCCAATATGGCAACTTAAATAAAATACTTCTCCTCACCCAATTCAACTCTTCAGGAAGACGTTTTCTTTTCTTATTATTGGGGTGTTTTCCTAGTCTATAGGTACTAAGAAAATCCAATTGTTGTAAGACATCATCTCCTGAGAGCTCTGTTGGTTTCAATCTTTTTTCTATCTTACCATTAAATTTTTTGCTTTTTCTCCATGTGTGCTTAGGGTCAAGATACCGGCGATGATCCATGTAACAGATTTTACTTCTTAACTTGTGTGAAGGTGCATCTTTATTACATGTAGGACATGCCATGTATCCCTTAGTACTCCATCCAGATAAATTACCTAATCCATAAGAAATAATATATGCGCACGTTAGTTTATATTCCTATACTATACAAAAATTACTTACAAATAGTATACTATTAAAAATTATACAAAATCTTCTATTTAACAATTATTTAGACATCTTGGACAGTAAGGAGTTTAAGAACTTACCATAAGCTGGAAAATCATTTATGGTCCATATAACAGCAGCATGCATCTTGAAGGACTCCCCTGCTGATGCATCAAATGTATCTACACCTTCACTCCATAACTCATTCAATTCGTCAACCAAAGGACGCAAATAAACATCAATATCCTTTCCTGGTGCTTGAGGACCGGGAATAAGCAATGACATTAACATAAATGGATCTTTAAAACATTTCCAAGGAGGAAGATTATAAGGAACTAGAATGACAGGCCACATACTATAAGTTGTGCTCATGTTACCAAATGGATTAAAACCATCGGTTGCAAGGCCGAGTCTAATATTCCGAGATTCTTGGGCAAACCACTGATGATTCTTGTCAAATTCTTTACACTCTTCAGAATCAGCAGGATGCCTTTATACATTTGGCTCATCAAGACGTTTTTCTTTATGCCACCTCATATCCTCACTTGTTTTTCTTGACATAAATAACCTTTTAAGTCTCGGCTTTAATGGAAAATATCGCAAGACTTTATGAGGAATCTTTTTATGCTTTTCGTTATTAATTTTCCACCTCGAAGTACCACAATGTGGACACTCTTGTCTATCTTTAAACTCACCCCAATAAAGCACACAATCATATTTGCAAGCATGGATAGAAATGTATCCTAATCCCAAACCTTGCAGCTTGTTTCTAGCATCATAATATGACTTAGGAAGTGTCTCACCATTTGGCAGTGCCTCCCGTAGTAACTCTAGCAACATATCAAATGACTTATTACTCCAATAATTGTACACTTTCAAGTGTAGCAACTTCACAAGGAATGAAAGCTTTGAGAATGTCACGACCCCAAATCCGGTCATGATGGCGCCCAGCACGCTGCTAGGCCAGGCCGACCAATCAACAATAACCACAGGAGCCACAAGCTCACTTTATCCAATTTAAGCATAACAGTGATAGATATATTAAAAACAGGGAACCAAGTCCCAACACGTGCCAACTCCCATAGACCGAAGGGTCAAGAGTCGTGAGCCTCTACAGAGTATACAAAGTGTAAATAGTGAATATAACTGTGCACAAGTGTGGGATGATCAGAACAAAATACAGACAAACTGGAGAATCAGATCAGCTCCACTGTGATGTACCTGGATCTGCACACAAGGTGCAGGGAGTCGGGTGTGAGTACTTCCAACTCAGCAGTAATAAAAGTAAATAATGTTGAAGAGAAGAAAACCACGATAGGCACTATCTCATGCTACACAATACAGAACTATCTTTTTATCCCTTTCCAGCATATGTGAGTAGATTATTTAGAAATCTAAATTTTTAGCTACTTTCTTTCATGATAATATACCAATACCTGGATACAATCTCAAGTAGTGCAAGTCCGCACTCAAATCAGCCCCTCGGGCTCAGCACTCCTTATCAATTTACACCAGGAGATCTGGTCAATAAGGCAACTAATGCATGTGTGCCAGTAATGTATGAGTGCTGAATGTTATGCCACGTAGTACACGTAAACCAATGTATGTATGCCATGCGATGCATATGACCGCTACGGCGTGTAGCCCGATCCAATTTGGGTACCCGTGCTCACTGTGGGGGTTCGGACTCCGGAGGGGCTCCTACAGCCCAAGCACGATATTAATATCACACCTGCTGCGGCGCGCAGCCCGATCCGTATACCACTGCAGCGTGCATTCCGATCCATGCATGTGTATGCATATGCTCACATAAAATGTCATGCCCTAACATATAGCCCTCGGCCCCAATCAGTCTAACAAATAATCAAGAAAAACCCTACGGGCAAGAATATCATATTGGCTCACAGCTAAAAATGTTATTAAGACCTTGTTCAAGTTTTTCATAACCTTATAAAAATGCTGAATAGCAATAATTCCATTTTAAACCTTAAATTTAGAATAAAATATGCACGGTGTTATCAAAACAGTGATACCAATCCTTGAAGGATTCAAATAATTGGCACGAAGCCCAAACATGATAATTAGTCCAATTCATTTTAACAATTAGGTGTTATTATTTATTACGCGGGACGGACCAAGTCACGATCCCCAATGGTGCTCTACCCCACGCCCGTTATCCGGCGTGCGAGTCACCTCAACACAATACTAAGATGTGAAAGTCCGGGGTTTACCAACCCTCAGGACATCATTTACAAGTATTACCCACCTCGAACCGACGAAAGCTCATGCCCGCGACGCCTTAGCTCCTCGAACCGGCATCCACGCACGTCAAAACTAGCACAAATCATCACAATATATCAAATAGGCTAATGGAACATAACCCAATCGAAAGAACTCGAAAAATATCAAAAATCACGAAATTTGCAAAACCCGAGCCCCGGGCCCACATCCCGAAAAATTTCGAAACTCATATTTCCAGAATCCTCGTCTCGCCACGAGTCCATACATATAATATTTACCAAAATCGGAGTTCGATTGGCCTTTCAAAACCCAAATTTTTGTTTTCAATATCTAGGCCACAATCCTTCACAATTTCTACCCAAATTCATGAAGATTGATGTTAATTCTACCATAAAATGATGTTTTTGAGTCAAGAAACTTACCTCCGATGAATACCCGATGATTTCTCAGCGTTTTCCCGTGATTTCTTCTCTCTAGGGCTCAAAAATGGTGTTTTGGGTATATGAACCCGTAAGCCCTCTGTTCTGCAATTAAACTCACTGCCTGGCCAATTCCTTCATCGCGTTCGCGACGCCTCTCACGCGAACGCGATGCCTTAACCCTCTTCTTCATCGCGAACGCGACACTCTTTCACGCGTCCGCGAAGGTCAACTTCCCAGCCTCCGGACTTTTCCTCTACGCGAATGCGTAGTCCCTCACACGAACGCGTGGCTTCGCCTAATCCTTCTTCGCGATCGCGGCCTGACTCCACGCGAACGCGGTGCGTTCCAACTCTCTTATAGGCGAACGCGTTACCATCCCTCACGAATGTGATGGTCACCCGGCCCCAGCCTACGCGAACGTGGCATAGCCCTCGCGAACGCGAAGGCTTAAATTTCGCCCAGTGATCTGCAATTTACAGCAGACCATTTCTTGCTTCCAAATGCCGGATGATGGTCCGGATTCATCCCGAGGCCCCCGGGACCCTAACGAAAACCACCAACATACTCCAAAACATGACACAAACTCGTTCCAATCATAAAAACACCATCCTAAACATCAAAATCACTAATTACACACTAATTCAAGCCTAAGTTTCTTTAAAATTTCCGAATTGCTCATTCAATCAAAAACCCGACCAAACGACGTCCGAATGACCTGAAAATTTGCAGGCATATCCAAAATCACCTAACGGAGCTACTGCAACTGTCGGAATTCCATTCCGACTCCCGGATCAAAATCTCACCTATCGATCGGATTTCGCCAAAATTCAACCTTAGCCAATTCAAGCCTATTTCTACACTGGGCCTCCAAATTCAATTCCGATTGCTCTCCTAAGTCATAAATGATCCCCCGAAACTAGTCGAATCATCAGAATCTGATTCCGAGCACCCATCATGTTTTAGAGGTGGAGATTGTGACGACCCAAAGGGTCATCACTTATTTTATTAATAATTTCGAGCTTCTGAGGCCTTGAAAACCTCATTCTATGTTGCCTCGATTTACGTGCACGATCCGAGCATGTAGTCGGAAAGATTTTGTGATAGAAAATATGAATTCTATGAGAAATTTGGATAAAAATGATATTAATATTGATATGGTTGACTTCGGTCAACATTTTTGGTAAACGGATCCGGACCCGAGATTGGATGGTCCCGAGAGGTCCGTAGGAAAATATGGGACTTGGACATGTGTCCGGAGTCGAATTCGAGGCCTAGAGCCCAAGTTATGAATTTTTATGTGAAATTGTTTTTGATGCAATTATTAAAGGAAATAAATTAATAGACCTTGGTATCGGGCTCGTATTTTGGTTCCGACGCCCGGTACAAGTCTTAAATATTATATATGTGATTTATGTAAAGTTTGGTGACATTTGGATGTCGTTTGAGATGTTTTGGACCTTGAGTTCCAAGTTAAGAAGTTTTGAAAATCAAAAATATGAAAATCATGAGTTTGAGGCTCGATTTGATTAAAACGAAGTGATATTGGCGATATGATCGCACGAACAAGTCCATAATGTGTTTTTGAGGTTGTGTACATGTTTGGTTTGGAGCCCGGGGGCTCGGGTAAAGATTTGATAGGCCGTTGGATGAAAATCTGAATTTTGAACTGCTGGTTTTTTCACCCAGCTGTTGGCTTCGCAATTGCGAAGAATTTCTCGCAATTGCGAAGGGGACAATGTAAGGCAAGGCTCGCAAATGCGAACAATTGATCGCAAATGCGAAGCCAGCCTTGTTCGCAAATGCGAACAATTGTTCGCATTTGCGAAGGTCCCCAGTGCTGCCTTGGTTCGCAAATGCGAACCATTGTTCGCAAATGCGAACGTCCCAGTGACTGCCTTGGTTCGCAAATGCGAACCATTGTTCGCAAATGCGAACAATGCCTTGTACAGCATGTGTTCGCAAATGCGAACATTAGTTCGCAAATGCGAACTGTTCGCAAATGCGAACAAATGTTCGCAAATGCGAACTTTCCACCCTTAGCTTATTTTTCAAACTCCAGAAATTGGTCGGGGTTCGCAATTGCGAACCCATGTTCGCAAATGCGAACACAGAGACCTGAAAAACACGAATTTCAGTCATTTCTTCATTTTTCACAAAACCAAAACACCCATTTGCGACTCTTCAAGGATTTCTTCTTCATCAAAACGATTGTAAGTCACTTTTTACTTAATTCTTTCAATTCCTAACATCATTAAACATGTTTTTCATTAGAAATCAAATGTTTTCATGGTAAAATTCTTGTTTTTGTTAGAAAATAGGGTTTTTCATAAATTGGGGAATTGGACCTCGAATTGAGGTCCGATTTTGAAACAAATTATATACGTGAACTCGTGGGGGGATGGGTAACCGGATTTTGGTCCTAACCCCGAATTCCGATCATGTGGGCCCGGGGTTGAAATTTACTATTCATGGCAGAATGTTGTAAAAGTGTTATTTGGTATTAAGAATTAGTTTGTTGAGTAGAATTGATGATATTAAATCAATTGTGTATAGATACGGTTGGATTGGAGCCAAATTGAAAGAAAAGACATTTCCACGGATTGGATTGTTCATAAGCATTCGAGGTAAGTGTTTGTTCTATCCTAGCTTGAGGGAATAGGATTATGTGCTATGTGTTATGTGATCGAGTGCGGTGTATGGGCTGTGGTGACGAGCATCCATACACCGGCGTCTAGTATGACCGTGAGTCGTTGGAAAATAATTATTTTGAGATATATTACAGATGAATTGTTATTGTTCTCCCTGGTTGGGACTTGTTGTGAAGATAATTATTGATTGCCCTTATTGGGACAGTTTATGAATTACTGTTTCTTTCTTTACCCTTAACTGTGATTGTTATTTGGGTGAGGAAGAGTGATAATGCACGAAGGGTGATGCCGTGCCATGTTTTATTTATTTATGCATGAAGGTTAATGCCGTGCCATGTTTATTTATTGATTATGCACGAAGGATCATGCCGTGCCCTGTTATTGAACCATGTACGAAGGATCATGCCGTACTATGGATGTGAGGATGAGAGTAAAAGCACGAAGGGTGATGCCGTGTACTTTATTTGTCTATCCGGTGAGGATGAGAGTAAAAGCACGAAGGGTGATGCCGTGCAATTGCTTGCTATTTCTTGAATTAATATTACTTGTTTTTCCATTATATTTTATTTGGTTGATGCCGTGCAACTATTTGCCATTTCTTGACTTGATATTACTTGTGTTTCCATTACACCTTGTTTTTCCTTGTGAACTTATTTGATTGTTATTTGGGTGAGGAAGAGTGATAAAGCACGAAGGGTGATGCCGTGTACTCTATTTGTTTACTTGGTGAGGACGAGAGTAAAAGCACGAAGGGTGATGCCGTGCAACTGCTTGCTATTTCTTGAATTGATATTACTTGTGTTTACATTACACTTTGTTTTTCCTTGTGAAATTATTAACTGTGGTTAATTGTTGAATTCTTTAAGATATTCCTTATTGTGTTAATACTTGATTATTTCTTGTTATTTTGTGGTACACATATATATATTGAATTGCACAGGTTTATGTGGGTGTCTGGTCCTAGGCTTGTCACTACTTCGCCGGGATAGGCCAGGCACTTACGAGCACATGGGGTCGGTTGTGCTGATGCTACACTTCTGTGCGTTTTTGCACAGGTCCAGGTTACGATCAGGAGCAGCAGCAGCGGTAAATAGATTGCGTGGGAGTTGATCACATTTGAGACCGAGGTAGCTTGCAGACGTCCGCAGGCCCGGCGTCTCTTTCTCTATTTATGTTAATAGCTGTAGTCTCGTTGTTCCGAGACAAACAGTATTATGTTATATTTCCTTCGGACTTTTATGTGTAGTATTCCATAGTAGTTTGTGAGTTGGTGACTCCACGTCTTGGGTAGAGGATTTCAGAGTATAATTTTCACTTTGTGATTTGTTATATCCATTTCGATAAAGTATTCCGCATTTATTTAATCAAAATTGTGTTAAAAACAGGGATAGTATGAATTCGGTGGCTTGCCTAGCTACCACGAGTAGGCGCCATCACGATCCCGATGTTGGGGGAAAAATCCGGGTCGTGACAAGTTGGTATCGAGCTCTAGGTTACATAGGTCTCACCACTCACGAACAAGCTTAGTAGAGTTTGAGAGGTAGGTACGGAGACGTCCGTACTTGTCCTCCGAGTCTATTGAGTTAGGAAAAAGTCTCTCATTTGTTCTTTCTTGTCGTGCGACTTGTTCCTCAATTACCGATTGAATTTCTATTCTGTCCTTTCGCAGATGGTAAGGACACGCACTTCTTCGTCCGCCGACCAGCAGCCTGAGCCCCAGACAGCTCCTGTGAGGGGCAGGGGTCGAGGCCGTACTAGAGGCCGTGGTAGGGGTAGAGCTCAGCCCCAGGCAGCTACCCCAGAGGTGGAGCCTCATATTGAGATTGATGAGGAGGTTCCGATTCCAACAGCTCCAGTGGGCCCAGCTCAGGTCCCAGGAGAGGCTTTGATTACCCCGGATCTCCGGGATGCTTTGGTCGGAATAGCGGGATTTATGGATAGCATTGCCAGAGCGGGTCTATTATCAGTTGCCCCACCTACTTCTCAGGCTGGAGGAGGGACCCAGACTCCTATTGCTCATACTCCGGAGCCAGTAGCTCCTCAGCCTCAGGCACCAGTAATCCAGCCAGCTGTGGCCACTCAGTCAGGTACCACAGCTTATGCCGGCGATGGAGCGGCCATGACTTTCGATTCGTTATGGAGGCTTGATCGGTTCTCCAAGCTATTTACCACTACATTCAGTGGAGCCGCATCAGAGGATCCTCAGGACTTTTTATTCAGTTGTCATGAGATTCTCAAGACTATGGGGATCGTGGAGACAAACGGAGTTGATTTCTATACCTTTAGACTTGCAGGATCCGCCAAGACTTGGTGGAGAGATTATTGCCTGACTGGACCAGCAGGGTCCCCAGCTCTATCATGGGACCGGTTTGCGGAACTATTTATGGAGAAGTTTCTCCCTGCTACTCAGCGGGATTTACTTCGGAGGCAGTTTGAGCGCCTCCATCAGGGCACTATGACAGTTACACAGTATGAGACGAGATTTATTGACTTGGCTCGTCATGCAGTGGTGATACTTCCCACGGAGCGGGAGAGGGTCCGCGGATTTATAGATGGGCTTAATCAGCCGATTAGACTCCAGATGGCTATGGGCGTGGGGAGTGACATATCATTTCAGGAGGCAGCCAATGCAGCACGCAGAGTTGAGATGGCTCTTGCTAGGGGAGGCGGTTATTCTTCAGATAAGAGGCCTCGTCATTCGGGTAGGTTTGGTGCTTCTTCCTCTGGTAGCAGAGAATCCTTTGATAGAGGCCAGTCCTCCAGGCCTTTTCATTCCGCCCTTCAGGCTTCACAGGGTGGATCAGGTGATCGTGGTTCTCGGGGGCATTATTCAGACCAGTCTCCTATTAATGCTCGGCCTCTTCAGAGTGTTCGTGGAGGCCATTCAGGTCGTCAGGGCCAGCAGCCCTATCAGTCTAAGAGTTGCTACGGTTGTGGTGACCCGGGTCATTTTATCAGGAATTGCCCTATAGCAGCGGGCAACTCTCAGCAGCGAGGTCCTCGTCCTATGATTCAGGCCCCAGCTGACCCTCAGCCTGCCCAGCCAGCCAGAGGCGGGGGTAGAGATTTTAGAGGTGGAGGTCGAGACCGCAGAGGTGGAGACCGTCCAGCCATAGGTAGAGGTCAGCCAGTTGATGGTCGTCCTAGAGACGTAGCTCAGATGGGAGGTGCAGATCCCCGATTCTATGCTTTACCAGCCAGGCCAGAGGCAGAGGCATCAGATGCTGTGATTACAGGTACTATTCTTGTGTGTGGCAGAGGTGCTTCAGTATTATTTGACCCTGGATCTACATATTCCTATGTGTCTTCCTACTTCGCACCGTATTTGGCTATGCCCAGCTATGCTCTGGATATTCCAGTTTATGTGGCTACGCCAGTGGGTGACTCTATTGTAGTCGATCGGGTGCATCGTTCGTGCGTAGTTATATTTGGGGGTCTTGAGACCCGTGTCGATCTGTTGCTCTTGGATATGGTAGATTTTGATGTCATATTGGGGATGGACTGGTTGTCCCCATACCATGCTATTCTTGATTGTCATGCTAAGATTGTCACCTTAGCCTTGCCAGAATCACCCCGATTAGAGTGGAAGGGTACCTCAAGCCACTCCGTTCGCACCGTTATTTCTTATGTTAAGGCTCGACGTATGGTCGAGAAGGGGTGTCTAGCTTATTTGGCTTATGTTCGTGATTCCAGCGCAGAAGTTCCTTCCATTGAGTCAGCCCCTATTGCACGGGAGTTTCCCGAGGTTTTTCCTTCGGACCTGCCGGGCATGCCACCCGATAGGGATATTGATTTCTGTATTGATCTGGTACCGGGCACTCACGCCATCTCTATTCCACCCTATCGTATGGCCCCGCCGGAGCTAAAAGAGTTGAAAGATCAGTTGCAGGACCTTCTTGAGAAGGGTTTTATCAGGCCCAGTGTTTCCCCCTGGGGAGCACCTGTATTATTTGTAAAGAAGAAGGATGGCTCGATGCGAATGTGTATTGATTACCGGCAGTTAAACAAGGTGACTATTAAAAATAAATATCCACTGCCGAGGATTGATGATTTGTTTGACCAGCTCCAGGGAGCGAGGGTATTCTCTAAGATAGACTTGAGGTCAGGCTACCATCAGCTGAAGATCAGGGCGGCCGACATTCCTAAGACAGCCTTTCGCTCTAGATATGGGCATTATGAGTTCTTGGTCATGTCCTTCGGGTTGACCAATGCCCCAGCAGCATTCATGGAGTTGATGAATCGGGTATTCAGGCCTTACTTAGATCTGTTCGTGATAGTCTTCATAGATGACATCCCGGTATACTCCCGCAGCCAGGAAGAGCACGAGCAGCACCTCAGAGTGGTTCTTCAGACTCTGAAGGATAATCGACTATATGCCAAATTTTCAAAATGTGGGTCCTGGTTGAGTTCAATGGTATTTTTGGGTCATATCGTATCGGTGGAGGGTATTCAGGTGGACCCAAAGAAGATTGTGGCAGTCCAGAATTGGCCTCGACCAGCTTCAGTGACCGAGATCCGGAGTTTCTTGGGGTTAACAGGTTACTACCGTCGATTTGTAGAGGGGTTCTCTTCTATTGCAGCCCCGATGACCAGGTTGACCCAGAAGGGTGCTTAGTTCAAGTGGTCAGATGAGTGTGAGGCGAGCTTTCAGAAGCTCAAGATAACCTTGACCACCGCACCGGTGTTGGTACTACCTACAGGTACAGGGCCTTATACAGTTTATTGTGACGCATCTCGTACGGGGCTTGGAGCGGTATTGATGCAGGATGGTAAGGTTATCGCTTATGCTTCGAGGCAGTTAAAGATACATGAGAAGAATTATCCAGTTCATGATCTTGAATTAGCGGCAGTGGTTCATGCCTTAAAGATCTGGAGGCATTATCTATATGGTGTGACATGTGAGGTGTACACTGATCACAAAAGCCTACAGTACTTGTTCAAACAGAAGGAGTTGAATCTACGACAGCGGAGATAGTTAGAGTTGCTAAAAGACTATGATGTTACTATATTATATCACCCAGGTAAGGCCAATGTGGTGGCCGATGCATTGAGTAGAAAGTATGCCAGCATGGGTAGTCTTGCATATATTCCGGTCAATCAGAGACCATTAGCTTTAGATGTCCAGGCCTTAGCCAACCGGTTCGTGAGATTAGACATTTCCGAGCCTAGCAGGGTGTTAGCCTGCACGGTCGCTCGTTCTTCATTATTAGAGCGCATCCGTGAGAGGCAATTTGATGATCCTCATTTGCGTGAGTTGAGAGATACGATACAGCAAGGAGGTGCCACACAGGTAAATCTAGATGATGATGGGGTATTGAAATTGCAGGGTCGAGTTTGTGTGCCCAATGTCGAAGGAATTCGAGAGTTGATCTTAGCGGAGGCCCACAGTTCGCGGTATTCTATTCACCCAGAGCGCCGCGAAGATGTACCGGGACTTACGGCAGCACTATTGGTGGCGCAGAATGAAGAAAGATATCGTTGTGTATGTCGCTCGGTGTCTAAATTGTCAGCAGGTGAAATATGAGCACCGGAGACCTGGTGGTGTATTCCGGAGGATTGAAATTCCCGAGTGGAAATGGGAGCGGATCATAATGGACTTCGTTACTGGACTTCCTTTGACTCGGAGGAAATTTGATGCTATTTGGGTCATTGTTGATAGGTTGACCAAGTCAGCACACTTTATTCCAGTATCCGTCTCCTACTCGTCGGAGAGGTTAGCGGAGGTTTACATTAGGGAGATTGTTCGTCTCCATGGGGTGCCGGTATCTATTATCTCCGATCGGGGTACGCAGCTTACCTCGCGGTTCCGGAGAGCGGTTCAGCAAGGAGTTAGGCACCCGGGTTCGGTTGAGTAAGAGCATTTCATCCTCGGACGGATGGCCGGTCGGAGAGGACTATTCGGATTCTCGAAGACATGCTTCGAGCCTCGTGTTATTGATTTCGGAGGCTCGTGGGACCCGTTTCTGCCATTAGCCGAGTTCGCCTACAATAACAGTTACCAATCTAGCATCCGGATGGCCCCGTATGAGGCGTTGTATGGTAGGCGATGTCGATCACCGGTTGGATGGTTTGAACCGGGAGAGGCTCGGTTGTTAGGTACGGACTTAGTTCAGGAGGCCTTGGATAAGGTCAAGACTATTCAGGGAGAGATTGCGTTCAGCTCGGTCTAGGCAAAAGACTTATGCGGATCGTAAGGTTCGAGATGTAGATTTCATGGTTGGTGAACGAGTATTGCTCCGGGTGTCGCCTATGAAGGGCGTGATGAGGTTTGGGAAGAAGGGCAAGCTCGGCCCTAGGTATATTGGCCCATTTGAGATTCTAGACAGAGTGGGAGGGGTGGCTTACAGATTAGCTTTGCCGCCTAGCTTATCAGCCGTGCATCCAGTTTTTCACGTATCTATGCTTCGGAGATACCACGGCGATCCCACACATGTGTTAGACTTCAGTACCGTCCAATTGGACAATGATCTATCCTACGAGGAGGAGCCGGTGGCTATTCTAGACCGGCAGGTTCGACAGCTGAGGTCGAAGAGTTATCCGTCTGTGCGTGTTCAGTGGAGAGGTCAGCCTCCTGAGGCATCGACCTGGGAGTCCGAGTCTGATATGCGGAGCCGCTACCCACACTTGTTTCCTGACTCAGGTACTTCTTTCTTTTGTCCGTTCGAGGACGAACGGTTGTTTTAGAGGTGGAGATTGTGACGACCCAAAGGGTCATCACTTATTTTATTAATAATTTCGAGCTTCTGAGGCCTTGAAAACCTCATTCTATGTTGCCTCGATTTACGTGCACGATCCGAGCATGTAGCTGGAAAGATTTTGTGATAGAAAATATGAATTCTATGAGAAATTTGGATAAAAATGATATTAATATTGATATGGTTGACTTCGGTCAACATTTTTGGTAAACAGATCCGGACCCGAGATTGGATGGTCCCGAGAGGTCCGTAGGAAAATATGGGACTTGGACATGTGTCCGGAGTCGAATTCTGAGGCCTAGAGCCCAAGTTATGAATTTTTATGTGAAATTGTTTTTGATGCAATTATTAAAGGAAATAAATTAATAGACCTTGGTATCGGGCTCGTATTTTGGTTCCGACGCCCGGTACAAGTCTTAAATATTATATATGTGATTTCTGTAAAGTTTGGTGACATTTGGATGTCGTTTGAGATGTTTTGGACCTTGAGTTCCAAGTTAAGAAGTTTTGAAAATCAAAAATATGAAAATCATGAGTTTGAGGCTCGATTTGATTAAAACGAAGTGATATTGGCGATATGATCGCACGAACAAGTCCATAATGTGTTTTTGAGGTTGTGTACATGTTTGGTTTGGAGCCCGGGGGCTCGGGTAAAGATTTGATAGGCCGTTGGATGAAAATCTGAATTTTGAACTGCTGGTTTTTTTCACCCAGCTGTTGGCTTCGCAATTGCGAAGAATTTCTCGCAATTGCGAAGGGGACAGTATAAGGCAAGGCTCGCAAATGCGAACAATTGATCGCAAATGCGAAGCCAGCCTTGTTCGCAAATGCGAACAATTGTTCGCATTTGCGAAGGTCCCCGGTGCTGCCTTGGTTCGCAAATGCGAACCATTGTTCGCAAATGCGAACGCCTCAGTGACTGCCTTGGTTCGCAAATGCGAACCATTGTTCGCAAATGCGAACAATGCCTTGTGCAGCATGTGTTCGCAAATGCGAACATTAGTTCGCAAATGCGAACTGTTCAAATGCGAACAAATGTTCGCAAATGCGAACTTTCCACCCTTAGCTTATTTTTCAAACTCCAGAAATTGGTCGGGGTTCGCAATTGCGAACCCATGTTCGCAAATGCGAACACAGAGACCCGAAAAACACGAATTTCAGTCATTTCTTCATTTTTCACAAAACCAAAACACCCATTTGCGACTCTTCAAGGATTTCTTCTTCATCAAAACGATTGTAAGTCACTTTTTACTTAATTCTTTCAATTCCTAACATCATTAAACATGTTTTTCATTAGAAATCAAATGTTTTCATGGTAAAATTCTTGTTTTTGTTAGAAAATAGGGTTTTTCATAAATTGGGGAATTGGACCTCAAATTGAGGTCCGATTTTGAAACAAATTATATACGTGAACTCGTGGGGGATGGGTAACCGGATTTTGGTCCTAACCCCGAATTCCGATCATGTGGGCCCGGGGTTGAAATTTACTATTCATGGCAGAATGTTGTAAAAGTGTTATTTGGTATTAAGAATTAGTTTGTTGAGTTAGAATTGATGATATTAAATCAATTGTGTATAGATACGGTTGGATTGGAGCCAAATTGAAAGAAAAGACATTTCCACGGATTGGATTGTTCATAAGCATTCGAGGTAAGTGTTTGTTCTATCCTAGCTTGAGGGAATAGGATTATGTGCTATGTGTTATGTGATCGAGTGCGGTGTATGGGCTGTGGTGACGAGCATCCATACACCGGCGTCTAGTATGACCGTGAGTCGTTGGAAAATAATTATTTTGAGATATATTACAGATGAATTGTTATTGTTCTCCCTTGTTGGGACTTGTTGCGAAGATTATTATTGATTGCCCTTGATGGGACGGATTATGAATTACTGTTTCTTTCTTTACCCTTAACCGTGATTGTTATTTGGGTGAGGAAGAGTGATAATGCACGAAGGGTGATGCCGTGCCATATTTTATTTATTTATGCACGAAGGATCATGCAGTGCCCTGTTTATTTATTGATTATGCACGAAGGATCATGCCGTGCCCTGTTATTGAACCATGTACGAAGGATCATGCCGTACTATGGATGTGAGGATGAGAGTAAAAGCACGAAGGGTGATGCCGTGTACTTTATTTGTCTATCCGGTGAGGATGAGAGTAAAAGCACGAAGGGTGATGCCGTGCAATTGCTTGCTATTTCTTGAATTAATATTACTTGTTTTTCCATTATATTTTATTTGGTTGATGCCGTGCAACTATTTGCCATTTCTTGACTTGATATTACTTGTGTTTCCATTACACCTTGTTTTTCCTTGTGAACTTATTTGATTGTTATTTGGGTGAGGAAGAGTGATAAAGCACGAAGGGTGATGCCGTGTACTCTATTTGTTTACTTGGTGAGGACGAGAGTAAAAGCACGAAGGGTGATGCCGTGCAACTGTTTGCTATTTCTTGAATTGATATTACTTGTGTTTACATTACACTTTGATTTTCCTTGCGAAATTATTAACTGTGGTTAATTGTTGAATTCTTTAAGATATTCCTTATTGTGTTAATACTTGATTATTTCTTGTTATTTTGTGGTACACACATATATATATTGAATTGCACAGGTTTATGTAGGTGTCCGGTCCTAGGCTTGTCACTACTTCGCCGGGATAGGCCAGGCACTTACCAGCACATGGGGTCGGTTGTGCTGATGCTACACTTCCGTGCGTTTTTGCACAGGTCCAGGTTACGATCAGGAGCAGCAGCAGCAGTAAATAGATTGCGTGGGAGTTGATCACATTTGAGACCGAGGTAGCTTGCGGACGTCCGCAGGCCCGGCGTCTCTTTCTCTATTTATGTTAATAGCTGTAGTCTCGTTGTTCCGAGACAAACAGTATTATGTTATATTTCCTTCAGGACTTTTATGTGTAGTATTCCATAGTAGTTTGTGAGTTGGTGACTCCACGTCTTGGGTAGAGGATTTCAGTATAATTTTCACTTTGTGATTTGTTATATCCATTTCGATAAAGTATTCCGCATTTATTTAATTACAATTGTGTTAAAAACAGGATAGTATGAATACAGTGGCTTGCCTAGCTACCACGAGTAGGCGATTCCGAGCACTCTAACTTGATAGTCAACTCTAGGTTGACTTTCCATAGTCAAACTTCCTTCAAACATGCTATTTGCTTCATTTTCAATTCAATTCCCTCCTAACTCACCCGATAGGTTCTAACACCGATATAGAAGCATAAAACATATAATTGCAACATGACGGGGTGGTAAATTCCCGTAACGACGGGCCGGGTCGTTACATTCTCCCCAACTTAAACAAACGCTCGTCCTCGAGCGGACCCAGAGTTGTACTAGAAGCAACCCAATAGCTGAATGCCCTTACTAAGCATATATTCGGGCGATCATACGTCACCCTATCTCACATAAGTCCGAAAACACCATATAGCTGAAATTTTCACAGACCATCTGAACCATAAATCACATTGCACTTTCTGAAATCATATGCCAAATGCAAATCCCATGCCTATACTCACGATACACTCGAATCCACTACAATAACCCATATTCACTACTCCGGGTGAGATCATATGCTGTATCGACAACCCAATCACTCGAGACGATAGTCTCTAATCACAACAACTGGCCACAATAACCAAATACTAGCCGAAAACCTCTTTCATTAGATAGAGTCTTATTCCAACACCTCCATATCCTGCCCACGGCAGTTAAAGCACGCGATATACCGAACCCATCTCTCAGGTCAACCATTCGTGAATCCATTTCCCTTTTAAGACTGATACCACAATGGGTTTCGGAGCCAAACCTCGATTTTTACCTTTCTAACAAGCTAAGATCCAATGTGCTCGTATTCATTAATGACTCCAATGGTCATTTCGATTATAACACACCGCACTGGTGATATGACACCTCAACACCGGCCTAAGCCACGATGAGTACAACATAGGTTCCAATAGAAACATCCGCACACACTTGAATCATGACAGCTCAAATCATGACAACTGTCTCCAGCAAATAGAGCTGCAATTTAATCCCTCTGTGCCATCATAATATAGAACTGAGATCGCGTCTCGCATTATAGAAATAGAGTACCCGAATCCTCCTCGAGAGGTCATAACATCACGTGGCCTTGCCACGATTCGTGATTCTATCCCAACGTTATTACTCATGAAGCACCTCAAGCCACTAAGCTCAAAACGGTTAGCCACGCACATATCTAGGTCTGAACTCAAGCAATCAATCTCACCCACGGTGAAACAATTAATGTATGCTATCAAATCCTGAAAGGACACAACCGACGTGCCATTCGCCAAGCGATACTCAAAACGGGCTTTTCCTCAGAAGTGAAGAAGTATTGTATACCCGGTAGCATATAACTAACTATACTTTCACAATATTCTGTTGCGGCGTGCAACCCGCTCCAATGACATACCCGTGGCGGCGTGCCACCCGATCCGAATACCATACCTGTGGTGGCGTGCCACCCGATCCAAATAACCCGTGGCGGCGTGCCACCCGGTCCACGCATAAATCTCGCAAAAAGGAAATGCATATCGAGTCAAATTTTCTCATTACAGCAAACATATATATATATATATAGCCTCAAGCTCGGCCACATGAAATGCATCTGACAACGTTCCTCAATACTGGAACTGAATCAATGGTGGATACCTCTACACTGACATCCGCCACTAAGGTCCAACTGACAAAGCAATGCCTACCAGCCGTCCGCTGGTCCTGGGTACAACTACTCTGTTGGAGCATACTCTGATGCTCTCTTCTACGCAATTTGTGCCATTTTCCGACATAGTCCATATCACATTAGTCTAGACGACCTGACTTAAGTCAACCAGTCTGAAATAAGGTATCATAACCCAAATTCATCATATCAAGTTAAGAGAGAGCCATTAGGGCTTCCGATTTCCAATAACCGGTAAACGGTGCCGGTACACACGACATACCACCGCTGCGTAGGTGGGTTACAAGAACTTCTAGTCTCCAACACACATATAACACATGAATCGCCATGCTTGATTCCGTACTTCACCATACAAATACATAACGCACATCAAGCGTCCATTCATACCACGAAAGCCATTCAAAAATTTCACTATGCCATCAACGACTCAATTATTATAGTCGATCCAACAAGAGAATACCACCATACCGCTGGATATTATCAGTTTACATTACCTTGTCCTTTTGGACCATATACCCTGCCAAATTACTAGAATAGCAGTACCATTTTCCTTAATCACTAGAAAGATCGATTCTTTAAATCACTTGCAGCTGCCCGCGCTGCTAAATAATTTTAATGACTCCCCATATATTATGAACTGATTTCAAAACCTTGAATATGTCATTATCAACTTTCCATTCGCTGCATAAGTTTAACTGCCAGGACTGAGTCCTTATACCCATATCAAGTTACACAACTGCCAGCACTCCAGAGCTTTGCTGCAATGTGTGCAAGACTCATTACTTCAACCACATACCAGGAATCAATCGTATTCCCTTTTATACCATTCTGGTTTATTAACAAGTTGTTCCATTTACCCAGTTTCCTTTCGGATTCATCTCTAATTTCATATCAGTCTTTACTGTAGTACGACAATGCCTCAACCCTTTTTACCACACAAGACTCGCACACAAGACCACACGGTCTAAGACCCATAGGCCACCGAATACTCTTTCAATGTTTCCCAAAAGTACCACATTCCACCACACTTTATTTTGATGAACTTCCCGCGATTTTTTTTTAAATTGTTATCATTACTTCCCAATACGGATACGTAGAATCCCATCATTCACATGATATAACACAAGCCTTGATCTTTTCTAACAAAACCGCCATCTTTAGCCACATACACAATTCTTAAGGCACCTGACTGTTACAAGCAAAATCTTGAACATTGCAAACCATTCTTGGGCGTCATTCACCCTTATTCGGTTATAATTCAACTGTCTTATTGAACAGAACCACTCGTGCCTTGTTAGAATTCTGACATCGCAGGACATGATTACATACAGATATAATTAGCTACCTATCTTTTCTATACGATGAACATTCTCTACCAACAGTAGTTCAAAAACCCTAGTACTTCATCAGATCTACGAAGCACCATAACCTTTACCAGAATTTCCTAACTTACTTAGAGACAGAATCAACATAGCACACAATAGTGCAATCAGTTAATCAATAGCAGCCTCCCCAACTTAGCTCGAAGCCATTCATCAAAGCACTTTTAACCACTCATATCATTATTACTCAAGTGATGCCGAAATGTTACAATGAGATTAAACTCAAGTCATTTACAAGCCTTGACAGAGACTCGAATCATCGGAGACCTTAGCTCTTCTGCAATTCTTGCAGATATACATGCACCACCAATAAGCCCACTCTCTTTAGGTGACAGAAATCTTTCTAAGTCCCAAATTTTCCAAAAATTTCGGCAAAGTTTCCTTTGTAAATTGGCCTATCCACCTGCCGGAGAATCACCAAACCATTCTAACAATACATCCACAACTCAACAAGATATCACAATGTATTTCAACAATATTAAATCTCAATACTATACGAATCATATTATCACAATTTATACTTGAACCTGCGCTGTACCTGCTCGAATCATAACACATATCAAAATTACTTTAGTCTTCCTGAGTTTAAACTCGTTCCACTACACATAAGGAACTTTACCTTCCAATTACGAGATATGATAATTATTCACCACTCCCATAGCTCGGGGCTACACAACATATTAGATAAGAGTCGAACAATTAACAGCTCATCAATTAGTAAGCCTCCCTAATACTCTACAGATCGGCACAAGGCCCCTAACACGGCTACTAGCCCAAATACATCGATATAAGCCAGTCTCAGTCATTATACACAAGTCCTCCCGACTAGCCCAACATGAATTCATAGAGATTACATCTCGCCCCTCGACCAGGGAATCACAAGCCCTCAAGGCAATTATATTACTGAGCGCTCGAAGCGTACACAGACGTGTGGAAGGAATTTCAAAAATTATATCTCAAGCTGGATCAAGTGCGCACGATAAGAATTCCAAGAAATGTGAAGTGTTTCCTAAAGGTTCGCAGCCTCCCGAGGATAAGTACAGGCGTCCCCGTACCGATTCACAAGACTCTACCAACCGGCTCAAGACTCATGAGGCCTTGTAAACCTAGGCTCTGATACCAACTTGTCACGACCCCAAATCCGGTCGTGATGGCGCCCAGCACACTGCTAGGCCATCCCGACCAATCAACAATAACCACGGAGCCACAAGCTCACTTTATTCAATTTAAGCATAACAGTGATAGATATATTAAAAACAGGGAACCAAGTCCCAACACGTGCCAACTCCCATAGACCGAAGGGTCAAGAGTCATGAGCCTCTACAGAGTATACAAAGTGTAAATAGTGAATATAACTGTGCACAAGTGTGGGATGATCAGGAACAAAAATACAGACAAACTGGAGAATCAGGTCCTGCGAACGCTGGCAGCTACCTCGATTGTCCAAAAGCACTCCCGAGCCGCAATAGAATCAGCTCCATTGTGATGTACCTGGATCTGCACACAAGGTGCAGGGAGTCGGGTGTGAGTACTTCCAACTCAGCAGTAATAAAAGTAAATAATGCTGAAGAGAAGAAAACCACGATAGGCACTATCTCATGCTACACAATACAGAACTATCTTTTTATCCCTTTCCAGCATATGTGAGTAGATTATTTAGAAATCTAAATTTTTAGCTACTTTCTTTCATGATAATATACCAATACCTGGATACAATCTCAAGCAGTGCAAGTCCGCACTCAAATCAGCCCCTCGGGCTCAGCACTCCTTATCAATTTACACCAGGAGATCTGGTCAATAAGGCAACTAATGCATGTGTGCCAGTAATGTATGAGTGCTGAATGTTATGCCACGTAGTACACGTAAACTAATGTATGTATGCCATGCAATGCATATGACCGCTACGGCGCGTAGCCCGATCCAATTTGGGTACCCGTGCTCACTGTGGGGGTTCAGACTCCGGAGGGGCTCCTACAGCCCAAGCACAATATTAACATCACACCTGCTGCGGCGCGCAGCCCGATCCGTATACCACTGCGGCGTGCAGTCCGATCCATGCATGTGTACGCATATGCTCACATAAAATGTCATGCCCTAACATATGGCCCTCGGCCCCAATCAGTCTAACAAATAATCAAGAAAGCCCAACGGCAACAATATCATATTAGCTCACAGCTAAAAATGTTATTAAGACCTTGTTCAAGTTTTTCATAACCTTATAAAAATGCTCAATAGCAAAAATGCCATTTTAAACCTTAAATTTAGAATAAAATATGCACACTGTTATCAAAACAGTGATACCAATCCCTGAAGGACTCAAATAATTGGCACGAAGCCCAAACATGATAATTAGTCCAATTCATTTCAACAATTAGGTGTTATTATTTATTACGCGGGACGGACCAAGTCACAATCCCCAATGGTGCTCTACCCCACGCCCGTTATCCGGAGTGCAAGTCACCTCAACACAGCACTAAGATGTGCAAGTCCGGGGTTTACTAACCCTCAGGACATCATTTACAAGTATTACCCACCTCGAACCGACGAAAGATCATGCCCGCGATGCCTTAGCTCCTCGAACCGGCATCCACGCACGTCAAAACTAGCAAAAATCAGCACAATATATCAAAATAGGCTAATGGAACATAACCCAATCGAAAGAACTGGAAAAATATCAAAAATCACGAAATTTGCAAAACCCGAGCCCCGGGCCCACATCTCGAAAAATTTCGAAACTCATATTTCCAGAATCCTCGTCTCGCCACGAGTCCATACATATAAAATTTACCAAAATCGGAGTTCGATTGGCCTTTCAAAACCCAAATTTTTGTTTTCAATATCTAGGCCACAATCCTTCACAATTTCTACCCAAATTCATGAAGATTGATGTTAATTCTACCATAAAATGATGTTTTTGAGTCAAGAAACTTACCTCCGATGAATACCCGATGATTTCCCAGCGTTTTCCGGTGATTTCTTCTCTCTAGGGCTCAAAAATGGTGTTTTGGGTATATGAACCCGTAAGCCCTCTCTTCTGCAATTAAACTCACTGCATGGCCAATTCCTTCATCGCGTTCGCGACGCCTCTCACGCGAACGCGATGCCTTAACCCTCTTCTTCATCGCGAACGCGACACTCTTTCACGCGTCCGCGAAGGTCAACTTCCCAGCCTCCGGACTTTTCCTCTACGCGAACGCGTAGTCCCTCACGCGAACGCGTGGCTTCGCCTAATCCTTCTTCGCGATCGCGGCCTGACTCCACGCGAACGCGATGCGTTCCAACTCTCTTATACGCGAACGCGTTATCATCCCTCGCGAACGCGATGGTCACCCGGCCCCAGCCTATGCCAACGCGGCATAGCCCTCACGAACGCGAAGGCTTAAATTTCGCCCAGTGATCTGCAATTTACAGTAGACCATTTCTTGCTTCCAAGTGCCGGATGATGGTCCGGATTCACCCTGAGGCCCCCGGGACCCCAACGAAAACCACCAACATACTCCAAAACACGACACGAACTTGTTCTAATCATAAAAACACCATCCTAAACATCAAAATCGCCAATTACACACGGATTCAAGCCTAAGTTTCTTCAAAATTTCCGAATTGCTCATTCAATCAAAAACCCGACCAAACGACCTCCGAATGACCTGAAATTTTGCAGGCACATCCAAAATCACCTAACGGAGCTACTGCAACTGTCGGAATTCCATTCCGACTCCCCGATCAAAATCTCACCTATCGATCGGATTTCGCCAAAATTCAACCTTAGCCAATTCAAGCCTATTTCTACATCGGGCCTCCAAATTCAATTCCGATTGCTCTCCTAAGTCATAAATGATCCCCCGAAACTAGTCGAATCATCAGAATCCGATTCCGAGCACTCTAACTCGATAGTCAACTCTAGGTTGACTTTCCATATTTAAACTTCCTTCAAACATGCTATTTGCTTCATTTTCAATTCAATTCACTCCTAACTCACCCGATAGGCTCTAACACTGATATAGAAGCATAAAACATATAATTGCAACATGACGGGGTGGTAAATTCCCGTAACGACGGGCCGGGTCGTTACAGAGAATTTCTGACATCCCGGGTTTAATTCATGTTCAGCTTCTTCCAACAATTTGTCAAAATTTTTGACTTCCTTCTCACACATATTACCACATATATTATTACCAGTTGTTGTCTCCTCAGAAAAATTGGCAAATGATCTTCCATTGGCATCTTCTAACATAGAGTTAATTCCATCATTGTTGTCATGTTCTTCGTCTTCGTCTTCGTCTTCGTTGTAAATTGCTGCATCTTTATCTCTCCTTTGTGACTTTTCCCCATGGTATATCCATTGTATGTAACTTCCCGTAATTCCTTTTATCAACAAGTGGTCATACACAACTTCTTGTGTTTGAAAATCTATATTTAGACATTCTTGGCATGGACATCGAACTTTAGAATTTCGATCAAAGTTTGACCGAACGAGTTGCATAAAAGATTGAACACCCTCAATATATTTTTTAGAGAACTTTCGTTCATGCATCCAACCTTTATCCATGATCAACTGCACAAACATATCGACAGAGCAATCTAAGTCAGTCATGCGGTTATAATTGAGTTTTAATTAAGCAAAAGAGAAATGCATTTATCTTTCAACATGTAATAAAACTTATGCCGAGAGAATAATAAAGAAAAAAAGAAGAAAAAAAACAAAAATTAGGAGAATATTGCTGTATATATACACCATTGTATAGCACTTGGCAGTATCAATCAATGAACGAAATCTTGTTTCTCACTTCTCTCTGTTCCATTCCCTCTTATTCTCTCTATTCTTTAATCCCCTTTCCACTTATAATGCTTTTCTTAGTGAAGGCAGTCCCCTCATTCCAGTGATATTTGCTTGTACACTGATGTTAAGAATTAAATAGAGAGGAGAAGGCAGCGATAGAAATAAAAGAGAAGAATTTACCAGAGTGGTCTGATTGCGAAAAAGGGTATTACAAAGAGCAACGAGATGCAGTGTTAGGCGAGGGCTTCAGCGGCTGCAGCGACAATTATTTTTTTTATCTTTTCGAAAAGGACAGAGGAGGGGAGATACTGAGGGCTTGTGGTGACAATTCCTTGTTTGGCAAAAAGAGTGACCAACTGATTTTTTTATAAAAATTATATCATCGTATCTCATATATCACATAAGTCAAAGTTAATTTACAAATTTACTTAAAGACTGAGTGACGATTTTACCCTTAAATTTAAAAAATATTCCAACAATATTTATGTATAAAGAGGTAAATATACATTCCAATGAAAATAAAAAATAAATAAATATTTATATTAGAATGGGGACCCATTAAGATGACCAACTTTTAATAAGGCCTTTGGACTTCTTCGGAATTGCCTATGCAAACTTGAGTATTTTACTTATTATTCTATATTCAACGTATCTGGCACCTTTGGAGTTTGTGAAACTCTTAATATTCCTAATTAATTAATTAATTGTGCAACTTATTACATTATGAACTGAATTCATGAAACTTTTGAGTAGATAAAATACAAATCAAAATACAAATGGTCACAAAGCTCACCCGGAATATATTGCTACTTTTGTTGCGATTGTGTCTTCGTCCTCTTGATAGAGAGACATCAGATGGTATCAGTACAATGCACTAAGGAGCTGAAAGTTCTGTATCATTGAAGACGTGCGTTGGCCCTTGAGATGATAATATGCTACTATATATCGGCTCAAAGAAGTTTTGATATTTGTGCTTGCTAAGTCAGGTAAAAATATAAAATATTTCCCAGAGCTCAAGTTTCATGTTTGTTATCAGAATTCTTTAAGTTCTACTTGACGAAAGTTCTTTTGAAATTTGGATAATTTTGTTGAGGACAAAACTTGGAATTGGAAACTAAAGTTAGTAATATGTTTATTGGGTTATTGGTCCTTCATCCTCTTTAGCCGAGAGTCAATTGAAAACAGTCCCTATCCTAGAAGAGTAGGTATAAGCTATACATCCTACTCTCTCCAGACTCCAGTTGGTAAGATTATATTGAGTAGTTGTTATTGTTATTGGGTTATCGGTTAAATCATTAATAGAATGGAGCAAACCGAGACATGAATCGATATTTCAATAGTAAATTAACACAAAATCGTTAAAGACAATTTACCCAATAAACCGATAATCCAATAAATATTTTTCGATTAAGGCTATTGGTTTTACCCGATATATGCTCATAATAACTTTGTAATTAAGATTGAGTCTAGTAAAATGAATGGGGGGGGGTACTGGATGTTGTACTATTGTCATATGGATAAGGTACTAAAAATATAATGTATAAAAATTTAAATTTTTGAATATCCAAAAATTTGAAACACCATATTCATTATCCAATCCAAAATTCAAAAATTATAAAAATTAAATCTAAAATCTAACCTGTAATCCGAAAATCCAAACCAAAATATTCGGATTTCGGGTTTTTTCAAACTATGCCCACCCCTAATGAAGTTCAATGGCAAATGAAGATACAAAGTTGGACTATCTATTTTCTACAAATGCTCAAATAAAAAATTCACTCTTACAATGTCCAATTAAATAATATGTAATACTATGGCTCATTATTTGAGTTACTCTCAATTTTACCAATAAGTTGAGCTTTTATCATTCATTTGTTATAGAATTATATGAGCGTCAACAAAGCTTATTATGGAATTCAACGCATCATTTGCGTAAAAGTTATTGGACGAGCCCTGAGCGTTAAGCGTTATAGGCATGTTCAACATGCACAGTCGAGCGCTTGGGACATAAGCTCATGAAACTTTACCCCACGTACGTGTAAGTGTCTGGGTGTTTTTGTCACGATCCAATATCCACTAAGGGTCGTGGTAGCGCCGGAAACCTCTGTCGGGCAAGCCAACTAAATTATCAATAAAATTATTTTTTAATACCTTTGAAAATCTTGGATTTTTCCTTCCATTTTTTATACTTAAAATAATCTCTGTTTCAATTCAAATTAAGCAATAACTATTAGTACACATCTTTCGAAAACCATCCCAAAACCTGGTGTCATAAGCGCATGAGCATATATTGATAAGGAAATTAAAATACAATATCTGTCCAAAATACAGTGGACATGGAGTAAATATAAAAAAATGTTGAAATGATAATTTTAATCTTAGCCATTTTCTCCAACTTAAGGCTTCAAAAATGAGAAATTTTTATTTAAAGTTGACTCTGATCTTCCTGAATTTCAATTCCGACTATACGCACAAATCGATATACCTGAAATGAAGATGCATGGTCTTAGACGCTCAAAACGACCGGTTGGCTCGTTATTAATTTGATAGTGCCCCACCTAAGGGGAGTCCCGGATGAGTTCCAGAAAAGCCTTTTAAAATAGAAATGTGTTGATATTTTATTGCATACGAAATTTAGAAGGAAGAAGGACTTATTAAATTGGGGTTTAAAAAGGTCATAGAAATTTATGTGCCTATTCATTCATCACGGTATACTAAAAGGTTTAAAA
This sequence comes from Nicotiana noctiflora, assembly GCA_032618575.1. NCBI lineage: Eukaryota > Viridiplantae > Streptophyta > Magnoliopsida > Solanales > Solanaceae > Nicotiana > Nicotiana noctiflora. Next base: position 25,933 of record JASVEL010000586.1, on the reverse strand, counting down.
TTAAATTATTTTTTATTAAGTAAGTATGACATTCACATACTAAAAAGAAAAATATGACCTAATTGATGGATTTTTAGCATGTACATGTCACGACCCGGATTTTCCACCATCGGAAATCGTGATGGCGCCTACTGTCGAAGTTAGGCAAGCCAAACTGGGGCTCGCGTTCGTGAAGAGAGTTGGCTGATACTCTATGCGTTGGTGAATGGTAGTATGCGAACGTGAAGAAGGAAAACTTGGGCATCGCGTTCGCGATGGGTGTGATACAAACGCGAGGCTGGTGAGGGGCCTGGGAGTTGGTGTATGCGAACGTGAGAAAGCAAACGCAAATGCGGTGAAGGGTTTGAATGAACTACGCGATCGCGTGAAGTGAGTCGCGAACGCGTAATAGAGGAACGCCAAAGTAGTGCGAACGAGAGCCTGGGGTCGCGTTCGCGAAGAACAAAATGCCTGTGTAAAAATGCAGCAAAATCTGATCCTTTTCTAAGTGTAAAAACACTCCGAACCACCTCCAATTCACTCCCGAGCCCTCGGGGCTTCTAACCAAACACACACACTAACTCGATAACACCCTAAGAACTTACTCGAGCGATCAAACCGCCAAAATAACATCAAAATCATTGAATCAAGCCCCAAATTCATCATTTTTCATTATAACTTCATAAACTTCAATCTTTAGATATTTAGGTCCGAAACACGTCAAATCCGGTCGTGATGGCGCCCAACACTTCACAGAAAGCGCTTAACCCATATTTAAGATTTGTACTGGGCGTCGAAACCAAAATACGAGCCCGATACCATAGTCTTTTAATCAATTTTCATTTTCATTTTTCTTAATATTTCAGAAAAATATTTGAACAGAAAAATTCTTTTACTCGGATTCTAGACCTCGAATTTCGACTCCGAAACATGCCCGAGTCATATTTTTCTACGGAATCTCCGAGACCGCTACATCACGGGTTCGGGTCAGTTTACCCAAAACGTTGACAAAAGTCAACTTTGATCAGATTAATATCAAACTTCTTCAATTTTTTCACAGAATTCATATATTTCAACATAAAAGCTTTTCGGCTATGCGTCCAGACTTCACATGCAAATCGAGGAAACTACAAGTTATATTAGACCCTTTGGGTCATCACAAAAAGAGAGAAATCTGGTGATAACCCAAAAGGGTCATCACAATACAATAGTTATATTAGAATAAAACCAAACCAAACCAAATCAGTTTATTATTCGTTTGGTTTAAGGATTGTTTTGATTTTTCTATCAGTTTCTTAATAAAAGACGTAAAAAATATATTATTAAACACATATTATAGCAATTATATTGAATTACTTATTAAGAAAAGTTGTTAATTCTCAAAATATTTTGATGATAATTGAATAATGATGGATAATTTAAGGACTCAATTAAATTTTAAAAATTATTTTTAACATGGAATAAATTCTACAAACCAAAATAGAATATAAACTATACTATAAGTGCAAAAATTAGGCTACAAACCAAGAGAAAAAAAATTGTATTGTAAAATTTTATGTAATTATAATTTCTAAATAAGTATTTATATAATCAATCTGGTTCGAATTTTTAGATTAATTTTTGCTTAAAACCAAATAATTAAATTTTATATGTTCTTAAAACTAAAAATCAAAAACAAATCAAAATGTTGATTTTTTTTCTCCGATTTGATCCCTTTACTGTTTGGTTCAATTTCTCATGAACACCAAGATAGTTAAATAAATTTTTGAAATAAATCTTTTTAATATTGTATTGCTGTTGTACATATTTTATATAGCTTATTTATAACATAAAGGCGTCCAAAATTGGGATATGTACTTGAAATAAAGTTTTATTTTAGTATTATTTTCATAAGGTAAAGTTTCTTTTTACTATTTTTTTACATAAGTTGGTTGTATATTTGTAGTATTATATATATAAAAGTTAGCTGTATATACTATTTTTACATAAGCTGGCTTGTATTTTAGAATTAGTGGGAGAGAGATAAAGTTAGGGTTTAGAAGAAAAAATCCGGTAAAGCACTTCTCCACTTCCTTCCTTGGGATAACTCTTCAACCTCTTCCGTACCCAACAAACTCGTCCATACCCACCAAATACAATTCCGCAGCATTGTAAAATGGAGAAAGAAACCGTCTTTTGGCGCTAGTTTTTGGGATTTTTGGCTCCAAACGAAAGTCAGGATAACCACTATATATATGTGCGAAAAATGACAGGAAAAAATATATTGCAAAGTGAAGCAAAATTTCTGAAAAGGTATGTATCATTTCGCCTACTCTATGTTTGAATAAGATTCAATAGATTGTAACTTGCCACAACCATATTTCCAATTATTAATTCATTAATGATTTGTGGCATAGACATTGAAATGCTTTTATTTTGTCTCATATGATCAATAGATGAGAATAAATTAATTAGAAGATTTTGAAACAGAAACTCTTTAATTTACTGTGTATATTTAGAGTTTTTAGTTTACTGTGTACATTTATAGTTTTGCATGGTGTGCCAAAGGGGAAATATTAGATATTATCAGAGTAGGCATCTATTTTGTGTATATATTGACGTCTTCTATCTGGATTTGGGGCAGAGTGGATGGATTGTGGAAATATGGTATTAAAGCTTCTGATTTGAGTCAAATCAACTTCATCTCAAGTATATTGACTTGTGTGAATGGTCAGAATTAAAATTCAAGAAGTTTAGAGTCAAATTTAAATGAAAATTCTTATTTCCAAAGCTTAAAACTGAAGAAATGAACTAGGATTGGAATGTTGAGTATACGACCTCGGAATTTAGATTTGAAGGTTCCAACAGGTTCATATGATGATTTCGGACTTGGGCGTATGCCTGGATCGGGTTTTGGATAACCCGGGAGCGTTTTGGTGCATATTATGGAAGATAGCATTTTAGAAGAATTGCATCAATTTGGCTTAAAATGCATTTTTAGTGTTATTAATGTCCGTTTGGGATTCCGAGACTGGGAGTAGCTCCGTATGGTTATTCTGGATTTGGGAGCGCGATCGGAAGTGAATTCGGAGGTCCGTGGGTCATTTTGGAGTCGTTTGGCGAAAGATAGAAAATTGAAGGTTTTTGAGAAAATTTGACCGGAAGTGGAAATTTTGATATCGGACTCAAAATGAAAATCTTATGGTTCAGATAGCTTCGTTAGGTGATTTGGGACTTAGGAGTGTGTCCGGAATATTTTTGGTGATGACCGGTGTAGAATTAAGCTTGAATTGGCAAGGTTAGTATTTTTGGCGAATCCGAACGATAGGTGAGATTTTGATCCGGGGGTCGGAATGGAATTCCGATAACTTCTGTAGCTTCGTTATGTGATTTTGGATATGTCTGCAAATTTTCAGGTCATTCGGATGTCGTTTGGTCGGGTTTGTGATTGAATGTTGATTTTGAAAGTTTAGATGAAAACTTAGGCTTGAATCCGCTATAATTCAATGTTTTCCGTGTTTAAGGACATGTTTTTATGATTGGAGCAAGTTTGAATAACGTTATAGGATGTATTGGTATTTTTGATTGAGGTCCCGGGGGCCTCGGGGTGATTTCGGATGGCTAACGGGAATTTTTGAGTTGAAAAATGCAGCAGAAAAATTGCGGAGAAATTTTGTTCTATGCGATCGCAATGCTCTGATGCGATCGCATAGTGTTAGCTACAGTACCCAGGATTTTGTTCTATGCAATCGCATAGTGTTAGCTACAGTGCCCGGAGAGTTTAGCTACAGTGCCCGGAAATTTTGTTCTATGCGATCGCAATGCTCTGATGCGATCGCATAGTGTTAGCTACAGTACCCAGGATTTTGTTCTATGCGATCGCATAGGCTTAGCTACAGTGCCCGGCAAATTTGTTCTATGCGATCGCAATGCTCTAATGCGATCGCATAGTGTTAGCTACAGTACCCGGATAGAATGTTAAAAACATTTCAGTCGCGAAACCAACTCATTTTCCACCATTTTTGGTCATTCTTGAGAGCTTTTGGACGGGAATTGAAGGGATTTCGACGGGGAATCGTTGGAGGTAAGTTTTATGAGTTAAATACATGTTTTTATACAAGAATCATCCATGGAATTCATGAATTTATAGCTAAAAATCAAGAAAATAGGGCTTGGAGCAAAAACCTTAAATTTGGGATTTGAAGGACCATTTGTGGTCCGAATTGGGAGTTCTTGGTATGTACGGACTCGTGGCGAGACGAGGATTCCGAAAATCTGAATTTCAGAATTTTTCGTGACGTGGGCCCCGGGCTCGGGTTTTGCGAATTTCGTGATTTTGAGTATTTTTCGAGTTCTTTCGATTGGGTTATGTCCCATTAGCATATTATGAAGTATTACTTATGATTTTGGATAGATTGGACCTGTGGAGGCCGACATTCGTGGCAAGAGAGAGTTGTCTCTTAGCGGTTTTGTACCGGAATCGAGGTAAGTGTTTGTTCTATCCTAGCTTGAGGGAATAGGATTATGTGTTATGTGTTATGTGATCGAGTGCGGTGTATGGGTCGTGGTGACGAGCATCCATACACTGGCGTCTAGTATGACCGTGAGTCGTTGAAAAATGATTATTTTGAGATATATTACAGATGAAATTGTTATTGTTCTCCCTGGTTGGGACTTGTTGTGAAGATTATTATTGATTGCCCTCGATGGGACGGATTATGAATTACTGTTTCTTTCTTTACCCTTAACTGTGATTGTTATTTGGGTGAGGAAGAGTGATAATGCACGAAGGGTGATGCCGTGCCATGTTTTATTTATTTATGCACGAAGGTTAATGCCGTGCCATGTTTACTTATTGATTATGCACGAAGGATCATGCCGTGCCCTGTTATTGAACCATGTACGAAGGATCATGCCGTACTTATGGATGTGAGGATGAGAGTAAAAGCACGAAGGGTGATGCCGTGTACTTTATTTGTTTATTTGGTGAGGATGAGAGTAAAAGCACGAAGGGTGATGCCGTGCAATTGTTTGCTATTCCTTGACTTGATATTACTTGTTTTTCCATTATATTTTATTTGGGTGATGCCGTGCAACTATTTGCCATTTCTTGACTTGATATTACTTGTGTTTCCATTATACCTTGTTTTCCTTGTGAACTTATTTGATTGTTATTTGGGTGAGGAAGAGTGATAATGCACGAAGGGTGATGCCGTGCCATGTTTATTTATTGATTATGCACGAAGGATCATGCCGTGCCCTGTTATTGAACCATGTACGAAGGATCATGCCGTACTATGGATGTGAGGATGAGAGTAAAAGCACGAAGGGTGATGCGTGTACTTTATTTGCTTATTTGGTGAGGATTAGAGTAAAAGCACGAAGGGTGATGCCGTGCAACTGCTTGCTATTTCTTGAATTGATATTACTTGTGTTTACATTACACTTTGTTTTTCCTTGTGAAATTATTAACTGTGGTTAATTGTTGAATTCTTTAAGATATTCCTTATTGTGTTAATACTTGATTATTTCTTGTTATTTTGTGGTACACATATATATATATTGAATTGTACAGGTTTATGTGGGTGTCTGGTCCTAGGCTTGTCACTACTTCGTCGGGATAGGCCAGGCACTTACCAGCACATGGGGTCGGTTGTGCTGATGCTACACTTCTGTGCGTTTTTGCACAGGTCCAGGTTACGATCAGGAGCAGCAGCAGCAGTAAATAGATTGCGTGGGAGTTGATCACATTTGAGACCGAGGTAGCTCGCAGACGTCCGCAGGCCCGGCGTCTCTTTCTTTATTTATGTTAATAGCTGTAGTCTCATTGTTCCGAGACAAACAGAATTATGTTATATTTCCTTTCAGACTTTTATGTGTAGTATTCCATAGTAGTTTGTGAGTTGGTGACTCCACGTCTTGGGTAGAGGATTTCAGTATGATTTTCACTTTGTAATTAGTTATTTCTATTTCGATAAAGTATTCCGCATTTATTTAATTAAAATTGTGTTAAAAACAGGATAGTATGAATACAGTGGCTTGACTAGCTACCACGAGTAGGCGCCATCACGATCCCGATGTTGGGGAAAAATCCGGGTCGTGACAAGTTGGTATCAGAGCTCTAGGTTACATAGGTCTCACCACTCACGAACAAGCTTAGTAGAGTTTGAGAGGTAGGTACGGAGACGTCTGTACTTGTCCTCCAGAGTCTATTGAGTTAGGAAAAGTCTCTTATTTGTTCTTTCTTATCGTGCGAATTCATTCTTCAAATGTTAAATTGAATTTCTACTCTTGTCTTCCCACGAATGGCGAAGTCACGTACCGCTTCTTCAGCCGAACAATGGCACAGGCTGGTGATAGATCAACTATGCCTTCAAAAGTTTTACGGAGGTCGGATAGGTTTCACCAAACTCTTCCCTACCACCTTCAGCGGTGCATCTTTTGAGAACTCACGGGATCGTGCTTGACCGCTGTTATGAGGAATTGCGGAACGTGGGAATAGACGAATGCGAGTGGATTCATTTTACTGTGCTATGGAGGGCAAACAGAAGTAGTGGGAAGATAATGTATTTACCACACCAGTTATGGTCCCAACGGAAGATGCAATTATATCAGGAGATCATCCAATAAATCGTGTTGGGTTTCAACGGACCTAGACGTCCGGTCGATGTGTTGGAATTGTGAAGGACAAATATGGTGAGTTATTGGAATGTATATATATGGTATGGAAAGGTCCTCCAAATAATTTATGCATATTTAAGGTTGGTTCTTTTCATGGGGTAAGAATCGCCCCCAGAGAATGACGAAGAGTATATGAATAAATGAGATAGCATGGCCTCATGATTTAAGGTCACTCAGGGTAAGTCGGTTGGAATAAGTTAGGTATTGAAGGAAGATATTAACATTTCTAAGGCAATCAAGGATAACCTGGAAGGAAGTAGATTGATCAACCATAGTTGAGTTGGCGTATTGGTGTCAATGATCGGTTCATGCAACGTGATCGAATTATGCATGTGATTTGTGGCGGTGCATTTGAGACTTGTCGGCCGCAGTGATTGATGTTATTCTTAAGTATTCTTGTGTTAGGGCCTGTTATGAGTAGGCGGACCTCGGAAAGGGTTATGGTGGCTTAGACCACTACTTAGAGATTGGCATATTCAACGGTTATGAGAACTCGTCGTGTGTTGCTATAGTTCTCCTGAAATGAGTTAAATGGAAGGTCTTATGTGACGAAGTATTAGCCTATTGTCAGTTCTAGAGCTATGATGGAAATTGCGTCTATCGTATATCGGCACGTGAGGTGCGGTGAGTAGTATGAAATTTGAAGTAAGGACCAAGGTCACAGTTTGGTCAATGTATGTGATATAAAGAGCTCGGATGAGCAGGAAAGGAGTTTCAGTGTTTTGAGTAAGATGGGTATTAACATCCGTATCATTTGAGATCGGTGTTCTATGAGAAAGGCTTTGCATCCCGGTTAGGGACTCCTGATCGCTTTTCAGTGTTAGTACAGCCGGTGGGTTGAATGTGCGGACCCGTTTAATTATTCGGAAGATGGTGGGAGCTTGACCCAAGAAGATTGTATAGGTGTGACTTGTAGTCACTTGATTGATTAGAAATTTAAACCAAGTATGAGGATTTTGGTAATATCATTCATTTGAGAATTTATACCTGGAGGACACTCTGCTTATTGGGTTATAGACCTGTGAAATACTATTGACTTAGCTTGGCACGACCAGGATAGACTTAAGGTCGGTGGATAGATTTAAATGTGGAAGTGAGCCTTGCGTCAGGCCGGTTATGTTTCTTCCAGAAATGCGCCCTTTATGGAGGGATAGTCGCGGTCTTATTTCGCGGTTAGTTAACTCATGTAAAGATACATTGCGCCGTATAAGTTGTGAGACGGCTTGGTAAATTCCTTATGTGTTGAGGTTCCGCTCAGCGGTGATGTTATATGAGCATGATGGCTCTTGAGACTCGGATCATATATCGCACCTCAGTTGTGCTTGAGTTTGTAGCCTATGGCGCTATGTATTTCCTTGTGACTGATATCATGCACCTTTGTGTGCTTATGATCGATATTCAGTATTTTGATGTGATGAGCTATTCAGCTCGACATATGATTCCTTGTGTGAGTCTATATTGTTGGGATCGGGTGGCACGCCGCCATGGTTATATTGTTGGGATCGGGTGGCACGCCGCCATGATTATATTGTTGGGATCGGGTGGCACGCCGCCATGGTTATATTGTTGGGATCGGGTTGCACGCCGCAACAATGTGATGTTTATTTCAGTGTCTATAATTGCTTTTAGGTGTTCTGTTTCCTATTTTCCGAGGAGGTCCATGTTAATGTGAGAGTTGGATAGTTCTCTCTAGTGTTCGCCTTCCTTTTGTTTCACGTACGAATTAGTGGCCTAATAACACATTGTGTCATCTTGTACGACTTTTGATTATGTTTGAGGTGGCTTATCGCCCGAGCAGTTCGTATTGGGTGAGATGAGATTATGGGATTTGGGGTCAGTGCAAACTGATTTTATGAAGTATATTATAGAGGAAAATAACATTCTCTGGTTTAGGACAAGGTAATGGATCTTGTTAGAAGTATAGACTGAATGATTTGTTGACTTGGCAACTAAATATGAATTCCTGCACATCCCTTCCGTTGTATCGGTGTTGTAAAAGCTAGAGAAAGACCCATGGAGGTCATGAGATGCAATGAGAGCATCAGATTTGTGGAATTTCGACTATTATATTTGAAGAAAATTATTGTGGTCTCATAAGTAAAGTGATGCAAAGTGTGAATTCAACAAAGTTATGCAGTCATGTATGGGTACAGCGTGTGAAGAATGATATTGTGGTCGTATGATGGAAACATGCTAGGCAGGAAATTTCGGATGTTGGAATTGGGTCTAATGGCTTATTTACTCGAATAAAGGAGTATGTCTATAGAGTTATCGAGCTAATGTGCTCAAATGAGTTGCGGAAGCACAGGAAGTTGCATGATATGTTAAACCAGTAATTTCAGACTACTTCAGTGTAGTTCTTAGCACGTTCGAGGACGAACGTATGTTTAAGTGGGGGAGATTGTAACGACCCAACCGGTCGTTTTGAGATACAGCGCGTCATTCAGCAGTTTGAGGCCATGAGCAACTTCATCTCAAGTATATTGACTTGTGTGAATGGTCAGAATTAAAATTCAAGAAGTTTAGAGTCAAATTTAAATGAAAATTCTTATTTCCAAAGCTTAAAACTGAAGAAATGAACTAGGATTGGAATGTTGAGTATACGACCTCGGAATTTAGATTTGAAGGTTCCAACAGGTTCATATGATGATTTCGGACTTGGGCGTATGCCTGGATCGGGTTTTGGATAACCCGGGAGCGTTTTGGTGCATATTATGGAAGATAGCATTTTAGAAGAATTGCATCAATTTGGCTTAAAATGCATTTTTAGTGTTATTAATGTCCGTTTGGGATTCCGAGACTGGGAGTAGCTCCGTATGGTTATTCTGGATTTGGGAGCGCGATCGGAAGTGAATTCGGAGGTCCGTGGGTCATTTTGGAGTCGTTTGGCGAAAGATAGAAAATTGAAGGTTTTTGAGAAAATTTGACCGGAAGTGGAAATTTTGATATCGGACTCAAAATGAAAATCTTATGGTTCGGATAGCTTCGTTAGGTGATTTGGGACTTAGGAGTGTGTCCGGAATATTTTTGTGATGACCGGTGTAGAATTAAGCTTGAATTGGCAAGGTTAGTATTTTTGGCGAATCCGAACGATAGGTGAGATTTTGATCCGGGGGTCGGAATGGAATTCCGATAACTTCTGTAGCTTCGTTATGTGATTTTGGATATGTCTGCAAATTTTCAGGTCATTCGGATGTCGTTTGGTCGGGTTTGTGATTGAATGTTGATTTTGAAAGTTTAGATGAAAACTTAGGCTTGAATCCGCTATAATTCAATGTTTTCCGTGTTTAAGGACATGTTTTTATGATTGGAGCAAGTTTGAATAACGTTATAGGATGTATTGGTATTTTTGATTGAGGTCCCGGGGGCCTCGGGGTGATTTCGGATGGCTAACGGGAATTTTTGAGTTGAAAAATGCAGCAGAAAAATTGCAGAGAAATTTTGTTCTATGCGATCGCAATGCTCTGATGCGATCGCATAGTGTTAGCTACAGTGCCCGGAAATTTTGTTCTATGCGATCGCAATGCTCTGATGCGATCGCATAGTGTTAGCTACGTACCCAGGATTTTGTTCTATGCGATCGCAATGCTCTGATGCGATCGCATAGTGTTAGCTACAGTACCCAGGATTTTGTTCTATGCAATCGCATAGGCTTAGCTACAGTGCCCGGCAAATTTGTTCTATGCGATCGCAATGCTCTAATGCGATCGCATAGTGTTAGCTACAGTACCCGGATAGAATGTTAAAAACATTTCAGTCGCGAAACCAACTCATTTTCCACCATTTTTGGTCATTCTTGAGAGCTTTTGGACGGGAATTGAAGGGATTTCGACGGGGAATCATTGGAGGTAAGTTTTATGAGTTAAATACATGTTTTTATACAAGAATCATCCATGGAATTCATGAATTTATAGCTAAAAATCAAGAAAATAGGGCTTGGAGCAAAAACCTTAAATTTGGGATTTGAAGGACCATTTGTGGTCCGAATTGGGAGTTCTTGGTATGTACGGACTCGTGGCGAGACGAGGATTCCGAAAATCTAAATTTCAGAATTTTTCGGGACGTGGGCCCCGGGCTCGGGTTTTGCGAATTTCGTGATTTTGAGTATTTTTCGAGTTCTTTCGATTGGGTTATGTCCCATTAGCATATTATGAAGTATTACTTATGATTTTGGATAGATTGGACCTGTGGAGGCCGACATTCGTGGCAAGAGAGAGTTGTCTCTTAGCGATTGTTCATAAGCATTCGAGGTAAGTGTTTGTTCTATCCTAGCTTGAGGGAATAGGATTATGTGTTATGTGTTGTGTGATCGAGTGCGGTGTATGGGCTGTGGTGACGAGCATCCATACACTGGCGTCTAGTATGACCGTGAGTCGTTGGAAAATGATTATTTTGAGATATATTACAGATGAATTGTTATTGTTCTCCCTTGTTGGGACTTGTTGTGAAGATTATTATTGATTGCCCTTGATGGGACGGATTATGAATTACTGTTTCTTTCTTTACCCTTAACTGTGATTGTTATTTGGGTGAGGAAGAGTGATAATGCACGAAGGGTGATGCCGTGCCATGTTTTATTTATTTATGCACGAAGGTTAATGCCGTGCCATGTTTATTTATTGATTATGCACGAAGGATCATGCCGTGCCCTGTTATTGAACCATGTACGAAGGATCATGCCGTACTATGGATGCGAGGATGAGAGTAAAAGCACGAAGGGTGATGCCGTGTACTTTATTTGTTTATTTGGTGAGGATGAGAGTAAAAGCACGAAGGGTGATGCCGTGCAATTGTTTGCTATTCCTTGACTTGATATTACTTGTTTTTCCATTATATTTTATTTGGGTGATGGCGTGCAACTATTTGCCATTTCTTGATTTGATATTACTTGTGTTTCCATTATACCTTGTTTTCCTTGTGAACTTATTTGATTGTTATTTGGGTGAGGAAGAGTGATAATGCACGAAGGGTGATGCCGTGCTATGTTTATTTATTTATTTATGCACGAAGGATCATGTCGTGCCCTATTATTGAACCATGTACGAAGGATCATGCCGTACCATGGATGTGAGGATGAGAGTAAAAGCACGAAGGGTGATGCCGTGTACTTTATTTGCTTATTTGGTGAGGATGAGAGTAAAAGCACGAAGGGTGATGCCGTGCAACTGTCTGCTATTTCTTCAATTGATATTACTTGTGTTTACATTACACTTTGTTTTTCCTTGTGAAATTATTAACCGTGGTTAATTGTTGAATTCTTTAAGATATTCCTTATTGTGTTAATACTTGATTATTTCTTGTTATTTTGTGGTACACATATATATATATATATATTGAATTGTACAGGTTTATGTGGGTGTCTGGTCCTAGGCTTGTCACTACTTCGCCGGGATAGGCCGGGCACTTACCAGCACATGGGGTCGGTTGTGCTGATACTACACTTCTGTGCGTTTTTGCACAGGTCCAGGCTACGATCAGGAGCAGCAGCAGCAGTAAATCGATTGCGTGGGAGTTGATCATATTTGAGACCGAGGTAGCTTGTAGACGTCCGCAGGCCCGACGTCTCTCTCTTTATTTATGTTATTAGCTGGAGTCTCTTTGTTCCGAGACAAACAGAATTATGTTATATTTCTTTCGGACTTTTATGTGTAGTATTCCATAGTAGTTTGTGAGTTGGTGACTCCACGTCTTGGGTAGAGGATTTCAGTATGATTTTCACCTTGTGATTTGTTATTTCCATTTCGATAAAGTATTCCGCATTTATTTAATTAAAATTGTGTTAAAAACAGGATAGTATGAATACAGTGGCTTGCCTAGCTACCACGAGTAGGCGCCATCACATCTATTTTGTGTATATATTGACGTCTTCTATCTGGATTTGGGGCAGAGTGGATGGATTGTGGAAATATGGTATTAAAGCTTCTGATTTGAGTCAAATCATGCTTCTTGGTGGCCCTTAGGAATTTGGTTGATCGGATAATGGCACTTAAAATTCAGTGTGCAGTGCTAGAAGAAAAATAATCCATGAGAGCAATGTCTGAGTTGTTTCTTGTTTAGGATTCATCAATTATTTCTTCAATTATGATCTTCTCTCTTCCAGTAGTATCATGATTAGCTTTCAAAAGCATTCCAAGATAATCTGTTGTAATGTAGTCCATATTGCTTACCATTGCACACACTCTTTTCTTGATTATCTCTGGGAGAAGTTGCTGGATTTTTCTATAAACTTTCACAGTTGAACAACTTCCATTTATACGGTATACGTTTTTTGAAAACATAGTTTATGTGCCTTCAAATAAGAAAAACTACATAAATAGATCTTTGGTATGTTATACGAATTACTTAACTCGGCTAGTAATGCTTCAATAGTTCAATAAATTTTAGAAGACAGTAAACTCTTATTAGGAAATTATGTGCATCAGGCTTTCCAAATTGATGGTTTATGTTCTTTTTGAGTTTTTCTTTAGTTATTTCTAACTTTTATTTTGTTAAACTAATAGGTTTTACATTTAATGCATATACTAAAATTATATTGTATGTTTGGTAGAATTCTACAAATCAATGGCACCAGGCGGACGAGTCTCTAGACAAACCACAATTACAGGCAATTCTACTCAAGCAAGCCGGGATCCATCAAATAGTAATAATCCTACTCCTAATACAGGTAATACGTACTTTTTATTATATTGACTAGGAGTGTATATATTAATTATTGTTTGTTCCCCCTTTTTTTATGCTTATTGCTCATTTTTGTAAGTGTACAATTTTTTTGTTGTTTATTCTTATGGATCCTTTTTTTTTGGCTTGTTCTGTGCATTCTGTATTCTTTTTCTATATGCAGCATGTAGTACTATTTTTATTGAAATCTTTGCTGTAAAATTGAAGTAATTCTTATTTCGAAGGTATATTTGGGATTTTCATTTATGTGGAAGTCATTATCTGATAAATTACATTGCACCCATTCTTTCTTATTCGTTTTACCAAATACTTAGGGTAGAAAGAACTTCACACCTATTGCAATATTATTCTTGAGTTTATCTTTATAAAACAAACAGATTGTGTTTAAAAGAGGGGACGTAAACAAAGTTTCCGATTGTCGCCCAATAAGAAGTTTAACAAATTCTTACTTTCCAAGACTTGAAAGACATAACAATCTTTATAGTCTAGCATCTAGGATTCTTTTGTGGTTAAGTTGGAACCAAATATGTTAACATTTGAAACATTCATTAATGTTAAACTTGAAACAGTATATTTTTCATTTGTAGCATAGCAATTAATATATATATATAAGAATTTTAGCAAGCATTTTGAACTGATTTTTACTTTTTAAAATCAGATGGTTCAACTAGAATCAGGAAAGGTCGTGGAAGGACAATGGGAAAAGGTCTTGAGAAAATGAAGAACTCTATAGGGAGAAAGATGGTTATAGACATCCCATTTGGTAAAGGAAGGCCAGTCAAGGCAATTCCATCTGCAAAGCTATCAAATGAGTTAGGAATTATTGCTCGCAACTTTCTTTCGCTTCCAAACAAGTGGAAGGAACTCACAAGAGATGATAAGGATGCAGCATTAGTTAGATGCCATGTAAGGATTCTATATTTTGGTAAATTTTATTACATTATAAATATGTTAGTTTTTATTCTTTTACCAGCAAAGGAAATTTTGATTGTCAAAACTTCTCATTTTGCAGGAGAAGTTTGAAATTAACTTGGACGAGCATTACACCAAAGATAGCTGTGAGGATATTCTGAAAAATAGAAGCCGACAATGGCGCTACAAATTAAAAAAGCTATTTGAAAGTGCAAGCTCCGAGGAAGAGGCTCGTAAAATTGAAGTGCCGGAGTTGACCCCGGAAAATTGGAACAGGCTCTGTGACATGTGGGCTAATCCAGAGCATAATGTAAGTTATATTCATATTTGTCACGTTATATCTTTTTCTGGCAAACAACATTCATTATTTATCAAAGAAAAAGGTAATTTAAGTAATTAAGTTTACGAACAAACAAAATGTACAGAAGATATTTTCAGAACATATTTTTCTCTACTTTGTAGCTGCAACATTCATTCATAGATGATATGGCTTATATTGATATTAGCAGACCCTTACAGAAGATACACATAAGAGTAGAAAATAAACTGGAAGTAAAAAAGAGAAAAAGGATCCTTTTAATGCCTCTGAAAAATGCAACCTTTGAGAAGAGCTTGATGTGGTTCTTTAGTTTATGTCACTCTTTTATGCTAACATCTCAGAACTTATAGTGCAAAATAATGTTAGAAAAAGTGGTCGCTTCCTCGCTTAAAGCGAGAAGCGAAGCAACCCCTTCCTCCTTTCTGCCATGTGAAGCAGCTCAGGTAAGAAAAAGCAACCACTTCCCACTAAAAAGCGAGAAACGACCAAGCGACACATCGCGAAAGTGAGCGCTTCTTTGTTTTAAACAACTGCCAGCCTATTTAATTAAAAAGAAGGGTTTTCAGTGTAAGCATAGGGTAACCATTGTAGTCGTTTTCTATTCTACATCTGTATCCAAAATGGAAATATTAAATCCAAACTCCTTCATAATTAGAGTTGCACCTCCCTTCTTAATATGACATGTAGTTGTAAACCATTGATTTCCCAGCATCCAGCCACATGTTTCCTCTTTCCTCGCATTCCAGTTCCCAGCAAATCAATTCCAGCCTTCTTGATGTTGAGTGAGCATGTACAGCTGCAGAAGTGCCTCACATAGTTCTCTGATTTCCTCTGTTTCTCCAGTGTTTGAATCCATTTATGTGGTTTCCCATTAAATAATTGCACAAACGTGTACCTCCATACTTTGGCCAATATTGGATTTTGAACAAGATGCCTCCTGTGTCCCTTCTCGTAAAACTTACCACTAGCCCCTAGGACTGCATTATTTGATTCCCAATTGTCCAGATGTTTAGGCATTAAAGTCCTTCTATCCATGCTTGTGCCTCCTATTGTTACTCCTCTAAGGGAATGAAAAATTAGTGTTAATACTACCCTTTGAATTTGTAACAAATAAGAGGGCATGTGTACAGTAATTTTCCCTGCAAAAAATAACACAGAATTAGTATAACTACAAACCATCATTTCCTCCTCTAGGATTTTGATCTGGTATTCTGCAGCATTATGATGTGCCTGCATATTTCATTGCCTGACTCCTTGTATAAGGGCCTGAACGTGATTTGAGTATTGCACTAATCCACCAGTTTGTTCGACTAGTGTACCTGCTGTACACATTCTTGAATCTGCTCCTTTTGATGTGCTTCTTTCCTAGTGTACCAGCTGTACACATTCTGTTCTTTCCTAGAATCCAGCACAGAATTCCTTTTACCTTCAGTTCTTCTTTCACAGTTTCTTAGTTTTTATTGCCTTTTCTTATTTGTTATGTAGTTGTTATTTTAATGGAACCAAAAGAAGATAGGTACATGTGTTTTCTATGCAGTATTTATTTTAATATATATTTTTTTAAATTCTGTTTCACTTCAAAAAAGCGAGCGCTTCGCTTCTCGCTTTAAGCGAAATGGGGGTTATCGCTTTTCCTCGCTTCACGCTATTTTTAACACTGGTGCGAAATGATAATAAGCTTTAGCATCATATTTGTTTCATTATAATTGTATTTACTTATATTTATATATTCTTTGTAGAGACGATGCGAGATAAACAAGGTCAATCGAACAAAGCTGAAATCTAATCATTTCATGGGGTCAAGAGCTTTTGTAGCTGCTCGTGCTGAAATAGTAAGTTATACTATTTTTACTTTATTGTAACTTTTCCAATCTCTATGCTTGGTAGGCGAAGACTGAAATCTGAAGGGACTCAAAATGGTGAAAAAAAGAAAAGATCTTGCACATACTTTTAAGTATTACTATTTTTCATTCATAATTCAAATCAAGTATTCATTCATAATCAAATTGATGTCATGTTTAATCATGCTTTCCCTGTAATAGTTTGGAGACTTTTAAGAATGCTTCATTTTTTCTCTTCCTTCCTGGTTCAGAATGGATATTTAGAAATCAAATGATCTACAAAGTAAAAGCTCTAGTATCACCAGATATCTTATATGCTTAATTACCTCTGTGCTTAGTAAACAATTTCCAGAAAAGGTATCCACATAAGGTAACTGTTACTGAGACCATTGAGACCGTGATTGCTACTACAGGGGTGCGTTTCTTGTGATTTGCAGCTGCAAAACTTGTATGAGTCATAGACAGTTATTGAGCATACATTTTGTCCATGGAAGTTAAAGCACTCATTGAGAATTTGAAACTACTTTTATGGGAGTGTAGAAAGTATTGTTTACATTTATCAAAGACTAGAAGACATTAAATTTAACTCACCTTGTTGTTCCAATAACATAAGCTAAACAACTGAAAGCTTAAGGTTGAAAAGAAGTATATTACCAAGTTCAGAGTAGGCAAGGCGAATAAACAAATCAGCCGCCCCATCCGTGGAGAATTCTTGAATATCAATTAAGTTTCTATTCAAATGCATACAACCTATACCTGTGTAGTATGAATATGCCATACAGGAACAATTTTTCAAACACTCTCACAATTTATAGTTAATATCTTATGTCTTCTCCCTTCTAAGTTTGAGATGTAATATATAGTGAATAAAGTCATGGTGAATTGGTAATTGAGATGTGGGGACGCTTCTGTGCAACTTGTATCTTTCGTATCTCTTTACTTTTCTTTAAATCTTTATCAGCATGCTGTAGTTAAACTTTTAATTATCAAATATTAGTATCACATCTAGGACCTTAATAACAATGAAAACTAGTTATATGTTTGCGTCATGTATTCTACAACAACTACTAAATAGTATTTTACGGCTCTTAAAATGTATTGAGCTTTCTGATATAAAACCTTTATTTGTTTCCTTTCTCTGATAAATTTGTACTATAAAAGGGCAGTTAACATATAAAAATTCTGTCTTGTTGTTAGTTAGGAAGCCATTAGCTGTCTAATGTTGCTTGTCACATCAATTTTTAAGTCTGCAATGTTCTGTCTCACAAAACTCTCTAACACTGGAGTTGGTATAGGTAAAAAGCTTTGGTCCACACACATTCATTACCTTATGTTGAACATGTAATCTAATCATGTCAATGCGGTTGAGGTTCAATCACCCTACACATTCGTTGCTATGATGATATTTTAATAGTATTTCATATTATTTTCATATTGTGTAGGGTGTGAAGGAACATGAAGGAGTAGAGCCAAATAGGATTGAGTTCTATAAAAGCACACACTACTCGAGTGAAAAAGGATGGTCATCTCTAGGGGCTGAGACTAACTACGTAAGTAATATTTTAGTAACATTTCACATGTATTCATTCTATCTTATAACTATTTTAATTGATGCAATATTTTTATGTAGAACAAAATGAGAGATTTGAGAGCTCGGTCTATTTCTGAAGAGAATCCAATGACTATTGATGAAATTGTTGATAATGTACTTGGTACAAGGTCGGGATATATTAAAGGCCTTGGTTATGGTCCAAAGCCTAGTACAACTACAGCAACAAAAAGAAGAACATCAGAATTAGAGGATGCTCTTAGGAAGGCAAAAGAGGATGCTGCTACAGCCCAACATGGTTTACAAGAACGTTTGAATGTAGCTGAAACTGAGGTAGCAAATCAGCAAATACAGATACAAACATTAACTTCTGAATTGGGTACTTTAAGGGCGAGCCAAGAGGAAATATTAAGCCAAATAAAGCGTCATTTTATTGGCTCATCACCATCAAGGTTAGAAGTACTACATCTATAAATGATAAATTCAATTGTAATTCTTTTAACATCTAAGTTCGAATGTTTTTCTAATGATACAGCGAAGATTGAGCCACACCGGATTTTCAACTTTGGGTACACTAAACTTCACACTATTTATTTTTTTCTCATTTTTATTTAATAGTATCACAATTCAATTATTTGTTTTACCAATTAAACATTACGTCTAACAAGAATTATATTTTATTTACACCTTGATACCGTATAGTATTAACTTAAATCATAAATTTTTCTCTTTCTTTTATACAGGTATATGAAGGTAACTATTGGATTCAAGTGAAGTGTCACTCCATTCCTCCACTTATCAGTTCTAGTTTAGGAGTAATATTTTCAGTTAGACTTTTGTGTTAGACATATTTACTTTAACTATGTTTCTTTTAATTTATGAAGCTTTTATTTCAATATAGTTTTAATATTAGTTTTATGATCAATGGTGAATATTTTTGTTATTATATTAGATTGTTTTTATTTTTATGTTATTACCTTGATTATTTTATTATGTTATTTCAAATTTGTATAACGTCAATATAAAACAAATACGAATAAAAACGTCATCAAATATTTGTTATTGTGACGACCTGGCTGATTTTGGCGTTGTTTTGTCACGACCCAAATCCGGTCGTGATGGCGCCCAACAATCAAGCTAGGCCAGCAAGACCAACAATTTAATTATAACACAATACCAGTCCCCAAATGGACAACCCAAGAAGAATATATGAGTTTAAGAACTCCAATAATAATAATACTGAACAAAAGTATTGACACTCCCAAAGATCCGAGTCACAAGTCTAGAGCCTCTAACAAACCCAACCGGAATAGAGAGTACTGTATAGAAATACTCAAGTCCGAATACAAAATACAAAATAACAACCGGAAAGGAGAGGAGAAGTCTAGGTTCTCGCGAACGTAGTGCGCTACCTCAGAGAACTCGATGTGACACCGCAACCGCCGGAATTTGCCTCGTCTCATCGCTCCCGAGTACTCGAGTCCGCACACAAAAGGTGCAGGGAGTCGAGGTGAGTACTAAGGTACTCAATGAGTAACAAATATATATAAGTAGTTGGCAAGTAAGAAATCCACAAAATACCACAATATGAAGCTAAACTACAGTCCGAATCTCCTACGAACTAGCATCAACAGTACAATATAGCTACCACAGAATAATTTAACAAATAAAGATGCAATGCAATGCACATAACCGCTACGGCGTGTAGCCCGATCCATTTAACGTCGACGACGCTCACTAGGGGTGTGTACAGACTACGGAGGGGCTCCTACAGCCCAAGCGCGAATACCGCTGCGGCGTACAGCCCGATCCTCATATCATAATAACCGCTGCAGCATGCAGCCCGATCCATCCTCAGTCCACAATAATCAGATAAGTCACAAAACAGTTCATTTTTCTTAATTCCAATTTCAAGTTCATAATTTATGAAAAATACTTTAACTTTTATTTAATTTGCAAAAGCTGGTGACTTAGCATTTCAATACTGTGATTTCAATTTCCAGGACTGAGATTAGTGATTAAGCAAGTATAGCTATCACATAAATATTATCCCCTAAGGATACTACAGGTCGGCACAAGGCCCCAAACAAGGCTTACAGCCCACAAATATGTCAAAACACAGTGTATTTCTATCACTAATAGCATTTTTATCCATATCCGGGATGGACCAAGTCTCAATCCCCAGTCACAATCAATTCCGCACCTGCCACGGTGTGCGAGCCACGCCCTACAAGTGTCACAATGTGCTAAGCCGGGGTTTCGAACCCTCAGGCTACCATATACACAAACTACTCACCTCTAGCCGGTCGTAGACTCGTCCGCGATGCCTTTTCCTTTGAATTTCGCTGCCTCGTGTGTATAATCTAGTCAAATAACAATAATTATATCAAATACGGGTCAAAGAATCATAACCCACTTCAATTTACATGAAATTCGCATAATTACACTAAGTTGGTAAAACCCGACCCCGGGCCCCACTGCTCGGAAAATTCCGAAATTAGTACCAACGCGATCCTTATCTCGCCACGAGTCCGTGCATATAAAATTTATCGAAATCGGAGTTCAAATGGCCCTCCAAATCCAAAATTCCCGTTTTCAATATTTAGGCCACATTTCTTCAAGATTTCGACCCAATTTCATGAAGATTGATGTTAATTCTACCATAAAATTATGTTTTTGAGTGAAGAATCTTACCTCCGATGTTTACCCGGTGAAATCCCCTCTTGAAGCTCTCCAAAATCATCCAAACGAAATGAAATCAATGAAAGAAATAACCAAATTTCGTGTAATAAAGAATCTGTCTGTGCTTCGTCGGGTTGTACCCTGCTGCGCTGTACAAGTTGTACATCCTATAGCTCCAGCAGTCATTTTCCGTCGATCATAACTTCTAGTACAGATGTCCAAATTACGAGTTCTTTAGCTTTCTGGAAACTAGACACGATGTTCTACAACTTTCATGTTTTGAACTTTTAGTGATTCCTTATAGATTACAAGATATCAGCTCTCAAAGTAGCCAAAAATTGCTGAAAATCTGCTGCAATTAGTGCAGCAATCAGCTGCTCACTTTGGCTCTAAATGGTCCGTTTGGACCCCCGAATTCATCCCGAGACCCCCGGGACCCCAACGAAAACCACCAACATATTCCAAAACATGATACGAACTTGTTCCAATCATAAAAACACCACACTAAACATCAAAATCTCCATTTACTCACGGATTCAAGCCTAAGTTTCTTCAAAACTTTCAAAACTAACATTCAATCCAAAACCCGATCAAACGATGTCCGAATGACCTGAAAATTTGCAGACATATCCAAAATCACATAACAAAGCTACAGAAATTGTCGGAATTCCATTCCGACCCCCGGATCAAAATATCACCTACCATCCGGTTTTCGCCAAAATTCAACCTTCGCCAATTCAAGCCTAAAACCACACCGGACCTCCGAATTCAATTCCGATTGTTCTCCTAAGTCATAAATGATCCCCCGGAACTAGTCGAATCATCAGAATCCGGTTCCGAGCACTCTAACTCAATAGTCAACTCTTGGTTGACTTTTCATATTCAAGCTTTCTTCAAACATGCTATTTGTTTCATTTTCAATCCAAATCACTCCTAACTCACCCGATATACTCTAATACTGTTATAAAAGCATAAGATATGTAATTGCAAGGTAACGGGGTGGTAATTCCCGTAACGACGGGCCGGGTCGTTACATTCTCCCCAACTTAAACAAACGCTCGTCCGCGAGCGGGTTAAGAAACATACCTGGAGCATCAAATAAGTGTGGATATCTGCTCCGCATTTCCTGCTCGGTCTCCCAAGTTGCTTCCTCCACGGGACGACCTCTCCACTGCACTTTTACTGAAGCTATGTCCTTAGATCTCAGTTTACGAACCTGTCGACCCAAAATGGCTACTGGTTCCACGTCATAAGTCAAATCCTCATCTAGTTGTATCGTGCTGAAGTCCAACACATGAGACGGGTCTCCGACATACTTCCGGAGCATAGATACATGGAACACCGGGTGAACTCCCGACAAACCGGGTGGCAAAGCAAGCATATAAGCCACCTCCCCAACTTTCCTAAGCACCTCAAAAGGTCCAATAAACCTTGGTGCCATGAACAGCTTCATCTCAGGTATATTGACTTGTGTGTATGGTCAGAAGTCAAATTCAGGAAGTTTGGAGTCAAATCTAAACGGAAATTCTCATTTTGAAAGCTTAAAGTTGAAGAACTGAACTACGATTGGAATTTTGAGTAAATGACCTCGAAATTGGGATCTAAAAGTTCCAACATGCTCGTATGATGATTTTAAACTTGGACGTATGTCCGGATTTAGTTTTTGATAACCCGTGAGCATTTCGGCGTATATGGTGGAAGTTAGTATTTTAGAAGAATTTCATAAATTTGAGTTGGAAGGCATTTTAGAGTTATAGATGTCCATTTGGGATTCCGAGTCTGAGAATAGATCCGTATGGTGATTTTGGTGTTGGCAACACGATCGGAAGTGAATTCGGATGTCCGGAGGTCATTTTGAAGTCATTTGGCTAAATATAGGAATTTGAAGTTTTATGAAAAATTCGACCGGAAGTGAAAATTTTGATATCAGGGTAGGAATGCGATTCCAAAAGTTGGTGCAAGTCCGTAATGTCGAATGTGACTTGTGTGCAAACTTTGAGTCAATTCGGATCGATTTTGGTAAGAAATGGGACAATTAATCTCTTTAAGGAAAGCTTAAGTTAGAAAAGTCAACCCAACGTTGACTTATGAGTTAGAGGGCTCGGAACTGAATTCCGATGATTCGGTTAGTTTCGGGGGATGATTTAAGACTTAGGAGCGCAATCGGAAGTAATTTTGGAGGTCCGGTGAAGAAGTTAGCCTATTTTGGCGAAGTTGGAATTTTGGCGAAATCCGATCGATAGGTGATATTTTGATCCGGGAGTCGGAATGGAATTCCGACAGTTGCAGTAGCTTCCTTAGGTGATTTTGGATATTTCTGCAATTTTTCAGGTCATTCGGACATCGTTTGGTCGGGTTTTTGATCGAATGTGAATTTTGAAAGTTTAAGTTTAAGTTTGAATCGAATTCTAGGATTTTGGTGATTTTTGATGTTTAAGGTAGCATTTTTATGATCCGAGCAAGTTTGAATGAAGTATTAGGTTGAGTTTGAGTTTTTGGTTGTGGTCCCGAGGGTCTTGGGTGTGTTTCGGATGCCCAACGGGTCATTTTTGGAAGATTTTTGCCGTTTTGAGCATAAATGTAATGATCCAAAGGTCTATTTTTAGTTCTAGAGATCCAAATTTGATTTCGAGACTTCGAGAATTTAAATAATGAATTATAGGACTGATCCGGAAATTTTGGTTTAATTTCATCAAGTCGCGATTGGGTTTTTGACGCGAAATGTAATTTAATTGTTTAATGAGCGAAATTGATATTGCACTGAGCAAATGAGATCCAAATTTAATTCTTTTTGAACCACTGGATTCGTATCGAAATTACGGAGCAATAGGAAAAAGAATCGTCGAATTCTGAGTTAGTATGATGAATTTAGACCCATTTTAGTAAAAAATGGCTATGCTGCAATTTTTTTTAAAACAAAACTGATGCATTTTATGAATAGTAAACAGTATTTGCGCGTGAATAGTAATCGTGCGGGTGAACTTAGAAAACCTAAAACAGATTTCTAAGCCGCACATCATATATTATTAACTAAAATTGCACACATTTTGACTTTTGAATCAAATGATAGGATTATCATTTCCCTAGCTTTACCAAACTGGTTAGATTAGTGGTAGTAGAGGACTCAAAAGAACAGGAGCACAAAGTTATTATGCATTATACTGTTATCTGTGCTGCACCAAGAATGTCGAGAGCAAAATAACGTTGTCCATCTTATCAAAAAAAAAACAAGAAATTGTGAACATGAGTTCATCGCCAAACTGTGCAGCATCGACCCATCTTTATTGGCTTGCAGAATCTTAGATCCAGGTGTATAAAACCCATGCGCATGAACAATGACCATGCGTGAATAGTACCGAATTTTCTGGGCAGTGTTTTCATGAACAGTAATCGGGAAAAAAATGAGTTCTAGAGCTCCGATTGAGGTGATTTTCGCGGCGTTGTTCTCGTCTCAACAAGGGGGTAAGTATTCTATATCCAAACGTGATTTTATTTAATGACCCCATGGTTATTTTCATCAAATCAAGAGTGAATCAAATGGTAGAAATTGGAGAAAATTTGTAAATTTTCCAAAAAAACGAAAATTAAAGATTTGAGGGGCCATTTGAACTACGATTTTGGTAAATTTTATATGTACGGACTCGTGACGAGACGAGGATTCCGAAAGTGTGAGTTTTATAATTTTTTGAGCAGCGGGCCCGGGGTCGGGTTTTACCAACTTGGTGTATTATCGCGTATTTCGAATAAATTGAATTGGGTTATGTTTCTTTGACCCGTGTTTGATATAATTGTTGTGGTTTGAATAGATTCTACGCACGAGGCAGCGAATTCTAAAGGAAAGGGCATTACGGACGAGTCTACGACCGGCTAGAGGTGAATAGTTTGTGTATATCATAGTCTGAGTGTTCGAAACCTCGGCTTAGCACATTGTGACGCTAGTAGGGCGTGGCTCGCACCCCGTGGCTGGTGTGGGATTGATTGTGATTGGAGATTGAGACTTAGTCCATCCCGGATATGAATAATATGCTATATGTGGTTGAAAAACACTGTGTCTGATATAATTGTGGGTTGTAAGCCGTGTTTGGGGCCTTGTGCCGACCTGTAGTATCCCTAGGGGATAGTTATATATGTGATAGCTATACTTGCTTAATCACTGATCTCAGTCCTGGCTTGAAATCACCGTATTGAAATGCTAAGTCACCTGTTTTGGAAAAATTAAATAAGAATTTAAGTATTTTCATAATAAATAAGTTGGAACCTGGAAATAAATAATTTGAGCTGTTGTGTGACTTATATGCTTGATGTGGACTGAGGATGGATCGGGCTGCACGCCGCAGCGGTTGATATGAGGATCGGGCTGCACGCCGCAGCGGTATTGCGCTTGGGCTGTAGGAGCCCATCCGGAGTCTGTACAAACCCGCAGTGAGCGACGTCGACGTTAAATGGATCGGGCTACACGCCGTAGCGGTTACGTGCTTTGCATTGCATCTTTGTCTGTGAATTATCTCTGATAGTGGTAATGTACTATTGTTGTTTCTAGTTCGTAGGAGGAATCAGACTGTAGTTTAGCTTCATTATGTGGTATTCTGTGGATTTCTTACTTTCAGCTACTTGTATATATTTATTACTCACCGAGTACTTAGTACTCACCCCTACTCCCTGCACCTTTGTGTGCAGATTCAGGTACACAGGAGGGATAGACGAGCACTCCAGCTTTTATCTGTATTTATCCGAGTTGCTGAGGTAGCTGCTGGCGTTCGCAGGACCTGGCTTCTCTTCTTTTTCCAGTTTTCCTTTGCATATACATTATTCAGACTTGAGTATTTGGTTTAGATATTGTTATCCGATCATGTTAGAGGCTCTAGACTCGTGACCCTAGACCTTTGGGTGATTATTCAGTTTGGCTTTATTGTTGATAATAATATTCGGGTAATTGATTTGAGCTTCATGCTCGGGATGAGAGTGTAAATGGTCGGGCTTGCCTAGCAGTTGTGTTGGGTGCCATCACGATCGGGATTTGGGTCGTGTCCAAAACGACCGGCCGGGTCGGTTCTTAAGCACCTCAAAAGGTCCAATAAACCTTGGGCTCAACTTCCCTTTATTTCCAAACCTCATAACACCCTTCATAGGCGAAACCTTCAGCAACACCTTCTCACCTACTGAATAAGACACATCTCGGACCTTCCGGTCTGCATAACTCTTCTGACGCGACTGAGCTGTGCGAAGTCTCTCCTGAATCACCTTCACCTTATCTAAGGCATCTCGGACTAACTCTGTCCCTAACAACCTAGCCTCGCCGGGCTCGAACCAACC
>JASVEL010000585.1:0-207908 GCA_032618575.1 Nicotiana noctiflora | reverse complement strand
ACCCACGAGACTGAGGTAGCTTGTAGGCGTCCGCAGGCCCGGCGTCTCTTTTTATGTTTTTTATTATTGCTGTAGTCTCATTGTTTCGAGACAGACGGTTGTTATATTCCTTTCAGACCATTATGTGTAGTTATTCTTAGTAGTTCGTGAGTTTGTGACTTATGTTGAGTATTTCACATTTATATTCAAATTTATAAAATTAGACTTCCGTATCTATTGTTTTCATTATTATTCATGCTAGTAAATTGCTAACATGATGGTTTGCTTATGAATATGATTAGTAAATTGGCTTGCCTAGCTACCACGAGGAGGCGCCATCACGATCCCGATGGTGAAAAATTCGGGTCGTGACATGTTGTAATGATTGTACATGAGATTTGTTGTGTGATTGGGTTGTTGTTATGCGAGATATAAGGCTATCAATTCATTGTTATTATAATATCGGGAATAAGGGTGGTATCCCATTATTGTTGAATGCACAGAGCGACATGAATGGCCATTGTGTTATTATCTGGACGGATTGATAAGAGTGTTATTTCATGAAGTGATATGGGTGGCTATTATATAAAGTGATACAGGTTTCTACTATACGAAGTGATACGAGTGGCTATAGGAAAGTTAAACGTGGCTAACAATATTGTCAGGGTGGAATGATACAAATGGCTATTATACGGAGATATGGGTGGCTATCAGAGAGATACGGGTGGCAAATGTCAAGGATGATGTGTTATGGTTTGGAAATATCGTGTTGGTGAATTTTGTGTTATTGTGTGGGTGTGGCCTTCATTGTGTTTGTTACACCCTTTGTGTGACTTGTATTGTTGTTTCGATAAGCTATTCAATGTCCTTATTATTACTTATTGATTTGGGCAACAATTATACAGTATAGAATGCCAATTATACTAGCTCATGCGTATGAAACTTGATATTTATTGATCATGCCCATGTATTATGGTACTATCCGTTTTCTTATTGCTATTGAACCTGTGATTATGCCGGCGAATTATGATGCTGAATCTGTGATTTATGTCGGGTGGTTTATGATTGTGAGCATGTGATTATGCCGGACGATTTGTGATTCTGAGCTTGTGATCATGCCAGCCGGATTGTGATTTTGGCATGTGAGTTGTCCTTGCGATTGGGATTTTGAGATGAGGGCACGATGTGTCATGAGTATATGATGGTGGGTTGAGACCCCGGGACTTGTGACATGATATGAGGTATTACACTACTATTCCACACAGGTTATTTTGTAAGTGTCTTGATTGTACCTCGTCACTACTCCACGAATGTTAGTCTTGATACTACTGGATATTGACTGTGGTGTACTCATACTATACTTTTGCACATTTTTTAGCAGAGCTTGGTATTGAAGATATCAGACTCGGGCAAAGTTAGCTTGTTAATCACAAGGATTCGAGGTAGAGTTGCTGGCCGTCGTTGCATGCACTTGGAATCCTTTCCTTATATTGTATTGTAAGTTATCATTTGAACAATATTATATTTCGAGATGCAAGCAGAGTTGGTGACTCTGTATCATTAGTCTTGGGAGGTTGTTATGATTATTGCCGCATACACTTATTTCCACTTTTATTTCGGTACTTGTATTAGACACTATTCCAAATTATCATTTAAAAAAAAAATAAGACTAGCGTGAATTGTTATAGTAATTACTTACATAGTTTTAAAAATTAAATGTCATCATCATCCATATAATGAGATTTCGGATCGTGACATTTGTAAAGACAATAGGTACTCTTAAATTACCACTATCACTGTTACATATTCTATTATTCCTTCATGTTTAGCTGTCTTTACGAACTCTTTGCACTCAAGCTCTAAGCACTAAGCCTATCAAGTGGCCATGAAATAATATCTCTTTCTCTACATGCTTTACAATTAATCGTTTTACATTATATTTTACTGTAACTGTTTTGCTACTTTATGAATTGAATTTATTGATTTTAGCCCTCAACTAAGTTTTTAATTGTTTTATCCTGAATATTATAATTTGAGTTAGATAGCAATTTAAATTTATATTTTAAATTTATGCACAATGGAAAATTACATGAAAATGAGAGAAATCGAGTATTACATCGACATTATATTGTCAATAACATGAAAAGCTCATTTTTAGAGAGAGAAAAAACATTCGACGAGTTAATAAATGCTAGCACAGTAAAAGGAGAAACAATATGCGTAAAAGAGCTTTTATGTGGGGGATTGGGAGTGCGGGGAACAAAGGATTCATGTATTTTTATCGGGATCGGAGAAATAAAAGTAGAAAGTATGGTAGCAATGATGACTTTTATGTGGTCATTGTTTTGCATGTAAAACAAAAGCCAAAGAACCAACAAAATGAAATAAATATTATTCGCTTCATTCGCTTCTTCTCGTGTGAACCTAATTAAGTGAACATGCAGTTTTAAAAGATAAATTTTAATTAAAGTTTTCAAATGGCATATATATATTATATAATTTATATAAATTATTATATAAAGATAAGTTGTATCCAATATGCAAAAATAATTATTCATTTTACCACTAACAAAAAAATATATTTATATATATTGAAATGTAGGAAGTATATGCTATTGCTTTCTCTCTTTCTTTGATAGACGCCCATTCTTTTTCTTCTATTTTGTGTTTCACATTTGTTTCATTACTTTTTCTTTATTTCACTTTGTTTGCTTTTTTGGTTAGCCCACTTTTGTCGAGTAATGTCTGTCTCACAGATTTCAGTATTGAAGAAGCTCCCACTTCTTTTCTTGTACTCCATCTGGTCCAAAATAAGTGATTTTTTTGCCTTTTTTTGTGGTCCAAAATAAGTAATTTTTTCGGATTTCAAGAATGACTTAATGATGTTTTTCCTACATTGTCCTTAGAGTAAATAGTGTTGGAATATGTATTAGGAGTGTTTATGTGAGATAGTAAGGTTAAAATGGTCATTTCTATCGCTAATTAATGCTAAAAGTAACTTTCTTAATATGTGTGAAAACATCCAAAAAAAAATCACTTATTTTGGACCGGAGGGAGTACGTTTCACTATTTATTTTTTTTCCATCTGCTTTACTTTGTTTGATACATTTTTTATTAGTTCATTTGAAAAAGATGACACATTGTAATATGTTCTTAATTAAAAAATTTAATATGAAACAACTATTGTGATACGTTTAAAATAATAAAGTTTAAACTTTTTTTTATGGTCATACATGTATTGTGAAATATTTAAGACAAACTCTTTTTTTTAAAAAATTATTTATCATATCAAATAATGAGAAACAAAATATAACGAATGAAATAATAATTTCGCACTCCATACTTTATTGCTTTCATCTTTATATGGTACTAACTGATTCGAAATCGATATCAGGAACATAACAAATAGCACATGTATAGGACAAATAAAATTAAAAACATGTCTTTTAAAGAATTAAATAGAAGTACTTGTATCAGTTAGGATACATGATCATTATTTGTTTTTGACATTCCTGCCATTCTATTTTAAGTTCGAATTACCAGAAAAGATATGGGAAAATAAAAATCTAAGATGCATCGGAATGGTTGACATAGGCCAACCTTGATTCTGCAAAGCAACCGGCAGCACAGCCACTAGCGAACATACCTGGATCGTCACAAAAAAATATGCAGAAGTGTAGCATGAGCATACCATAGTGGTGCCCAGTAAATATCAAGACTAACCTCGGAGGAGTAGTAACGACGAACAATCAAGACACCTACTGGTTTAATAAACTAAACAAGTATAAGTATATGAACAATAGAGCATGATATCTATACAAGGGCTACGCGATATGACTAACAATACAACAATTACAATAAGGAAGCAAAACACCAAATAACAACAGAAACACCATAATAGTGATATAGAAAGAGCGAGCGGAAATACAACCCAAATCCTAAATTACAAATACAATAAAGACAAGCAATAACTCAGCAACCACGACGATGTTGACATCAGGTCTTAGCCAACAAATTCCATAAAGTATCGAACCTCAGATAAACTTACATCTCACGGGACTCAATACCTAAACCCTAACACATGGTATCTTGTGTCCCCATCACACATCATGATCATCCTGACAACTCACTTGCTCAGTAGAGCTAATCTCACATGTTTGAAAAGTAAACGAGGGTGTACATCTATACTCTACAATAGAATGAGAGCTTCCTATCCAATAGGAGTGTTTAACTACGTGTATGTTTGTGCAAGTGATCTAACATAGATCACACCAGCTGAAAGCGTAAGAAAAATAATGGATAGTTACGTAAGATGTTTTCACACAATTTTCACGCGGTAAAGCTCATACATGTAAGCGTACTATAACACAATATCAACAACAAGAATGTCCCCAGGCCATCACAAATCATCACAATCAATCCCCGACTTAGCCCACATTGTCTCTCCACATGTGCAATAATAATATAATAAGTGTCGGTCTTGTTTTGCCACACGTGCATCATAATGTTTCTACCTTGTCTCGTCATATGTGCAAATCCCCCTACATATATATATATATATATATATATACCGCCTTGGTCACACCGCATGTGCATGAGTCAATAGTAACAAAATCTCGTACAACCCCATAATAACAACCGCACGACAGAAACCTCCTGCACCACCACCACAAGTAAAACACCAACAAGGACAGTAAATACGAGAACACGACAAGTAAAACAACTCAAGAGCTTTTAATCACAAAGATACGGTAAAACTTGATCACAAGAAATGCCCCCAATAGGGAATACAAAGCCTAAATAAGAACAATTTAATAAGAGAAAAAATAATACGTAACAATGATCTCACAATATATAGTCCGAAAATAAGGAAGCCAACACTATAAGAGAATTACAAATAAAGACATGTCAATTAGAATATAGGGTGCCTAAATTCTTTTAAGGTTGGGCAACTACTAAGGGTTTACACAATTTCAGTTTAAGATAAGCAGTGGGGAGATAATTATAAGCTCAATTAAGACTAACAATTACATGGGAAATAATAATGAATTCCAATTTAAGGACGACCAGTTATGGACAATAGATATCAGCGCAATAAGGGAGGTAAAAGTCTTCAATTAAGTAAAATAAGAATCAAATAGGCACTATGCGTGGATCATGAAATAATAGATTCCAATTAAACACATGTACATGTAAAACTAGCAAATAGAAACTCAATCACAGCAAGAACAACTTCCTACTTAGTGAATATAAAGACCTAAGACCCTAAAAGTCTGGCTATCCACAAATAATTCTGAGCACACACTCGTTACCTCGCACACATGGACTATAATTAACATAGAAGACTCAAATCTTAAGAGGAAGTCCCCCACACAAGGTTAGGGAAAATGCTTACCTCAAAGACAACAACCCCACACTCTAAATGCACTTCTCGGGTGAAAAGACCTCCGGACAGCTCAAATCCAACAAAACTCACTTCAAGGCACAAATAAAACAACATAAAAACTATTCTGGATCGTAATGTCTCAATCTTTAATAAAATCAAAAAATCGGTCCAAAAGTAGACTCTCGGGCCCGAACCTCGGAACTTGATTTTTTTTTTATAAAAACTGAATACCATTCCCGTATGAGTTAAACCATAAAAAATAATCAAATTTCAATACCATTTGGTCCCTCAAATCATGATTTTTATTTCAAAAATTTTCTTCAAAAACTAACATTTTCCTCAACCGAACACGCAAGTTAAATGATAAAAATGATGATAAAATCATGAAATATGTTAGATTCTAGGTAAAGAGCAGTTACCCAATCGATTTTCTTGAAACCCCCCAAAAGAAGCTCCCAAATCTGAAGTTTAAAACTAAAAATATGAAGAAATGCCCTAACCCCCGACTTATATGATTTTGCTAGAACATCCACATCTGCGGACAATAAATCGCATCTGCGGGACCACACTTGCGAGAAAGAGACCGCATCTGTGAACTTTGGATAATTAGCATAGGACCGCATCTGCGGATATACAACCACACCAGTGGCACTGCAAAAGCGAAAAGAAAATCGTAGGAGCATAATTTCTCCCTAGGTGCGATCGCTGGTCTGCAGAAGCTGCCATCGCGCCTGCGTTCTAAACTTCGCAGAAGCGTGCAACCTCCCAGGCCTTCATGACCACAGAAGCAGAGCCGCACCTGTGCTCCAAGGTCACAAGTGCGAAAACACCAGAAATGAAACTTGTTTAAAACTATGCAAAATCTCTGAACCTCATCCGAATCACACTAGAGGCCCCTGGGACCCTACCTAAACATATAAACAAGTTCTATAACCTAAAAAGGACTCACTCGAGGTCTAAAATCACATCAAATGAGGAATATAGTCTTGCCCAAACACTTTAACATCACACATCTCTTTTCTAACCTACCTCCAGTCTCTAAATTTTCACTAACTCCTAAATTTTTCAAAAATTTCAGCAGAGTTTCTTTTGTAACTAGGCCTATCCACCTGCTAGAGAATCACCAAAATCGTCTTAACCACACATCCACAATTGTACATAGCACCACAATGTATATATCCACAATCCTAATCCCAGTATTACAAGCACTACATTAACATATGGATACCAGAACATGGATTGCACAGTTTTACATCAAAATACCTATATGGTACATTCCAAGTCAAAACTAACTGCTATTCAATCAAACAAAAGTACTTTCCTTCCATGACACATTTATCCTTCCAGACGACATTATCGACTTACAAGCATTGTCATGACACCTTCTCAAAAATAATATCAACTCCCAAACATACATAAGAAGGATGACAGATAAACATCTTGCATGAGATAACTATCCATTGACTTTACCTTTTGATAACTTCCACTGTACAATTTACACTCCACTGAATATCGTAATTCATGATAACAACAATAACCCACAATTCCATAACTTGACATCATACCATTAAGGATGTCAGTTCATAGTAAACAAACAATCACGTGTTCATAATAGTTCTTACCAGCCATTAATGTAATCGCAAAGGTGTTCATCAACAAGAATATAATTTTGATTTCAATCAACAGTCCATATGAAGTCAAGCCATCATGAGTCTTGCTAGTAGTGCATCATATAGGATATTACCATGATCATATAGTTCAGTCAAATCAATTCGTACCCACATTTTTTTTATCACTATCTTCTTAGACATAAGCATATGGAAACACAAAGTATATAAGGAATAGTTACGGGGAATATCATACACCTATTGCAACCTAATGTGTAATACAAGCATGTTACCTTTATTATCAACTCACATAACATTTTTAGGGGTACACTCACACTAAATCCTTGATGACCCTTAATAGTTACCCTAAGATGTGATACCATAAACTGACCATAACATTATCTATCCAATATATATCTGATTACACTATGAAGCTTTATATTTGACTTGTCTGAACTTACAATACCCAATGGATCTAATACAACGAGGAACAACAGAGTTCAAGATCGGGCTGGAGTTCTTCAAGAATCCATTAATGCAGTGGGTAGAGTACTATATGAGGTCGTATACTAAGAGACACAAAATGTTACTACTAATAATACTGACATGGTTAATCATTGTGACTACCTCAATTAATACACAAATGAGGCATAGGAGTAAGTAGTACATGGGAAATAGGAATCATTAAGGAGGAATACTCAAGTACATGAACCACTCATTTTCAAGAGTGTAGGGAAAATCCGTCGACCCCGAGTAGGAATACTCTGGCACCTTGAATGTGATATGGGATTCAAAATACACGAAGTTGAATTACACTCTTAACATTACTTGATGAACAGAATCTATGCCACAACCTATAAGGATGAAAAGAATTGAACGCTTATGAGATTACCATATTTTAGACAAATTAACACTTATTAGCAATTGATCATATATGAGGGAAATAAAAATTACGACCATTTTCCATTCAAATCAACATGTTCATGATATGTACAAAAATTCGAAGTCATTTGATATCAACCTTTCACGAGTGAAACTCAATAACTAGGAAATCTTGATATTGGGACAAAATCATGAATTGGTTAGATGGTTCTAATAGTTAACACGACGCTCCGGGGAGAAGGCAAATAACACTCATATCTAGCCAAGAAGGTTAGATACCAAGGGTAGTAAAACACTCCGCACATGACAACGACATAGTCCATGATTCTAGAAGTTGAGGGTGTAAAGAAAACCAAACTCAATGAGACAGTGCACAATAATCACTGAAGGTTTGCGGATGTTCATGATGAGATCTCCATAGGTTTTGACTTGAAAAAGGAAGTGTCATAGTGATACATAAAAGGGCATGTTCCCTTATGGTTGTCGTACAAGTGTAGGGAACTAGCACAATGAATTCACTAAATAAGGAATAAATTTAACACATTGTGGTGACATAAAGAGAAAATAATCATTGGTTATAAGCTGGACACACTTCTACTATATTAACTCCCCACTGCAATACATGACCATTCTACAAGCAACCAAAATACTAGGACAGAGTGAGCTACTTACTGCGAGATGTCCCAAGTGGGCACGAAAACCATGTCGACACAAGATATCTATGATGGGGATGTGAGGATCTCAATTTTTCAGAGAGACTTTATGCACACGGTGACCATTTCGATTGATATGAACTCATATGATAGGCACTGAGATGTGCATATATGTTACTAGACAGTGAAAATGTTGCATGATGATACTCGTAAGAGAGTAGATTGGTTGATCAAGCCATATAAGACACACGCAACTAAGTAAAAGAGTGACTCAAGAAGGATCACAAATTTTGGATACTATGCATGGAACTTGACACCAGATGTACAAACTTTATGATGGTGCATGTATAGGCACAAGTGAGCAGATGTTGTCCATTTAAATAAGAAGCTTTTGTAAGAAATTCATCCGGAATAGTCCTTTGTTGAGAATTTAGGAAAAGCAAGTGGGAAGTATCAATAGTGTTATAACGCAATTCTGAAACATAATTATAGAGCTCAATTCCATAGGAGGTTGTAAACAATAGAACTATGATAGGGAGACTTTGTAAATAATATGTCTCATTTAAAGAGAATGCATGTTCATGAACTATTTTGTAATTTAGATTCTTTTTAAGAAAACACCTATGGAAGGACAAGGAAATCATAAGGGTTTAACAAAAAGTTTAAACAATCACCACATTACCAAATAACATGGATCATATAGTTTTCACATAATTTCTATACCTCTAGGCTGCATTTCATAGCCCTTTCATAGGGTTCACATATCAAATTATACACATATGCATTTCATAGCCCGTCCATAGGTTCCACATTTTATTATACCCATATGTGTTTCATAGCCCGTCCATAGGTTCCACATTTTATATTATACCCCTATTCATTTCATAGCCCGTCCATAGGGTCATCATGTTATATTATATACCTATGTGTTTCATAGCCCGTCCCTAGGTTCCACATATCATATTATACACTTTCATAGCCCGTCCATAGGTTCCACATTTTATATTATACCCCTATGCGTTTCATAGCCCATCCGTAGGGTCATCGTGTTATATTATATACCTATGCGTTTCATAGCCCGTCCATAGGTTCCACATTTTATATTATACCCCTATGCGTTTCATAGCCCGTCCATAGGGTCATCATGTTATATTATATACCTATGCGTTTCATAGCCCGTCCATAGGTTCCCCATTTTATATTATACCCCTATGCATTTTATAGTCCGTCCATAGGGTCATCATGTTATATTATATACCTATGTGTTTCATTGCACGTCCATAGGTTCCACATTTTATATTATACCCCTATGAGTTTCATAGCCCATCCATAGGGTTCATATATCAATTAATCGGCATATATTCGTGCAACTCCCAAATTTATTGAAATAATGAATACTAAATAAATCAAATTCCGGACATACAACATACACAACGACACCATGGGAGCTCAATTTCTAAGAAGAGGGAGTTTTAGCCATACATACTGATGATATACTACATGATCTGGCTGTGCAACAACATTAGTAGGAACGAGGGTACTCTCCTTAACAACAAATTCTACCAATCACTCCATGGCTCAATACATTCTCCTAACAAGTCCTTGGGAAATCCACTTGGACTCAATGGTTGGGATATCCCACCTTATATGCTTCAAATTCACAAATTATGGTATCACAATTACCAATCTTGAGAGTAATACTTAGAGAGGAAATTAGCTCCCTATCTTGATCCATATCGCACGATCTGGAATATCAAAGAAGGGTGAAATTCCTAAATGGCCAAATAGCCTCCAACTTATAGATGTGGTCGACAACACACCGATAAGAAGGACTCTACTCGACACGGCTCCGAGACATCCTAGGACACTTTAAAACCTTAGGCTCTAATACCAAGTTTGTCACGCCCCAAATTCGAGGGACATGACCGGCACTCGACCGGGTATCCCCAGTCAAGCGGACATGAGTGCCTTTCCTATCCTATGTGTTACCCCTTATTCTCATTACCTAATAACCAAGCCATTTATAGGATATGAACTCCATTAACTGAATTTTTTTATAAACATAACAATAATGATTTCCATTAGAAACTTCATTCACCATAATAAAGGTATTCCAGTTTTTTATACAAATATTGCCACACATCAATATTTATTTTTTAAATTACCATGCCCGACACTACCCACGACTTGTCTACAGAACCTCTAAATACAATTTAAGAATAATATAGAAATGCTGACAACAAGGCTCCGGCTATATCTTATACACATCAAATAAGATCCCAAAACAGAAAGCGGCGTGAGCCATATAGGGCCCCGAATGGAAAGGGGCTTGCCGAATTAGCTGACGGGAAGTGATGAGGAGCTATGGTCGGTGGACTAGAGTACCTGCTATGGATCCACCTACAATCTTAACACGAATTTAGCACCCCCGGCAAAAGGGACATCAGTACATTTGAATTGTACTGATATGTATGAACAAACTTTGTCCCAAGTAAACTCATGCCATAGACAAGCAAGTCACGTTAATAGAAACAACCAACAAATACGTAAAGGAATAACAAGACAAGCCAAACAAATTTTCAACACTTAACTTTGTTTCAAGTAGTCCTCAACCCATATACAAGTAGAAAGCAACAACCAAACACACATGGAAAGCACAATCAACCAAACAAAGGGACAATCAGCGCCCCACAGGTTACAAACTCTCATGCCATCTCCTTTCACGATGCCTCATCAATGATTTCACAATTAGTACGCATATTGATTTCAATGGCGATTTCGATCATTTTCCACCCTTATTACCTCAGCCACCCTTATCACCACAACCCACTCCTTATTACTTCGTGTTGCAGCGCGCAACCCGATTCCACCGTACAGTTACAATTCACAAGCAACATAACAACAATCAACAGTTATAATGATCAATAACAACACTTCTTAAGAATAGCCACAACAATTTACTAGTTTACATAACCATCAATATCATTTTCCTTCATTTTCAACAATTCATATGCAATTTTAGTCACCACAATAATTTCCCACAACAAGCCAAATATATTATTACCACAGTTGTTCCAATTGCATCGTCTATGATTTTCCTTCCATCATTTGTTTCTCAACTCTTACCACATAACACTTTCACAATCATGCATTTAGTTTACTGTCAATTACTTGAACCATTAAACCACAAATACTCAATCAATCAATACCCAACAAACCAACCACAAGAATTTTACAACAATCCACATAGATATCACACACCAAGTATTCGTACACCAAACATGGTGATTTTACAAAGATCAAAGTTAGTCATACATACCTCGATTGAGCTTTCCTTAATTTACTACAACACTCCAAAAACTCTAGCAATTCCAATATACTATGAGACATAACAATATTAAACACATATTAGAAATATATTCATAAAACTAGCCCATTTGAGCATTTTATCAAACACTAGTTGAGCATCTTCATTTCGAATCCCCTTTTCAAGACTTCTTTCATTCCCTAACCCAATCTTTACTTATTTACATTAAACAATCTTCTCACAACCTAATTTATACATGCATGTATACACAACACTAGAATACCCAATAATCATACCTCAATAACCCATCTTATATTCTAATTTCGAAATTAAAAACCTAGGACATAGAATCTTACCTCTTAGATGAAGAACTTGTGATTGGGTTCTTCGATTCTTGAAGGTTGATGAAAGATTTGGATGGTTTAGATGTTGGGTTCATCACCTCTCTCTAAAATTAGTAGGAAATGACCCCAAATAAAGTCCCAAAGGTTATATATCAAAATGTGGTCGGGTTATGAAAATAAAAAAAATAACCCGGCGATGTCAATTATGCTATAGCAGAATGCACCACAGAATGGACATGCGAGCCGCAGAATGTACCGCAAAATTGATGGCAAAAAATGAGATATAATGGTTCAATTTGCGGTCAAAATGAGGACCACAGAACGAAAATGCGGACCGCAGAGTAAAAAATACGGATCGCAGATTTGACCTGACACGGGATCGCATTTTCTAGCCTTTGGTAATTTGACCATAAATTTGTTTAGGAATGTCTAAATGACGAACGGTTTGAAGCGTTGGAAAGAGCTTTCATTTTATATTCGATTAACCACTTAAAACCTTATATATAATTATATATGCTCCTTTTAAGTGGAGTCTTGTGCGAATCCATTTGGAATTTTGGCCTATTTCGAAAATTTTCCCATTTGGCGTACACCTAGGCTTCCATTTGGACCTCGCATAACTTACCATAAGACTTATACTCATATTTACCAAGTCTAATTGATTTTCACCATATTAATAGTATATAAAAATATTATAATAAACCCGTGTGACACTACAAAATCCTAAATTATTTAGCAAAATTTTCCGAGGCCTTACAGTGACGTTCTACAATTGGTTGGCTTGAGCTGGGAGAGTCTATGTTGTTGGGCACTGATTTGGTTTGGGATGCCTTGGATAAAGTCAAGTTGATTGAGGATAGGCTTTGTGTAGCACAACATAGGTAGAAAATTATGATGTTCGAAAAGTTTTGGATGATGCATATATGGTATGTAAGAAGGCGTTTCTCAGAGTTTCACCTATGAAGGGTGTGACAAGGTTGAGAATAAGGGCAAGCTAATACCTCGGTATATTGGCCTCTTTGAGGTCCTTGAAAGAGTTATGGAGGTTGCCTACAGACTTGCATTGTAGCCTAGACTATCGGGTGTTCATGTTCCTATGCTCTCGGATGTATTATGGTGATCTGTCAGATATTTGGACTTCAGCACAGTTTTGTTTGATTAGATTTATCCTATGAGGAGGAGCCGATGGCTACTCTAGCCCAGTAGATTTGGATGTTGAGATGTAGGAGTTTTCCCTCTATGAAAATCGAGAGGTCAATCGATTGAGGCATCTATGTTGGACTCCGAGTCCGACATGTGCTATAGACACCCACATCTTTTCACCAGTCCAGGTACTTTTCAAGGCCCGTCAGAGGACAGATATTTTTTTAGAGGTGGAGATATGACGACCCGATTGGTCATTTTGAGTACTAGCCCTTTTTTATGTGACTCAGGACTTCTATTAGCTCCATTTCATGTTTTTTGATTAGGATGCACAATCCGTTCCTTTTTCCAAAAAGTTTTTATGTAAGAATTTGAATAAAATAAGATGTTTTGCTTCAAAAATAACTTGAGTTGACTACGGTCAAATTTTTCTGTAAACAACCATGGATCATACGTCTGTTCGATAATTTTGGACTTGGACGTATGCTCGGAATAGAATTCCTAGGTCCTAGGTTAATTTTACTTGTTTTAAAAGCTAGTAATTTGAAGGTTTGGAAATTTACTAAGTTTGACCATAAGTTTACTTTATCGCTATGGGATTTTTTTTTCGGGACTTGGTATATGTCTGTTTTGCTATTTGAAGCTTGTCTGCAAAATTTGGTGTAAATAGCAGTTGGTTTGATAGGATTCAGACTCTTGGTTGTGAATTTAGAAGCTCTTGAGTTTTCTTTGAAATTTCCTGCATTTTCACGTACGAGTTCTAGGTGTTATATTAGAATTTTAATCTTGCGCGAATGATTGTATGATGTTATTAAACTTGTGTTAATGTTTGTTTTGGAGTTCGATGGACCTCGAGTGAGTTTCAGGTGGGATACATACCATTTTTGGACTTAAGAGTTTGATGGTTTCAGCTGTTTCTGGCATATGATGCACAATGCTTTGCGATCGCGAAGATTTTCTCGTGATGGCTTAGGGGAAATAAGGGTCGCGTGAATTGTTCTTCACGAAAGTGGGGACTAGGTCACAAACGTGATGTAGTGGGGGGATTACCCTTCGCAAACGCGACAGTCCTCTCGCAAACGCAAAACGTTATGGTATCTAGGGTAGGTCAGTTGGGTAGTCTACGTGGACGCATGCCTTGACTAGCAAACACAAATGCAAACACAAGGGTGGGAGATAAGCCTTCACGAATGGGAAGGTTACCTCATGAATGTGAAGGCCTTTTGGCCATTGTTCTTTGTGAATGTGAAGAACACCTGACGCCTAGGTATTAAAATATCCAAAAGACGAGATTTGAACTTTTTGAACTATTTTCAAGTTAGGGCTCATCCTAGAGGCAATTTCGAAGAGGTTTTTCTTCCCAACTTTATTGGTTAGTAAATTTTAACTTTTTTCCATTTTCATAAACACCCATTGATTTTAACCTTTAATCTATGGTTTTTCATGGGAGAAATTAAGGATTTCGGTAGAAATTGAAGATTTACACCTCGAATTAAGGTCGGATATCGAAATAAAATACATAACCAGGCTCGGGCTGAATGGGTAATTGAATTTTGGTCTGAATCTTGGGTTTTGACCATGCATGCCTGGGGTTAATTTATTTTTTGATATTTTCCAAACTCATTAAAGATTGAAACTTTTTCACTTGTGGGTAGTTTCTAAAGACTATTTTGAATTAGTTTTACTATATTTAGACAGATTTGATTGGTTTGGAGGCTAATTCTAAAAGAAAAGTTGTGATTGAGCATTGAATTTGTTATTGCGTATGGAAGGTATGGTGATTGTAGCACCCCAAAAATTTTTGAAGTACTTAAACGATATTAATAAAGTTGATATGTGCTAGTTATATTACATTGTATGCAGACGAGGGCTATTAGTATGATGGATGTCAATTGGATACGATAATAAGTATACATGCATACTATAAGTGATGTGAGATCTAAGGAGAGGCCTAAGTCCAAGGCAATTTGAAAAATTTCATAATAGATTAAAGTTCCAAATTAGTACATGCAAGACCAAACTTTGGACTAGAATATCCACATAATTATAAGTATTGATGTGATGAAATATATTCGGGTCTAGATTCTATAACTTCAAATTGTTTGTCATTTCGACACTCCTACAAGACGTTATGACCAAATTACAAAGAACTAACAGAATTGTACACTACCACAGCGCCTCATGCGGCGTGCCTATGGAGATTTTTAGAACACTCAAAAATTTTGCTTCTAGATACATTTTTCACTATTGCTCCTTCACATGCGATGCCCCATGCACCGCGGCTATTTCAAAAAACCCGACTCATATTTCATTAAATAGAAGCAAATGGACCATTTCTTGAGCTAAAACCTGATATATTTAGTGTTAGAGTGTGATCTGGAGGAGGAAAGTGTTCCCCAACAATTGTTCTTCAATTCTTGCTCAAATCTTGAAAGAGTAACAAGAAAAACTCACAAGGTCTTCATCCTAAATGTAAGATTCTACATCTTAACCCTCAATTTCGAATTTTATCTGGAATTGGGTAATTAGTAAGATAATTTTTGGGCATGTGAATTATTCATCTTGAATGCATATGTTATCAGAGGATGTAAAGATTATTGAGCAAAGTATTATAGATAATGGTTTTGGGATGATGGAATACACCATAAGAGGATATTGGAACCATAATGCACACCTAGTGTTTGATAAAATGCTCAAATGAACTAGAACCATAATTATCTTTCTAATTTTGGTTCAATTTGTTATATTTTTAAAATAGGAAGTTCTAAGAAAACCTCAAATATTTTAGAGTTTGAGGAAGCTCAATTGAGGTATGTATGTCTAAATTCTTCTCTTAGAATTAAACACCACAATATTCATGTAAGTCCCAAGTTGCTCACTGTGAGTTTAATATTCTGAATAAGCTTGTGCGGAGAGATACCCATGTTTAATATGCAATTTAAAATATTTTGTTATGTTATACTCTTATTTGAAGAATGTGTTCAAAGTATGAGTTGCATATTTAAATGCATTGACACGAAGTTGTATTTCAAATGAAAACTAATGAGAATTCTATAACAAATCCCAATGTACCTAAAACTCTAGTTTATCACATGTGTGCTTAAATGGTATGAAAAGAAATGCCTGGCTGTTGGAAATCTATGATGATTGTTGAAAGCAAAATACAAAAAATGAGATACAAAGCAAGGAATAGTACAAGTGAAATAGGCAATGTGAAATATGGAATACGGCCAATGTGTCTAGTGAAATAAAATAATTGTGGTTGATGTCTCTTATGAGATGGTTGTATACGGTGAAATCGGGGAGCCAATTTCTCGGTAACATGGCATTACGGAAGATCACCTCGGAGGATCGAAGACAATGGACCGAGTACCCTTCCCCGAGATCTACTAACACCTGGTCTGGGGGCAACGTTGGCCCGAAACCCCAAAGGATGTGGGAAGTCTTCAAGGAATACAGTCGGGAACGATTGAATATGTCCGGCTAGTTTAGGGCTGGTCTACGCCTATGCCGTGGAGCTAGTCAGCTGTTACATTCTATTTACTTTATAGTTAATGCACCCTTGTACTATGTTTGGATTTTTCTCTCTGTTAATGCACCCTGTTTTAGCTTATATTTCATCGTTAAGCTTCACATATCTAGCATCAAATGCTGTAACAACTAGCATAAATTACGGTTTTTAGAGTCACATCAACAAGTTTAATTGTTATTACCATACATTTTCACGGTAAACACAAACTTCTCGAAGTTCGCAAGCAAATCCCTCTTTCTTCCAAAGAATTAAGGAAGGAAAAAGAAAAGGGGTAAAGAAATAATGTGCACCTTTCAAGTCAAAATCAGAAATAATTTATTATCTCATGCAAAGCGATTATAGATTTAATAACGAAATAGTCACTAACTACCTTTTGGTCATTTACAGCTTATCATTGGTATCTTCATAAGAAAAATAGCTCACATATCCAAGTAAATGATAAAAGGGAAAACAAAGAGTATGCCTTAGCCAAATGTAGGGGCCAAACTGAAAAAAGAAGTATAACATTGAGTCTATTTTGTCAGTCAACAGGATATCCCTCTTACCTATGGACCATTCCACTTGACCTTTAAGCTTTTGATATGTTTTAAGTTTTTCTAAAAATTCTTGAAGGAATGTGAATTTCATTTAAAGAGAGGGAGCCACAAATCATTGGAACATTAAATGTAAAAGTTTAAAGGTGAATGAATGATCATTGAATATAGGTTCCTCTTCTTACAAGAAAAGTATCTCTTTATGGGTTAATTCGAACGAAGACCAAAAAATTCCCTTTGGGGATTTGAATGTGTAATATTTAGAAGTTATCAAATGATTAGGTTCGTATATTCCCTAGCAAATATTCAAAAAAGCATCAAAGTAAAATTTATAATCTAGGAAATGAGATGTTTTTGGCTCACGTTCTTTTACTGAATGAATAGTTTTATAATTGATACTGGTTTGCAGGGTAAATTTCACAAATGGTCATATAACTATGACATTTTTTCACTAAAATCATATAACTTTCTTTTCTCACACAAAAATCATAAAACTTTCACTTCTTTGCTCAAAAAATCCCAGTGACCGGGAAAGACCATTCACCGGTCATTTTTTGATTTTTTTTTTTTTCATTTTTTTCATTTTTTTCATTTTTTTGATAAAACTGAAAATATTTTTTCTTTAAAATAAAAACTGAAAAAGTAAGATAAAACTAAATGCTTTAAAAAAACTAGAAAAAAATATTTTTTTGTAAAAATTGAATTATTTTTTGTAGCAACTGGAAAAAAAAAAAGACTTTACTAAATTAATGGACTATTGGTGCATTAGTTTAAAAAAACGAAAAATATTTTGCAAAATAAATAAAGTACAACAAAGATACATTTTCAAGAAATGCTAAATATTTTTTATTTTTTTAAACTAATGCATCAATAGCCCACTAATTTAGTAAAGTCTTATTCTTCTTTTTTTTCCAACTTTTACAAAAAATAATTCAATTTTTACAAAAAAATATTTTTTTCAGTTTTTTTAAAGCATTACTTTTGTAAAAACTAGAGAAAATATTTTTAATAAAATATTTTCATTTTTTAAAAGCTGAAAAAAATATTTTCAACAAAATATTTTTATTTTTTGCAAACTAAATAAAGTCCAACAAAGATACATTTTCAAGAAATGCAAAATATTTTTCGTTTTTTAAACTAATGCAACAATAGTCCACTAATTTAGTAAAGTTTTTTTTTTTTCAATTTTTACAAAAAAAATTCAATTTTTACAAAAAAAAATGTTTTTCAGGTTTTTTAAAGCATTTCTTTTGTAAAAACTAGAAAAAAATATTTTTAATAAAATATTTTTGTTTTTTAAAATCTGAAAAAAATATTTTCAACAAAATATTTTCATTTTTGAAAAATATTTTTTTTCAGTTTTTTAAAGCATTTAGTTTTATCTTACTTTTTCAGTTTTTATTTTAAAGAAAAAATATTTTCAGTTTTTTCAAAAAAAATGAAAAAAATGAAAAAAAA
Organism: Nicotiana noctiflora; assembly: GCA_032618575.1. Taxonomy (NCBI): domain Eukaryota; kingdom Viridiplantae; phylum Streptophyta; class Magnoliopsida; order Solanales; family Solanaceae; genus Nicotiana; species Nicotiana noctiflora. Next base: position 189,084 of record JASVEL010000585.1, on the reverse strand, counting down.
ATGAAAAAAATGACCTGTGAATGGTCTTTCCCGGTCAGTGGGATTTTTTGAGCAAAGAAATGAAAGTTTTATGATTTTTGTGTGAGAAAAGAAAGTTATATGATTTTAGTGAAAAAATGTCATAGTTATATGACCATTTGTGAAATTTACCCTAAAATATATTTTCACATTTCTTCTACTTTAATTAGTTTTTCTGCTGCTTAACAACTTAATCATCAGAAAATCCATTGACATATTTAATTTTTAACATATGCTGGATTAGACTTGCGCAGGTGACGAACAAGTCTAAGTCTTATTTTGTTAAATAAGGAAAACTTATTGAAAAGAAACGCTAGAGAGAAGCAATAAAATTGAATGACAATTATCTTTATAAGTTTGGCTTATCTTGCAACGTTTCTATCAGCTCTTCCTGTTTCTTACGGGCATGGGCATCAGGATTAAAATTTTATGAGTTATTCAATGTTAATATTTTTAACATTGAATCCATTATATATTTAAAGTTATGGGTTTATATTTATTATTTTTGTAATTTAAATAAAAAAATTAATTTGCGTCGAAAGTTATGGGTCCAGTTGAACCCATAGGCAGTACACTACATCCGTATCCGTATGCATGGGCGTATGTAGTAGTTTACCGACAGTTCAACAGAACCCATAATTTTCGATGCAGAGTAAAATTTATACTCACTCCGTAATGTGAATCTATTTTGCTTGTGCCAAAAAGAATGACCATTTTTCCTAATTTAAAAATAATCTACCTTCAAGCAATGATTTATAGCCACTCAAAATATCTATCCTTCATTTTACACTAAAGTTCCAAAAAATTCTCTCTTTTCTTAAATTTAGTACACGCTCAAACTGGTACACATAAATAGAAATGGGAGGAGTATGTAAAAATTCATTAATATTGTATATACAATAGATATGAACCCATACCTTTAAAAATATAATGACTTCAATGCTAAAACCTTAAAGTTGGATCCATAGAATTTAAATCATGAATTCGCTTCTGGTTTCATAAATGTTTAATCTTAAACAAGGTTATACGCATAACCCTTCATGTAACGTTGAATATGAAGCCCTTAGTCAGTAATAAACTAGCTTCTTTTTATAAAGTGTTTTCTCTCTTTTACTATAGTTGAAGGTGGTCGAAATGTCCAAATATATTTCATGGAATCTTGAAAGTTTATACTTTGACCAGAAAGCATTTTAGTGCCGGTTTTGGTTTTACACAACAATTTGACCGTTAAATGTCATATATTTTGAATCATTAGATTCAGCTACAAATTCCATACAACTCTTTCCAAGTTGCAATAATACTTTGGTGGTTCTTTAAAATCAAACAACAATGACTACATTTCCTGAATTTGGTCCCTCGCCTAATAATGAAAAGATAGAAATGCAAATTCAATACTTTAGGTTTTCTATTTATCAAAAATAGGCCACTTTAACTTTTTTGGTTCTATTATGCCCCTCGTTTTCATGTCTATGAAAGAGCAGTATTTTTTCTATTATGTTTTATATCCAATCAAATACTTTTTATTCTACCTCAATAGGATTAATAAGGTTTGGTTTGATACTTACTTGCACTCATTCTATTTGATTTTATATGATTAATAAAATAAGCCACCAACTGGTGGTATATTAGTCTCTTTTTTACATTTAAAAAAAAGATTAAATGGTTTTTTTGGACCTAAGTTATTGTGGTGATATATCTCATGCATAAATTTGTATCTTTGCTTATTTCTCATGCTACGGAAGCTATGATCTAGAAAACAAGTTTCATTATACTACCAAGAAAGATAAAAGACTCTTATCTCTGGGAAATATGCTTGGTTATTTGCTTGTAGGATAGAAATATTAGTTTCTGTTAATTTAGGAGGGGCGTTATAAATATGGAGAGATTAATTTAAAAAAAAAACTCCATCTTTTAACTTTGAGTAGCACAACAGAAAATATGTCAATTTTATCTTCTAAGAAGTTAAATTTAACCATATTTTCACAATTCTCAAAACCCTATTCACAAAAATGTGGTGGTCGCTAGTCAAAGGTGGATATGACCAAGTTGAGGACCACAGTGTATTCTCTTGGATTTCATGCATGCATGGAAAGGTGGGTTACGAATGAAACAGAAATGAAAGCAAAAGTGTGAATCACACCTGTTTTTTAATTTGTATTCTTTTTACAGTGGGTGGAAGATGTGGGGTTGGGGTCAGGTTAGAGAATAACTTGATGCGATTGAATCAAATCTTCAAATTGGAAGAATAAGAAGAAGAAGGAGGAAGAAGAGGAAGAAAATAAAAATAAAAAAGAAAGAAAGATTGTAAAAGCTGTTCATCATCTACTGATGAGGACCGTTCTCAGCTTGTTTCTCTCCAAAAGTTTGTGCCCCTTTAGCAACTAGGGTATGCAAAGCACTACTTCATTTCAGCACATCGTATTGTGTCCCTACATCATCAGCACAGATAATGTTTGTCTTGATTTAGGCCCCAAATCAATGATTTTGAAAAAAAAATATGCATCATATTTTGACCACGACTTGAAACTAAATCGTGAGAGAATTGTATTAAATTAGCTGGTGGATCTAAAACGTCTCAGATAATCTTGATTAGTAAAGCACAATTAGTAATATCATGATGACGTTTAGAAATAAGTAAGGGTCATCAACAAATATTATATAATGGCTCTCATCTTAGCCATATTTGCATTGTGTGCTTGTATGCGACGAAATCAGAGGATCTAATTTTTTGCTATCGAATCACTTTAAAAGAACGCCTCGAGACCCTAAGGACGCAAGGCCATGACCAAAAATCCCTCCCTAGGGGCTCATTGAAGTCCGACTTAAAGAAGATATAGAGCTAGAGTAAAATGGGGAATTCCCAAGGCACGCGGCCAAGTCTGACAAAGCTGACCTACCCAGAGCATGTATCAAGGCATCACGTCTACCCGTCTCATCTTCACGTCTTTATAATTAATATATTTTGTACTATGACAAGATTCCCCTCCTACATAAAGGGGATCCCAATCATTTGTAAAAGGTATGCTTTTGCTCCAACTATTCTACATAAGATCAATAACATCTCTCTCTCTCTCTCTTTTCTCTATACTTACTCGTTCGAGGTTACTTCTTCCATTTATTACTTTCATACTTGTTCTTCGTTTATCGCTTGTTATTGGCCATAAAAAGCCTACATTAGGTACATTCTAACTGTTATCCCTTTCCCGCTTAACCCTGATAGCTCAAGCCCAAGCCCAGACATCGACCTCGAGTCCACTCATCGGCCAGTTCAAGGCCCGGACAGTAGGCTCCACTAGTTCAATCGTAACCCCATTTTAGTTCGTATTTCATCTTTTAACTTCACATATGTAGCATCAACTGCTCTAACAACTACCATAAAAATAGATCATGTATTTTTAGAGTCTCATCACTAAATTTAATTATCGTTACCATTTTCACGGTGAACGCCCACCGTGCATCTAAAAATAAAGTGATTATTTTCTTGTTGGTTTCATTACACAATGTATGTTGTCTTTTACACACTTTATTCTCCAAGATCTTCAATTTCAGGTCAAAATATCTGGCTCGGTGAACAGAGTTCAGAATGACAACCTCGAAAACCATGAGGAAAATGGGGTGGCTGATCCAGTTGTCGGTGCGCCACCACAGAACCTCGATAACACGCCATGACCGATTCCAGTGGACGCGGATTCGCAGAACGCGCAACAAGTCGATAAAACCTCACGCACCAACAAGAGTATACAATATGGTGACCGATAGAAAGCCCAAAAAACTCTAGTTCGGGAAGAAAATAAAGTTAGTATTCGTGTTATTTTTTAAATGTTGCAGGCACAACAGTTGGCTATCGCTCGACTACAAAGCCACCCGAAGAATCCTAGTATGGTAGGACCGGGAGCTACTCCTCCGGTTGAACTGGTACCGGAGAGATAGAGCAACAACGGATCGGTATCCAATCATGCCATTGCAAACATGCTCGAGGATCTCACAAAAGGATCGAGTTAGGACAGAACGATAGCAGCCTACGACAAAAGGTTTGAAACCTACAACTTTAGGGTCGACCAAATCCCAGGCGCGAACCCGGTCCTAAAAGGTGTAGATTCAAAGAAGTTCGTGCAGCGGCCATTCCCAGAAGAAGCGGCCCCAAAACCCATTCCAAAGAAGTTTAGAATGTCAGAACTCCTAAAATACAACGGGACCTCAGATCCCAACGAACATGCCACTGCCTATACATGTGCAGTAAGGGACAATGACATAAAAGATGACTAGATCGAGTCTATCTAACCGAAGAAGTTCGGAGAAACACTCTCGAAGGAGACCCCAATGCGTCATCATAACCTAGCTCCTAACAACGTAGATTCATCTACCATGATAGTAGATTCCTTCGTAGATGCACACGTCGATGCCATCATAGTAACAGTTAGGAAGGATGACGTATTCAAGGTTATGCAACGGGAGAATGAGATACTACGAGAATTTGTACCTCATTTCCAAACGGAACAAATGGAACTACCCCCAGTCTCTGACGACTGGGTGGTGCAGGCCTTCACTTAGGTCCTAAAAAAACGAAACTTAGTGGCTTCAGAACATTTGAAGCAGAACTTCGTCAATATCCAGCTACGACCTAGTCGAGCATCTACAACCGGTACCAACCGAAAACTAGGATCAAGGACGATTAATGGGGAGCCCCCTTATATTTACTATACCTAAGCAAGCCCTGGCAAGGGAATTGAAATCGAATGGAAAAAGATACCAGCCATATACCCATGATAAGAGGAATGGCCCGAAGTGCAATCTACATCGCATTGATCGTAGGACAGTTCGAGAATAATATCCTCAGGGGCTCATTGATGGATCCTGGATCGACGAAGACACAAGACCAATGGGAACTCCTCGCATATCAGAGTACAACTCCAATGTCGTTGTATCGGATATCGTGATCACGGTCAGCAAAATCAGGGACGCTAAATAGCCCAGGCTTATTCAGTCAGATCCTTCTTGGAAGAATAACGTCTCGTTATGTGAACTTCATAATACGTGCGGCCATAGAACCAATGATCACCGCTAGCTCCGAAAAAAATGGCCAAGCTACCAAATAAAAGTCACCGTCGAGAGTTTTTGAGCAGTCAAGCTCAAGTTCATTCCCAAGAAAGAATGGCGGCAAAGAAGAGCAAATCAAATGGGCCACGACACATTAACATGATGTTGGGAGGGCCTCAATGATCTCCAGGAACTTGTGAAGAGGAGGATGAAAATACCCAGCACTTGAGAAAAGCAGATTCAGGGACACATACCCAAAGATTCCCTCGCGCTCGATGATGATGTCTACATAACCTCGCCCCAGCATTACAACAATGCACCGGTAACTTTCTTTCTCGTTCCTTAATTTCATATGAAACATGTGCTTGTAAATTCAGGTGGCTCGACCAACGTTATCGGATCAAGTGAGATAGAGCAGCTCGGACTGTCGGGCCAAATCATGCCCGTCACTTAAATCCCTGACGAATCCAAGATGTCGGCAAAAATAATCAAAGGAGAGACCATTTTCTCAATCAACATGGCCGGCGTAGAACGAAATGCCAAATCTCGTCTCATCAAATGAGACACGAGGTATAAACACCTTTTTGGATGGGCGTGGATACACCGCATGAAAATGGCCCCTTCCACTCTTTGCCAAATGATGAAGTTCCAAACAAAGAACAGAATTAAAACCATATGCAGGGAACCCACGCAACAACTAAAATGTCCACTTTACGAAATGCAACGTCGCCACAAATATCTCAACTCTCAAATGAGTCAAGGGGTAATCATACCACGACTTCGGCTAAGCCCAATTAAACACAGCGGGGGACCATACCGAGTCTTCTCTCCAAACCACAAGAACACACCATACCATAGAACATCACATGCACACCTCACGATAAGGTAATATCATCTACCCCTTTCATTATTCACACTAACCCATATGCAAATACGCGGCCAGGGAGGTCGAAAGTACTGACCCAGCCCAAATACCTAAAAGGCCTCAATGGCATTTGTTGCACTCTTTTCCCTTCGATCCGAGATTTTTTCCTAACGTAGGGTTCGCCGGCAAGATTCTTAACGATCATGCGCCACCCAAGGATGACCCAACAAGATTATAAGGCCTCTTTTGCAATCAACCCCAAACATCAGAGGACACCTGTAAGGCCTCGTAAAATTTTTGTGCTTAAAACCTAGTAGCTCGTGGTGTCATAGTCCGAACAATATGTTAGAAATATGTAGAATTCTTCGCGGCGAGCAAGAGCTCGCCGCGGTTCGGACCCTTGGTAGTGATCTAAGCTTTAAAAATTGAAAGAATAAAATTTTCCAGATAATGTCATTTCTGCGGTCGCAGATCTGCTATGTGGAACGCATTCCTACCGCAGATGTAACCAAATATTTTCCAAAATTGGTGTTGAAAATGCGGTCCAATATGCGATCGCATAACAAAATGCGGACCGCAAAGCCATCGCATAATTTCTTAAGGATTGTTTAAGGTCAATTCTGCAGTGCATTATGCGACCGCAGAACACGAGTGCGGACCGCATTCTGGTCGCATATCTTAATAGAACATGTGATTTTTGGGAGCAATTCTGCGGTCCATTATGCAGACCGCATGTCGATTCTGCGATCGCAGATTTGACTCGGCCCAGATTTTTTCTAAAATTTTAACCCGATTCCATCTTTAATAAAACACCTCAAAACTTCATTTCTTCATATTTTCTTAGCAAAACAAGAGAGAGGAAAGAGAGATTCTTGAGAGAGAAACCTAACAATCTTCAAGGATCGTTTTCTAATCGCTTGGTCCGGAAAATCCCAGGACAAGTGTCTTCTTCCCCAAATTCTAAAGGTAAAAACCCTAGCCATTTTTCCTTGAATATTCAGTTCTTAAAGGGAAACGACGATTTTCATGCATTAGCTTTTGAAAATAGAATTTAACACTCATGCATGTTCTTTAAACTTGAAATTTAGTAAAAAGAAGTGGGTAGGAGTAAGAATTTTCAAAAGCGGAGTTGGCAACATAAGATAACTGGGTTAACTTAAAGTAAGAGATTGAAGGAAGTAAATTCGACTCCAGGTATGTATGGCTAACTTTGATCCTTGTGAAATCGCCCTTATGTGTACAATTTATTTGGTATGTGACAGTTATAAGAATTATTGTGTAATTCTTTTGATTTAGTTGTTGGGTGTTCAATTGGTTTAACTATGTGTTGTGTGGTTTGAAATGTGAATTGAATAATGAAAAAGGAAATCATAATTGGTAAAGAAAGTGAGAATAATAGTAGTGATGGCATACTTGGCTTCTTGTGGAAAACTAATGAAACAACTCGAATTGTTGATAAACTGTTGAACATAACGGTATTGATACTCTCGGATATGGAAACATTGTAACCTTGTTATGGTACCGGCTTGTAATGTATTTGGAAAAGAAGAACCAATTTGTAAGATGCTTATTGCCCTTGTTTGTGATCTTTATGTAGTGCTTTTGTTTGTTGTTTGTGATTGTTGTGATTTGAAACTGTATGGTGGGATCCGGTTGTGCGCCACAACACGAAGTAATAAGGTGTGGGTTGGGGTGATAAGGGTGGCCGAGGTTATAAGGGTGGAAAGCGATCAATATCGCCATTGAAATTGATATGAATACAATTGTGAAATCATTGATGTGGAATTGTGAAAAGAGACAACAGGAGAGTTTACAACCTGTGGGGCACTGATTGCCCCTTTGTTTGACTTGGTTGTTCTTTCCGTGTATGTTTGGTTGTTGCCTTCCTTGTTGATCTCTAATTGTACATGGGATGAGGATTTCTTGAAACAAAGTAAGTGTGGGAACGTGATTGGCTCGCTTCGTTATTTCTTGGTATATCTTATTGTTGTTCTATTATTGCAATTTATTTGTTTTGGGCTTGAGTTTACTTGGGACAAAGCTTGTCCATACATACCAGTACAATTCCAGTGTACTGACGTCCCTTTTGTCGGGGACGCTACATTCGTGTTATGATTGTAGGTGGATCCGTAGCAAGTACTTCAGCTCATCTGCAGTAGCACTTTTTCACCTTCCAGTGGCCGTATTGGTGAGCCCCTTTCCTCTCGAGGCCCTGCGTGGCTCATGCCACTCCTATTTTGATTTCTTATTTTGATTTTGTGTAAGGCATAACCGGAGCCTTGTTACCGGCAAGTATTGTATCATCCTTTTGTATCTTAGAGGCTCATAGATAGTAAATTGTAGGATTATGGTCTTATGTAAATATATGCCGGGCGTTTTAAATGGTAAACTTGTTAAGAAATTAAGAGTGTTTTTATGTTTGTTAAAAGTGTGAATTTCAATTATAATTGGTAAATTCTTTGGATTATAAATAATGAACAATACAGGGGTAACAGGTGGGTTAGGAAAGGCACCCAAGTCCGCTTGACTGGGGCTACCCGGTCAGGCGCCAGTCATGTTCCTCGATTTGGGGCGTGAAAACACCCCATTGAGAGGTCATCCACTCAGAGGAAACAGAGTATGACACGCCATGTTTCAACTAAGAAAATGATGTACCGTACCAAACAGTCGAGTGAACTGTGTCTGCATAAGACGGGGCTCACGATAACAAAACAACATGTACTTATGCCTAGCAATCAAAGAATACATTTTGCCACAGCACTTCATACTCCAAAATCCAAATTCAACATTTTCACAGCAAGGATATTCCGTCAGGGATGCCCCGAAATACTCGGAGACTAGTGTCAATAGTTCGCAACCCGTGTGGCCACAAGGTTGAAACTCCATACTTGTAGGCCCTCAATGAGGCATTATGGAAATTATGAAGCATACCAAAAAGAAAAATTCTCCCGAACACTCGAAGATTGGCATCACAGACTCAGAAAAGGCATGACCCCAGCATCGAAAGCTCCAAGATCATAAAAGCTTCAATAAGGCAATCTTGAGCTCACGAGTAATGACCCCCAATCCTGAGTAAACTCAATGAGTCAAAGACTGTCACCAACTGCAATTCACTTAAAAACACGAGATCATAAGACCTCTAGCGGGCAAGCTCATTCTAGCAAGATCGATTCAATATAACAACAAAATTGTAAGACCTCAAAAGACATAACACAATGGTAAGATCTCAACGGGTATGGAAAAATTGTAAGACCTCAACAAGTATGACCAAACTGTAAGACCTTAAGAGGAATGAAAGTTTTGTATAACCTTACTACAGGCATAATTCAATCTCGAAGTTTTGGTTATATATCACATTTGTAAGATACCCGAAAGGGCATACCCTTGATGTAGGCGCCTAAAACTATACGCTTGGGATCAAAGTCTCCGTCCAAACACAAATCACTACGGTTATATGGATGCACCAATAAAATTAATGCGACTTGGGGATGCACGACCATCGCTATAAATTCACAAGAGCCAGTTAAACTAGGTTACCCTCGACATGCAAAAAGAGCTCGACCATGCTAGCTCCAAATCACAAGGCGTCGAGCTACTCATCCTAAGAGCTAAACATTATAAGGTGCTTGAATAATGCCACTAACATCTTGAAATTAAGGTTCTTCACGAACTGACAACGGGTCAGGAAAAATCATTACAAAAGTCTTTAACTAGAACAAAGCTTACATATGCCTAAGGGCAAAGCCTAAGAGCCATTATTTCTAGCCTAACGAGCCTCCGGGCCGCACACAAAAGCATAAGAGCCACTGTAACCAGCTTAAAATTTGAAAACTTGAGGGTGAAAATGAGCTCGAATTATAACTCGATTCGGAGACTAGACCCAAAAAAGTTAACTATATATGCCTAAGGGTAAGGCATAAAAGCCATTGTTGCCAGCCTACGCATATACAAAAGCTTGAGGGTCGAATGAGCTTGAGTCGAAGACTCGGAGACTAAACCCAAAATAGTTGAGCAAATGCGTAAGAGCCCTTGGGCCATCCAAAATAAACCCCAAAGCCATATCATGAATCTAAGGAGTCTCATCAGCTCCGAAACAAGCCCGCCTAGTTAGAAGCAAAGCAAAGAGAGTTACATCAAAAATAAAGCTTTAAATATATTTTATATGCAAAAGAATGTGCATTCTCTATCTACGAACACGCTTTGAAGATATCACCCATGAAATGGAAAATTCTATGCCCTATCCCTTACTCATGTTGGCCTTATTTTCTCTCTCCTCAGCATCGGACTGAAGTAACCGAGCTCTACACTCATTTTCCCTTACTCACGCTAGCTCTTTCGGGAGAACAAAACCCCTGGTGCCGATCTCCTCAGGTACCCTTCTTTGGGATTTTCAATGAACATATTCTTTGGTCCTCTCCTGATAATCAAGGACCCTCTTCAACTTGTCTTGGCCACCGGTTACATCCCTCAAATAAACCCCCATCTCTTGATCAGCCTCGGTCCGACCCAATGTAGCTCTAGCCCAAGCATCAACGATCTCAGCCCTGAAGTTCGAAATTTCGGACTCAAGCTTCGTGATCATATCTATTTAAACTGAAGTGTTATCACAGGCTAAGCGGAGTTACACCTTGAAGGCAGGAACTCTAGCCAAGGCACCTTTCTCCTCTGAAGCTTGAACCTGCGGCCGAGCTATAAGCTCGATGCAATCGTTCCTGATTCGGTCAACTTCGCCCTTGAGGCTTTCCAGGGCCTCCATCTTTTTCTGCAACTGGGAAAGGTAAAAAGTTAACTCAAAAGTTTTAAAAGTGGAATGCATACTCAACCAGGATGGGAAGTTACTTGCTCAATCAAAACATTATCGTAGTTTGAGCTTCGGTACGCCTCATGTCGCTGGTATGCCAACTCAACTTCCTTCTCCTCGCAAAGGAGCCTTAGGGATCTCCAATGATCTAGAGCTTTTTGGAGCCTAGTTTCATGACAGAGCAGCTCAAATCTGAACCTACCAAAGGCCTACAGACAAAAAATTTTATAAGAAAATGAAGGCACATAGTTCGAAAAACCTACAGCAAAGGTCACTGCAAAATAAAGTCGGCAAATTTCCTCGAAGGCCGAACACACATCTATTGGACCACTCCCCTTAGACCTGGAAGGATCAACCCCAGTCGAGGTATGATCACTCGGAAGGGCCATATTTTCACAACTAGAAACTTAGGGAGCAGTAGGATCGAATGATATTTCTACCTCAAAGGCCAGGCCCCACTTCTCCTTGTTATGATCGCCATCACACTGTGAGTACATGTCTTGCTTATTATTGTCATCTTTCAGATCGAAAGTTGGAAATACCTTCCCTTCTCCGGAGGAGCACGTCCTCGCCTCTAGAGGTTTTCCAATACCTACAATAGCAAGGTTGATACATGAAAAATGAAATAATGTCTTTCCAAATGAGTAACGGACAAGGAAGAAGTAGTATGCACACATTCCATGAAGTTATGCCTCCCATATGTCCCAAGACACAGCTCGCCACCTACGCTCGCAAGTTGAGTGGGTCGCCAGCTTTCAGACTCAATCGGTAGGTTAGGAACGCCGCCCGATACCTATGAAATTGTTGCAGAAAAGAAGGAAACACGGTTACAAAACCAGCTTTCACCTTGAGAAAAATCAAGAAAGCATTGTATGCTTCACTCACGCGTATAATTCCATTCCTCTGGGAATGGCATAAGCTCCACGAGGATAACATCAGCTGTCTAGACTCCGATAAACTGAGTAACCCACTCTTGGTCTCCATCTTTCTCATCATCAACAACAAAGGGCATGGACGAGTGACAACACATGGTTAGAAGACCTCGATTATGAAAGGGCTGGTACATCCTGAAAAGGTGATCGAATGTAAATTCAAGCCTCCCTTTTTCTGCAACAAAACCTCATCATCAGCAGCATCCACCAAAACGACGGGTGTATATGTGCTAAGGTGATCTAATATTGCAAGAAAAAGTAAAGCACGACCATATCAAGGGGGCCCACTGTGAAGGGGTACGTGTACACACTTAGGAATCAATTGGCATGGTTTGCGATACCCTTGTCTAGGAGAAGCACCTGCAGTGTTATCTCCTATCGCCATCCGTAATCTCTTCTCACTAACTCAAGATGCTCCTCTCTTATTAAGGAGGTAGCCCTCATGATAAACTCTCGCTGATTCTGAGCACTCGGAGTTGAACTTTCCCCTCTCTCTAGACAGATTCTAGAGTCATAGTCATAGCTATGGCAAAACTAACAAACTGAAGCGGGAACCTACACAACCACTCCAGAGCTAAGGTAATGACTAAACCAGAAAATAGCTATCTAAATTAGTGGGATCTCCTAAAAAGCGGAAGCAACCCCATATATATGTGAGGAAATGGCAATGATCCGTCTACCCAAGTTAGACTTTGAAATGTTGATGACTTTGATGCCAATCCCGAGGTAATGTCTAACCTCGAGAACCTCCATCAACGAGAAGTTAGGTTTTAAGGAGCTGATAGCACCTTCTCTAGTCCCGAGGTGGTACCCGACCTTGAGGAACTCTATCAGCAAGAAGTGAGGCTTCAAGGAACCGACGGCACCATCTCTAGTCCCGAGGTGATATGCGACCTCGAGAATCTCCATCAGTAAGAGGTTAGGCTTCGAAAATACTCAACGCCATTATAGAGCTTGAGGTGGTGCTTAATCTCGCAGTTTTCCTCACAAAAAGGAAAGGAAGCACTTCAAGCTCCTCCCATGACAGATCAAGACATTGCCTTAATATGGGCAGCCCTTCAATGGGGGCCTACCTACAACGCCTTAAAAGATTATCTACATCAAGTTTAGAGTAAATCTCTAGGTACCCGGAGCTAACTTTCCCTCAAGATACCACTCTCAAAATCTTCAAAACTCGATGTACTATCTCCATGCAACTCGAGGGGCCCGATAGATCGAATCTATCATACCAACTCATGCTTGGTCCGAGGTACGATGATGTGCACGGAAAGAAGCCATTTTAAATAGCCAGAGATTGGGAAGAATGCTCACACCCAAGTTAGATATTAGATATCGTCAACAAAAGAAAACATTTAAAATCCTCGAAGTGCCCAAGAATATACAATAATAGGCAAGCATCAATGACAGAAATCAAGGAAGTATCTCTATATTCAAGAATTTTTCTTACAACAGCACTCGAGGGGTCCTTACATAAGATTACAAAATCCAACAAAAGCTAAAAGACCTAGTCCATCCTTGAAGGTTCATCTCTGGTAGCATCATCTCCAAGCGCCACCTCGAGCTCGCATCCTCGAAGGCAATTTTCTTGACTACCACCTCTTCTAGGTTCCCAGCTTGATCTTGCGGAATAAGTTCGCCGAGGGAAAAGATGAAGAGGAGGAAAAAGAGGGGATTTATAAGAGGCAGAAAAAAGACACATAGCCCGTTGAAGCTAAAGGTTGAAGATTCGGCGGGCCTCGGCCTTAACAAGAGGCCATGCCATTTTATCCCTCGGGAAAGAAAAGAAAAAACTCGAGGGATGAAGTGCAACATTATGCTAAGGTAGGAGAGTGAGCAGCGGTATATAGTCCGAGTAACTTTCTAAAGCAAGAAAGGTTGATTCCGCACCTATCATCATTTTAAGCCAATAAGGACAACAACAGTAGGTGTAAGAATAACAACAACAACAACGACATAACGGTGTAATCTTGCTCTACAAACGGGAGCTTTAACAAAAGGATGACACACGACTTATAGGAATGCTGCCAAACAACCTTAAAGTCATGAAGTACAAACATAATGATCGACAGTAGAGAAGGACGGCAAGGAGAAAGGGATAAGCTAATGGGTGGACAACAAAATTTGAATAGAAAAATGATAATTGAACGCCCCCATTTATAGAGGATAATGACACGGCCATCAATGCCTTAGGAATAATAACCGGCAGGTATGATCAATATATCTCTAAAAAGCCAAATTGATGGCGGTACTATCACTTTAAAGAATGGGAATTGACGGTGCTTTGAATAGATTGAAAAGACAAGTCCATGGGATGCCCAGGTTATCGTAAAATCTTACTTCAGAGGTTTCATCATTCGTATGATGTCATTGCAGGGAGCCCCAAGATCGAGTACTATCATGATCATTTCCCATCGCTTTATTCTGAGAAATGCGGAGACTATGTGTATGCGGCGAATCAGATGGTCTAATTCCTTGCTATAGAATCACTTCAGCAGAATGCCTTGAGACATGGAGGACGCAACGCATGATCGAGATCCCTCCCTTAGGGCTTGTTGAGGTCCAACTTATAGAAGATACATATCAAAGATAGAGTAAAATGTGAAATTCCCAAGGCACGAGACCAAGTCTGACAAAGCCGACTGACGTACCTAGAGCCTGTATCAAGGCTTCGCGTCTAGATATTGCATCTTCACGCTTTTATAATTAATATATTTGGTACTATGATAGGATTCCTCCCGTATATAAAGGGGATCCTAACCATTTGTAAAGGGGTTGTTATTTCCCCAACTATTCTACATAAAATCAATAATATCTCTCTCTCTCTCTCTCTCTCTCTCTCTCTCTCTCTCTCTCTCTCTCTCTCTCTCTCTCTTTACTTGCTCGATTGAAAATACTGCTTCCATTTATTGCTTTTATATATGTTCTTCATTTATCGCTTATCATTGGCTATAAAGAGCCTCCATTAAGTTCATTCTAATTTTTATCCCATTCCCGTTTACCCTTGATATCTCGAGCTCAAGCCAAGGCATCGACCTCGGGGCCCCCCAACGGTCGGTCCAAGGCCCAGACATCAATCTCCACTAGTTCAATATTAACCCCATTTTAGTTCGTATTCCATCTTTTAACTTTACATATGTAAGCATCAACTTCTCTAACAACTAGCATAAAAATAAATTACGTATTTTTAGAGTCTCATCAACAAATTTAATTGTTGTTACTCTTTTTACGGTAAATAGTGCTTGTACTTGCATAGGAACTAAAAAACACATTCAGTCAATTAAGGTTCCATTATTTGAACTATCATTCATTAAAAATGAGAAAACCACAGTTTTATATAAAATGTGTAGCATTTGGGTTTCAGTAAGAAGACAAAAACTCTTAAGGGAGAGGAGTTTTCTTTTATTGAGTATGTTAAAGCATGCACTGCTAAATATTGAGTTAGTTCAATTGCAGATCAGTCATATACAAAATGTTACACCTCAAAACAGAGTCGTATGTGGTGAATGCACTAAGACAATATGCAAAGGTAAGAATATTGGGGACTTCAAACCAAAATTTACTAAAAGAAAAGTATATTGAATACCTATATTCATGCTTTATAATTGACATGTTGAATTTCATAATGAGCCAACCGGTTGTTTTGGGCATTTGTATTATGCTTGGTGGTTTGAGGTCATGGGTAACTTTATATAGTGTATTATGACTTGTGCATATAATCGATTTTGGTTTTCTTGTTCGTGATTAATTCGGAGGAATGATTCTGAACTAGAAAACTTTGATTTGGAAGAGTTGACCAAGTTTAGATTTTAGGTATTTGACCCCGGATATGAGTTTAGATTGTTCCGTTAGGTAAGGATGCTGATTTTTTACTTAGGCGTATGACCAAATTTGTATTTGAAGGCTTCTAGAAGGTTTTTATCATAATTGACGAAAGCTGGTAATTTGAAGGTTTGGAAGGTTTATAAGTTTGATAGGGAGTTGACTTTTATGATATCTGGTTCGATCTATTATTCTATGATTTAGAATAAGTTTGTTATGTTATTTGGAACTCGTGTGCGAATTTTAAGGTCATTCCGAGTTTATTTAATATGGTTCGGCAATTGGAAGTTGAATATTGAAAGTTCATTATGTTTGGTTTGACATGTGATCCATGGTTTTGATGTTATTGTGTGTGATTTAAGGCCTCGAGTAGGTTTATATCATATTTTGGGACTTGTTGACGTGTTCGGATGGGGTCCCGAGGGGCTCTGGTACATTTCGCATTTACTTCAGACCTTTTTCCACATGTTTCATATGTTTGGTAATCTAGTGATTATAATGTTTCAGGCTTCACGATTGTAAATGTCAGTACACGATAGCGTAGGGTTTTGGGGTCGCGAAGTTTGAAGGGTTTGTTCATCGCATTCGCATATGATGGTCCGCGATCGCAGTCGAGCTGGTAGCTGGGAATTTCTATCTTTGCGTTCGCGAGGTCATGGGCGTGTTCGCGTAGTTGTAGTGCATGTGTTCATCACATTCGCAAGGGTAGTGTTGCGAGCACGAAGCATATTTTATTATGAGTTCATTTATGTACATCACGGTCGCGAGGGTACAACTGCAATCGCATAGAGTACCACTGGGCAGTGCATATAAGTACTCTATTTCACACCTTGAGCTTATTTTTTCATATTTTGAGTTATGGAGCTCGAATTTGGGCAATTTTGGAAGGCGTTATCACTACATGGATTTGGGTAAATATCTTTTACTCAAAATTGATCATATTACATGATTCCATCTTCATCGTTGACATTTAACTGATGTACTTAAAAGAGAAATTGGATTTTTTTACTAAACGTTCCTGAAGTGAATAATTGGATTTTGAATATTGATTCGGAGTGCTATTCAAGTAAAATTTATATGGTTGGAATCGTATTCGAACGGGTGCGGACATATGTTGACTTTGAGTATTTGATTAAAGATTTGACCTTTATCGTTTGAGTTTTTATCCTATGATATTATATGATGATTTTGAGTAGCTTTTGACTGGTTTCGAGCCGTTCGAAGGTCGATCAACAGACTATTTCTTGGTTGCGGATTGTGAAGATATGTGAAGAAATGGATAGTTGATGATATGTGTTGTGGACAAGTTGATGTGGGTCTTTGGAAGGTTATTTACCTTTTTTAGGTATGATAGAAATTTTGCTTGGAGGCTATATGTATGCCTAATGAGAATGTGTATTCTATATCAGATCGAATTTCCTTGTTCTTACACAACTATTATCGCAGGTATATCATTGGCACAATGAAAGTTATTTGCGCCCTAACCTATGTTATGTGTTTGTCTCTTATTATATGACGGGTTGCGAGGTTACATAATTATTCGCACTCATGTTGTAATTATGTTTAGGCCTTATGTTATTATGGGCGAGATTGCCTTTGTGATGTTGATTTTCTTATTGCACCATGGTTGTGCTTGTCTTTCTCATTATTGTTTTATGCCTAATAATTTTCCCATAGTTATATTTGTGCACTCTATCGTGATGTTGACACACATGTGATTAGCGAGTCCAAGTATTATGGATCGATGAGTACCCATATGCGCATTGATATGATTGCATCGGATTGCGCACAATGATAGTGTGCGGGATCGGGTTGCACGCCTCAACGATACTGTTATGATATGTGATTCCTTATGCTTATTTCATGTGTTTTATTTCTTTGACTTTGTGAAAATAGTTCATAAAAAACTTTCAATAATGGCCTTCCTGTTAAACTTGCTTGGTAGCCTTCTTATTTGACCTTCTTACTATTGTATGTCATGTCTGTGTTATTACTGTTTGGTGTACGGAGTGTGTTCTGTGAGGCTCCATGTGGCTTTTGGTGCAACTTGCCAGTTTGTCTTCTTATATTGGGGTGAAACAAGGTTTCTTGATCTGGGATTTGTGCTATCGTAATGAGATAAAGAATATTTGGAGGAATGATACCATATTTTCGCTCGAAATTTGGAAATGGCCTTGTCGGATGAGAGATTTTCTTGACTTGTTGATTACATCGGTGGTTATGACTTCCTACATGCTTCTTTTATCATTTGCAGCATTGTAAAGGTCCAAAATGAGTATTTTATATGGAGTATATTATCGGTATCGAGTTTGATGATGAGAAACTATTGTGTTCTAAACTTATTACTGTGAGTTTTAGTTATATGACATATCGTGTGGTTTAACCTTGGCACAGTATTGATGGATTTATATAACATTTCACACATATATATTGTAAATATACAAGAGTCGGATCTTTTAATGCATTGCGGATGTTGGAAATATGAGTTATAAGGTTTACGGACTAAGGTTGAAGTAAGATCTTATGTTATATTGTCTTGTCATGTTTATATGAATTGGGGTGATATGGGATCACTCTCGAATATGTGTAATGAGAGGTTATACGGCGATTTGATAGCTTTGGAACGATGTTTGGCACATTCGAGGACGAACATACGTTTAAGTGGAGGATGATGTAACAACCTGACCATTTGTTTTGAGCAATTATATTCATTTTGGTGATTTGAGATCATGATCAGCTTCATATAGTGTATTATGAGTTTTATCTATAGTCGATATTGGTTTATGAGTTGTTCGAAATGAGCCGGAAGAATGATTCTTAATAAGGAAGCTTTAAATTGAAAGAATTGACCAAGTTTAACTTTTAGATATTTGACATTGGATTGGAGTTTTGATGCTTTCGTTAGGCCCGGATGGTGATTTTGGACTTGAAAGTATGCCCGAATTCGCATTTAGAGACTTCTGGAAGGATTTGGTCATAAAGAGCGAAAGTTGGCAATTTGAAGACTTGGAAGGTTTATTAATTTGACTAGGAGTTGACTTTGATGAAATCGGATTTGGATTTTTTTTTTACGGAAGGTTGAATAGGTTTGTTGTGTCATTTGGAACTTATGTACAAAATTTGAGATAATTTTGAGTTGTTTTGGTATGGTTCGACATGAGTTTTAGAAGTTGAAAGCTCAAAGTTCATTAAGTTTCATTTGAGGTGCGATTTATGGTTTGATATTATTATGTATTATTTTAGCCTTCGAGTAGGTTCGTATTATATTTTGCGACTTGTTGGTATGTTCAGATGGGGCCCCGAGAGGCATGGGTGTATTTTGAATTGACTTCAGACCCTTTTCCACATGTTTCACATAGATGATTTTTCGCAAGTTATTGGTGTTTCAGGCCTTCTTCACGATCTCAAATAAGCGCTCTATTTCGGACCTTGAGCTCACTTTGTTGCGTTTTGCGGTATGGAATTCAAATTTGGGCGATTTTGAAAGGGATTTTCATTTTTGTGGAAGTATTTTTTACTCACATATGAATATAGTACATGATTTCATATTAGATCTTGATATTAAATAGATGAATCTAGAAGAAAAATTGGGGGTCTTGTTTAAACTTTTTCAAAGTGTATAATTGGGTGTTGAATAAAATTACTATGTTGGACTCGTATTCGATTGGGGTGTCAAAATTTGAGAGTTTTATCAGGTTCCGATGTGCGATCCCGAGTTGACCTTTTGGTTGATTTTGAGTATTTGATTAAAGATTTGACCTTTATCGTTTGGGTTTTGAATCATGCATACGGCATTATTTGACGATTTGAGTTGCTTTTGGCTGGTTTCAAGCCATTCGGAGGGTCGATCGGTGTGGGATGGTGCTTCTAATGTATCGATTGTGCTTGTCCGATGTATGTGTCTTGCCTAGCTTTGTTGGGAGAATTTTTTCTAATAAAATGATATTGTTTGCCATATGCGGGGGTGATGCATATATGAGATGACGAGTGTATATGCATGTACCATGGTTAATCATTCTTGGGGATAGATTACACTATTCTTTGTGCCTTCTGGGATAATGTGATTCTCTTGCTTCATGTATTATTTGACTTCTATAATAATATGGATATGAATTTCGATGCTAGAAATCGTGATTCAGCATTATAACTTGATTAAAGCTAACAGACTCTTTGTGAAATTCTTAATGTGTTAAATTTAGTATCACTATACCTAATTACGAATAGACGTTAAACACCTACTCTTTTCACATTTTTGTTTGTCATTGAACTTCAAGCACTAATATTATTTCGGTCTTTTATATTATTTGTTTTTACATTTCATAACGAGAACTGGCTAACATGCTTGTTGTTCCAAAGTTTAAAGTAGTAGCAGGGATGGATCTACCTTGAAGGATGGGGTGGCATGGCACCTGTAAACTTAAAAAATCTTTTATACATACAAGTTTTAGTTACGATATGATATTTAGTATGAAACTCTAGTAAAAACAACAAGAAAGGTGTCAGTGGTTGGGACTAAGCAATTAAAATCTTATTTAACTACGAAGTCTAGGAATATAAACTGTTTTGTGAAACTTTAATCTTGTTGCGAACTTTAAAATGTGATATACGTAAATGTCATTTTCTTTATTTTAATAAACTTACTATGAAATTATGTGATTGTCGATGATTATTCAATTTAATTTAGAACTCATTGCTCTAAAATTATGATGATAATTTTACTCTCATTAGCATTATGAAAAAGTAATTTGTGGTT
This sequence comes from Nicotiana noctiflora, assembly GCA_032618575.1. Classification (NCBI taxonomy): domain Eukaryota; kingdom Viridiplantae; phylum Streptophyta; class Magnoliopsida; order Solanales; family Solanaceae; genus Nicotiana; species Nicotiana noctiflora. Next base: position 168,859 of record JASVEL010000585.1, on the reverse strand, counting down.
TGGCTTTTTGAGATTTGCGGTAAAATAATTCTAAATTGACCTATAGTAATTTTTGTTTAAATTTGATAGATAATAATAATAACAGTTAACATATATAGTTTACTTGTGCAAATTTATTTTTGATTAAAAGGGTTGTGATTTTGTTATTTTATTTGTATTGATTCCCTTATTGGTAGATGTCATATTTTATTTTGGGAGAAAAACAATTCCTACAAAAATATTATTTTTAATTGTCTTGTTTATAAAGGAGATAATAAAATTTGTATTTTTTACAGATTAAAAATATTGTATATTCAAAACGGAAACCAAATGTTCAATCTATACGCATAAGACCAAATGCAAGGACTACACCAAAAGAAATATGACATCCCTCAATTTTAAATCCTACATCCACCTCTGAGTGAATGTTGTTGCTATTGACATTACGTGAATTTTCAAATGCCGCGTTTGTCAAAAATTTAATGATTCCTACGACTTTTCGACAGGATAGCGTTGTAACATAACGATTCGGCCAGTCCTTTTGAGTATTATAATTATGTTCTCCCATTTATTGTTTATTCTGAGTTTAGTTGTTGTTATGTGACTTGTCGAGGTGGTTGGATTGTTTTCAGGGATGTTTTAGATTAAATTGGGACACTTAGTTTCAAAGTAAGAAATCTAAGTTAGAGGAGTTGACCGGATATTGACTTATATGTAAATGACTCCGGAATAGAGTTTTCATAATTTCAATAGCTCAGTATGGTAATTTTGGACTTAGGAGCGTGTTCGGATATTGATTTGGAGGCCCATAGATGATTTTGGCTTGAATTGGCAGAAGTTAGAAAAGTTGATGTTTGGATAGTTAAGAAGTTTTACTAAGAGTTGACTTTGTGGATATCGGACTCGAATTTTTGTTTCGAAAAGTATAATAGGTCTATTATGTCATTTTATGACTTTTGTGCTAAATGTGAGGTCAATCTGAGTTGGTTTGATGGGTTTCAGCATCGATTGTAAAAATTAGAGATCCATTAGTTTCATTAGTCTTGAATTGAGGTGCGATTTGTGCTTTTGATGTAGTTTGATATGATTTAAGGCCTCGACTAAGTTTGTATCATATTTTAGGAATTGTTGGTATTTTTAGATGGGGACGCGGGGGCCTCATGTGTGATTCAGATCAAGTTCGGCTTTAAGTTGAACCTTGTTGGACTATTTATTTCTATATTTTGTTTCCTCCTTCGCAATCGCGAAGAGTGGTTGTTGGCAGCTAGAAATTTATCCTTCGCTTTCGCTTAGTAAGCTCACGTTCGTGTAGCTTTGTCAGGCTCGGGTCATCGTGGATGCGAGGAGGTTCACACGTTCATGTAGAGGAGTGATCCGCTAGAGCGTTAGGCTTTAAGCCTACAGAATCACGTAGGTGTGACATGCCTTTGCGGAGAGTCAGGTTTGGGGAGTATCGCGTTTGTGGATACAGACCTCGGATTTGGCGGATTCGCGAAGGAAATTTCAAGAAATTTATTGAGGTAAGTGGTTCTAACTCGGATTAGTTAAGTTACATGAATCTATCATTTTTTTACTATTTAACTAGTGTTTGTTGTTGAAAATTTTAGAAAATTTTTATAAAACTTCATAGATGGAATTTTGGGGATTTGAAAGGCGATTTATAGTCAAAATTGGATTATATTAGTATGATTGGACTCATTATTGAAACAGTATTTGGATTTTATAAATTTTGTTGGATTTTGAGACATGGGCAAGGGGTTGACTCTTTGGATTGACTTTTGACTTTGGTTAAAGATTTTTACTTTATCATTTGGAATAAATTCATATATATTATATTCATAGTATTACATTTTTTTCTTCTAGATTCGACCCGTCCGGAGATTGATACACATGGGAAGGGCTTGCTAGAGGAGTAATTTGATCTGTTTGATTTAAGTATCTTATCTAAACTCGGTTGAGGTACTAGTTGCCGGAAAAATTGTGATAGCTATGTGCTATTGGGTGCGCACATGCATGGGGTTGAACCCGTGTGTGGGCACCAAGGTTATTTATTCATGTTCGGGCTGTGCTCAAGCTCTTATAAGCCTAGAATTTGACTGTTAAAGCTTAAGCTATTATGCTTCACACATCTGTATCATTGTTGTGAACTATTTGAGCCACGTTTGAGGCTACATATGAGTTTAATCCCATGAACTGATAAATGTTATTCTTTGATAAAATTACTAGTTGGAGCTATAAAACTACATTTTCACATGCCTACACTTTAGCATGTCGTTTATACCATACCATGAGCATGAGATTTGTTATTCACTCGTTTCGTACATGTATACTTGTTTATTTGCTCATGTATAATATGATTGGACTAGGTGCTCGTGACCATGGGCGGATTGTGTTGTTGTGCCTACGACCACGTCAAGCTAACTTTGTTGTTATGCCTGTGACATTGCCGAGCGTATTATGTTGTTATACATGTGACTATGCCGAGCTGATTATGGTATTAAGCTTGTGATCGTCGGACTGGCATCATGTTGGATTGGCCATGCTTGCGTCTAGATATGGATCCATCACTTAGGTTCACCCTCTCATATTTCTCTCTTAATGATGTACACGCAATTACTCAGAGTGAATATGGAAAAGTTTAAGGAATCTGGCTAGTGTTTTGTTGGATTTTGCATTTCTTCTTTACCTACAATTTGCTTGATCATTTATCTGATTTAACTGCATATCACCTCTAAATGCTAAAATTTGTTCTAAGTAGAGTATTTGAGAAATCGTACACACACACGCATGTTTTATTAATGAACTTTATGATTTGATTCAAATATTGTTCTGTACCGCTTTAACGGATGAAACTAAACAGGTGATAGGTAATATCATTAATAATTTGTGTTTCTCTTACCTTTCCATGTTTACTTACGATACTTATTAAGTACATTGGGTCACTCATACTACATTCTGCACTTAATTGTGCAACTCCTTGTGTGGGGGCAAGTTATCAGTAGTAGGCTTGCTTGTTGAACTATCTGCTAGAGGTGAGGTAGAGATGCATCCTTGGTCGCAGTTTGACTTGTCTTTGACTTTTATATTATTGTTACGGTTTAGGCAGTGTATTCATGGCTTAATTTCAGACTTTTATTCAGCTGTAGAAGCTCACGACTCGTAGTTACTAGTTTCTAGGAGATTTACTTTGTATTAGCAGTTTTATTGTATTGAGACCTCATATTTTTGCTATTTCTTTTAATAATTTTATTTTGTTGCTTTCGTTATCATGTTTCAGCTTGCCTAGCCAGTGTGCTAGGCGCCATAACGATATGTTGGGATTTTGAATTGTGATAAGTTGGTACCAGATCTCCATGCTCATAGGTATTACGAGTCATGAGCAAGTTCAGTAGAGTCTTGCGGATCGGTACGGAGATGTTTGTATTTATCTTTGAGTGGCTACCGAATCGTTAGAAAAACCTTACTTTCTTGTACTATTGTCGTGCAAATTTATTGTTTCCAGAAACTAAACTTCTTTTATTCTATTCTCCGAGGCCTCCATCCAATTCTACTTTTGCGATGTCTCTCCCGCATCTACGGGCTCGCAGATGCGGCAACAACCTCACGTCTGTGCGCTTCTCTAACTCTAGCCTATCCCGTTTCTGCAGCCTCGCACTTGCAGCTAATTCCTTGTTGATGCGAATGCACTGTAACTCCAAAATCTTCAGCAGCTCCTCAAAGGCTAAAAATGATCTGCCAACCATCTGAAACACCTCTGAGGCCCCCTGGGACTTCAACCAAACATACCATCAAGTCCTAAAATACATTATGAACCTAGTCGAATCTCATATCACATCAAATAACATTAAAACAACGAATCGGACCCCAATTCAAGCCTAATTAAACTAATGAACTTTCAACTTCTAAAACTCATGCCGACTCATATCAAACCAACTAGGAAATAGCTCAATATTTGAACAAAAGTCTTAGATGACACGACGATTCTATTCCAACTCCTATAACCGAAATCTGAACCCAATATCAATAAAGTAAACTCTTGGTGAAATCTATCAACCTTCCAAACCTTCAACTTTCCAACTCTCACCAAAAAGCATCAATCAACCTATAGACCTTCAACTCCAAATTCCGACATACGCCTAAGTCCAAAATTACCATACTAAACATTTGAAACCATCAAAACCTCATTCCAAAGTACACACAAGTCAAACTCTGGTTAACTCTTTCAACTTAAGCTTCCAACTTTGGGACTAAGCGTACCAATTCACTCTGGAACTTCCCGAACCCAATCCAACCATCCCATCAAGCCACATAACCAAAAATGAACACTAAAAAGGCAATAAATAATGGAAACGAGGCTACAATAAAAAAAAATGACCGGCCGGATCATTACACTTAGTGGCTTCTAAATTATTAGTGTATAACTTTCTAAGTAACAAGTAATTATACAACAACAACAACAACCTAGTATATTCCCACAAGGTGGGGTCTGGGGAGGGTAATATGTAGACAGGCCTTACCTCTACCCGAGAGGGCAGAGAGGCTGTTTCCAATCGACCCTCGGCGCATGGAAAAGAAAGGCAAACAAACAAAACAAAAACCGCATTAGTTACTCCAACATACTTCGCATAAAAATTATCTAAACATAAGAGACATATGTACCATAAATAAGCAGGCATACAATGATATTAAAATAGCAACTACCAAAAATGACTACCATAATTATACACTATTCATGTTATTCTCAAATGTGATTTCAAATGCTATGCCTCACATGACTATGAATGCTTCAAGGCTTACATAAGAATGATTATGATGTTAATTATGATGTTAAAGCTTTCCAATAAACTTGAATGACTATGGCATCTCAAATGGTAAAGGCAAATGAATATGCAAACAATAAGAGAATGATATGTGGCTAATGGGCCTAAACTTAATATATCTTGAAAAAGGGTCATAGATTCCGAATGAAATGAAATACTTTTAGAGTCTCCGTAAATAAATGAGAAGGTATTTACAAAATCGCCAAATACCTGAAACCACACCTTTCGATAAAGGCCTGCGGCCGTAATTAACAATTAGTTTGGGAGACTAGGCCTTGATTTGGATCAACAAAATGCTAGAAAACGAATGTCAATCCACATAAAACTATAGTGAGATGGCTTAACCAATCGGTTTGGAATCGGGATCCATGTCCTACACATGGTTAATTGAATATGTCAATAGCTAGTGGACCTCACACTAGATATACAAGTTTGTTTAATGATCAAAATCTACAATGTTTGATGATATGAAATTCATATTATCTTGGTTTTCATGTTGTCTTTCATGAACTCTTAAAGTGTCTTGTCCTATTTTATCTAAGGGAGTTGACAATACATACGAATACTTGTTGTTGTGTACTCAGGCATTGATTCTATGGACGACGTACATCCTCTCTAGGCACCTTCCTCATCCCTATATCCTTTGGTAAGCCTCATTCTATATTTGGGGTACTTCTGTTTATGATAAAGATATTCATATTCTTTTGGTATAGTGGGGGCATTGTCACTAACATTTCTTATGCTCATTTTATCATAGAGGCTCCATAAATATAGGGGGTTATGTTACGTCTTTTATCATTCCTATTAAGGTCTCATATGGAATGTGTGAATAATTATTTTATTTTTTATTTTTTTTACAAGTTACGAAAGGAAACTATTTGATGTTTTCAAAATCATGCATGAGTTACGATAATCAAGTCATGATAGGTTCATTCGCTGGATCAAAGTTAAGGCATCGAGTGCCATGTGTATAGGGCGTGACACCGATATACTCTATGAACACTAATAGACTCTCTTAGTGGGGTGGAGACATAAAATGTGTCATATAAGTAAGCTCAATCATCAATCAACTATGGTACAAAGTGCAGAGGCACATATGATTACATAGATCCTAAATTTATAAGTGCAAATACTAATAATATGCATGTAACCACCACATTAGATGCATCAACATCATGTGTGGCCATAACAAAGACATAAAAGGTCCGCCAACACCCCGAGTATTTAGAATGGTAGCGTTAGCTGCTGAGCTGGTGTCTGAATTGTTGTTGAAGAACCAAATGACCTTGCTTAAGTGTAGCATAAATTAGCACCCCAGGACATGATCTAGCATAGTGTCTAGATTCGCTAGATTTATAACACTCTCTATCGGTCTCTTCCCTTTGGGGTTAGTCTGACTGTCCTCATTCTAGTTGGCAGGCGCGCGAGCAAGAGGAAATCACCGAAATTATATGAATTGAATGAGACTTCATCTTCGACAGAAGGAGTGGGATGGTTGGCTTTCGCGATCGTAGGGCTTCAGTCGCGATCACATAGGTGTAATTTTCAGGCTGTAGATTTTGTGCTTCACGATCATGGAGTAGTGTCTCGCTATTGTCAAGGATATCACTGCACGGATCATTTAAGATCTTTTAAGATGTGAATTTCAAGATTTTCCCATTCTTTCATATTTTGAACCCTAGACTTGAAGAGGGGCGATTTTTCAAGGATATTTTTATACAAGCAAGAGGGTAAGTGATTTTTAATTATTTTTTATGATATATTAAGAATGTACATGAATTTCTAATCCCTAAAATAAGGAATTAATGTGTAGAAATTGGGGTTTCGTTATCAACTTAAGAGAATATTTTGGGAGTTTTAATTATAAAAATAGAACCAGGAATCTAATTATATATTTGGAGTCGTGGGATTACGAGCAGTCGAGATTTTTCCTTGACTCGAGTTTTAGTCATGTGGGGCCAGGTTGACTTTTGTTAATTTTTTGGGCATTGAATAAAGATTGAAGATTTATTATTTGGAACTGATTTCTATAGTATTATTTGACTAATATGAGTAATATCTGACTAGATTTGAGTTGTTTGGCGGTGAATTTGAAAGAAAAGGTAGTTTTGGAAGGTCGAAGGTGTTATCTGGTGGAGGTAAGTCTCTTATGTATCATTGTAAGAAAGGATTGTCCCCGTAGGTAATCTATTTGATATTTTTTCATCATTTAGGTACCACATATATGCGAATGATGAGCGTATATCCGTAGCTAAGTTAATGACATTTACCGGATAGAGTTAAGCCTATAATCTACCTTATTTTGAAATTATGAATTATTTTTTCATGTTTTTTTATTCTATGTCTACGTGATGAATCCTAATCATGATTAAAGGCAATGCTAGAGTTATTATTTGGTGATTTGGATATGATGGGCTTGTTTTACCATGTCGGGCTTTCTATTCAACTGTAGTCATATAATTGCTTATTTGATTTATGATTTAACTGGCTTTTGGCTTCTTTGCTCTTGTGTGGTCAGACTTAAAATTTTAAATAACCATATTGAACTATTATGAAAAGTTAAAATACATTAATAACCTTAGCCATCTCTTATTCATGTCAATATTCATTCGCATTTTATTATTATCAATTAATACACCTTTATTATATTATTTCTTACACATATTAATGAATTGTAAAGTTGGATATCTTGGAAAATTGAGAAATTGGCACTAAGGACGTTGTGAGAGGATTGTGATTATTAATGATATAGTGATTAAAACGAGTTGTACGCTACAAGGATATTAGGTCTGGTTCTTGTTGCATGTTGCAACAGTAATATAATTGAATTGATTGATACATTGCATGCGACAAAAACTCTTGGATATGGTATGTTCCTTCGGAGTGAGGTGATTACCCATGTTACTTTTGTCCGGATGAGTGCAAGTACTCAGATTGGTGCTAGTTTGGATACTTGGCTAGTGTCAGATATATAAATTTATGTAGTGAGGTATTGGTATTAGATCATGACAATTCATAGGGTGCTTAGATTCATGTAGTGGCTCTTATTATATGGGAAATGTAACTCACTCATATCATGATTATGAAAAAGAATTGAGATAAATGTTATTGTATTCTATTTCTTGTCTAAAAACATGTCTAAATTCTAGATTTACCGTGTTTCTACTAGTGGAGTTAATTGAAGACCTCACGCTTTTCATATTCTAACTATTCATATGCTTGTCGAGATTTGTGTAAGTCTGAGCATCAACTCGTCACTATTTTTTAGGCTATCCTTGATACTTACTAAGTATCATAGTTTTGTGCTCTACTACACTTCATCTTATTTTTGTAGAGGTTTTGAGGCAGGTATTAATGGTACCCATTGAGCTGAGTAGGAATATTTTATTGGAGCCTTCATAGGTGAGCTGCTTCACTTGATCCAATCTGCAACACATGAAGTCCCCCTCATATCATATTCATTTATATCAGTCCATGTATTTTAATTTTCAAACATATGTTTTTGTTTAGTTGAGACTATATACTCTTGTTAGATGCTCGTGATGATGTTGTGACACCTAGTTCTGGGAGAGTTTGTGTGATAGTTGTTGTCGTATTTAGAACCTATCTTTGAGTTATATATTCATGGTCTTATTTGACCCTTATTCCACTTTGTTACTCATATAATGAATTAATGGCTTAATAATTTAATCATATTGTGTTGTCGAGTGCTGGCTTGCTTAGCAATCAGGATACCCGCCATCACAATCTTTGAATGGGTTTTGGATTGTGGCAAGTTGGTATCACAGCTTTAGGTTCCATGAGTCTCATAAGTCATGAACAGATCTAATAGAGCCTTGTGGATCCACATAGAGACATCAATATCCAGCAAGAGTCTATATGGCTTTAGGAACATTCGATTTATTGATTCCTTATCATGCATGATTTTTCTTAAGACTAAATTCTTCTCTTCTACTCTTTGATAGATGGTGAGAATGTACGCTTCAGTAGAAGGGGTGATAGAGATATAGTACCATCAGTTGTAGCCTGAGGAGCAACGCCCGGGTAAGATAAAGCCACCCACCACGGGATGTATAATAGAGGCTAGAAGCAGAGCACCAACCACGGCCTAGGAGTATACTAGGGCAGTATCTATAGATCTACATGTGGATCAGGTAAAGGACCAAATTATTCACAATCATATTGAGGCTCTATTTCCAGCTCAATATCTAGAGGGAGTTATTGTTGTACCGATATTTTAGAAGGCCATGGCGAAGATGGCCGGTTTTATTGATGGTTTGACTTAGGCTGGAGTGTTTCTTATGGCCGCAACCATATCCCAGGCTGTATTGAAAGTTGAAACCTCATCTAGTCGTACGTCATAGTAGCCTATTATAGCAGCTAGACTCGTGGTTATACGTGCAATGTCTTATAATGAGAAAAAGAGGTTGGAAAGGTTTCAAAGATTATATCTTTCACACATTGATGGTGATGCTTCTGATGATGCCCATGACATTCTAGATAGATTTCATCAAATGGGTAGAGTCTAATGGGGTACACATCACTACATTTTAGTTAAGAGGGGCTGCTAGGAATTGGTGGCAGACTTATGAGTTAGCAAGCCAGTAGGTTTACCTCTCTTACTTGGACCCAATTCTCATAGTTTTTTTAGTGGTATATCTCATGCATTAGGAGGGATGGATTAGGAGGCCAGTTTGAGCATCTTTAGTAGGATCACATCACTGTGACTCAGTATGAGGCGAGATTCATAAAATTTTCTTGTCATGCACCTATCTTGTTCCCCATTGAGGCAGAGAGGATGAGGTTATTCATTGAGGGTGTGAGATTTAGAGATTCGAACTACATTTTATCAGGTTGTGGAGATAGCTCGAAGGATTGAGTGTATTGACAATTAGGGGAGAGAGAGAGGCTATGGTGAGAGATAAAAGACCTAATCATTTAGGGAGCTTCATTGGCACCTTATCTGAAGGTAGGATGTGATTTTTGCCTTACATGAAATACTCCCAAAAATTTAAAATAAAATAATTTTTGTGTTATTTGGAATATTTGTGGATTTTGCGTTAATTTTCCTTTTTGTGTTATTTATACCTGAGTGTGCATGATTATTTGATCAAATTAGCAAAAATACAAAAAATATATATGTTGTAATAGCATTGGGATTTTTTTTTTTTTTTAGAAGTGTTAAGTTACTTACCTTATGAAAAATGATAAAATATTGTATTTTTGTTTTGTTAAAATGTCCAAATTGTGTGATTATTTTATGCCAATTACTATTTAGAATTAATTGGATTTTTCCTTTAGTTAATTGTGTATTTTTTACCTCTTTGAGTTCTAAGTTTTGGCTTTGATGGATTGGTCTTCAATAAGGAAAATGGACTGGGCCGTCCAAAATTGCAAACGAAAATGGCCCAAAGAAAGGAGCCCCACCCAGTCCAAACCAGATCAGCCTTAGAGAAGGCTATGCGACGCCGTTCAGTGGCGTCTGATCTGAGCCGTTCATCCAGTCTCATCGAACGGTCCCAAGCTCCCCTCACAACCCACGCCCGCCCCGACCCAGTTAACCCAGACCGACCCAGTCCCCAATTAATCAAAACGACACCGTTTTGATAACCCAGGAGATCCTGGCCATTAATTATATATGATCCAACGGCCAGGATCAAGCCCCTACCTACGTATATATTCCTAACCTAGCACCCCACGCCCCAAACCCCCCCTCGTCTTCATCGTCTTAGAGACGATCAACGCCACCATACTCCGCCGCCCTCCGCCTACCGGAAATCGCCTCACGGCGGTTCCGGTAGGCCAAACCTCCCCAAATTAACACCATGGCTTCTCCCAAAGCCCCTCTACACGGATCCGGCATTGGTTAGTTTCGAATGTTGCTCGAACACTTCGAATATCAATTCGAAGTTCGTCGGAATTTGCCAAGCCTCCCAAACCATTTCAAATTCACGCCAATCACTCCTCACACCTCCCTCACGCCCCTACTAACCCTGGCTTAGCTCAAATCTCATCAGAAATGTCAAAGCCCTAAAGCCGAGCCTCAAGAACCCTAGGATCCAAAATCAGGGATTTCGCCGAGTCAACGTTAATTGAAGGCAATGGACCTTAATTGGAGTGTTTTTCGTTTGAAAAACACTTCAATTAAAGTCCGTTTACTTCAAAGGAGTGCAAATTCGAAGCATTTGGAGCCGAGTCCGTCCCATTTTGATCCCTCTTCTTGAGGTATCTCATTTTTTATCTTCTTTCTTCTGTTTTATTGTTGTGTTCGCCGTATTGATTTAGTTGTTCGTTTGTAATTGATTTCAAGCTTCTCTGCTTCTACCTCGAAAGGCCTTTATTTGGCCATTCTTATTTCTGTTGTATGTCAGAATGTATTAAGATATAGAAATGCGAATTGGTTGTAATCGATACTCAAGTAGCTAAGTTCTGCATTTTATGTTTTGTTTGCTTGGGCATTTCGAATCACTGAGTTAAGGATTGATTGTTGTTGTTTATATGAGTCATACGAACATTGTCGATTAGCTTCGTAAGTCTGTTTATTAGCTTGTGTGGCAGAAATTGATTACCTATGAAACCACTGTTAGATTGTGTTTACTAGGGATTGTTTGGATATAGCTGTAAGATGACTAATTAGAGGTGGCATACTTTAGGATCAAAATGCCCTGCACAACCTAGTGGAACCTGCTGTTACAGCAGGGCACTCCACCAGGTTTTGCACTCAGCATTTAAATTAATTTAAGCCCACACTTGACAAAACTTAGTGGCTAAACACAGGGGATAATGGGCTGGCAGAGCAGGGATGGGCAAGGGTTTGAGTGGATTTTTGCTGGTCCTTGGCTCTTAGAGAAGGGGTCTGTTCTGGTTATAAATAGAAGGTTGAAGGGAATAGGCAGGGGTCTTCTTTTTCTCTGAAAAAAGGGCAGCATACATCAGGGAGACGAATAAGCAGAAATACACACACATAGACATTACATTACTGTTCCATTGAGGTTTGGCCACTGTTGTTGTTGCTGTTATTCAGTTCTGGTAAAGGCCATTTGTTTGCTGCTGTTGTTTGTCAAGACTGGTGGTTTGGTTTGTTGCTGTTGCTTTTGTTTGTTGTGGTGGCTGTCTTCTTGTTGTTGTTTTGTTGTTTGAAGTCAGTGGTGTTTCAAACATTCGGGTGCACAAGTCCCCCAGGGTATTTCATAAGTATAGGGGTCTGTTTTGATTTGGAAGTCTTGGCTGTTGGTTTCTTTGAAGTGGTAGAGTCTTTGGTCACTGATTTCTATCTCTGGAGTCTGTTGCTGGGACACTTTGGTTGCTGTTTGATTACTGTTGCTGTACTGCTGATTGCTATATTGTCGTCACTGCTCACTCTTCTTCCTATTTCACATTCCAGGTACACATCCCTGTCATTGTAGCTTCTTGGTTCGAAAGGGAAATGAAGTCTGAAGCTCTCTTTTAAAGCTGTTTAACACATGTAGTTGTCCAATGTTTCTTATGTTTGTATGAGTACATATAGTTAAATCTGTCTTACTAGTTTGGGTTGTGGAAAAGGCATTTAGATCAAAGATACACTGTCATTGGATATGTGTAAAAACCTGAATTATTACTGCTGTATCTACGTTTGAATCTTCTCTATTCATGATGTGAGATTTCCAAAACTGTTAATACCCGATCTGGTGTTAAAAATTGAGATTAATCATCCGTTTAAGTAGAAAGTTTAAGGTGATTTGAACACCCGTGAGGAATGATATCTTGAACTTAAAAATATGTGCCAGTGGCTCTTTGAGGATTCCTTTAATTCAAAGTAAGTTTAAAATATAATTGTCCATCATAGTCTCGAATCTACTCACTTAGTTAGCTAGTCGTATGTTTACTCTAATCGGTTATAGTTGAGTAGGATTTAGCCGCATTGTGGAAATTGGTGTGTTATTATTCAACTGAACGACGTAATTAGATTAAAGGAATCGGGGGTGCATTTCATGTGACCCGATTCCAATTGTGAACAAGGTTAAGTAAAGCGTGTCAGGAACCACAGGCGCATTTCATGTAGTGTGGCTTGCGACACGTTTTAAATAATTTTGAATCGACCCCTAAATAAATATAGCGGGATGTAGTTCGCTTTAAATTTGAATTAGAGGTATGCCTCGCCTAACAAGTTATACGAATCGCGGGGCCCTCATAAGTGTATATCCAAAATATTTAGATTCCGAGATGTGCCATTTCTTAGCAAATATCATGGCCTTCTCAAAAGTGTAAATAAGTAATCGCTCTAGGCGCGTATTTTAATAATTTTACCTTCTTAAATACGGGTGTGCATTTCATGCGACCCAAATCCAAATCCCAAAAATGTTGAATAAGAATGTGTCGAGAATCCGGGCGCATTTCATGTGACGTGATTCGAAACATATTTTTAGGCCACATTCTCCTTCGTAAATCACAATAATAATAAAAGCGGTAAAGGGATATTAAGTTACGTTAAGTATATAACCGTAAAAAATCAGATAAATAAGCCGGATATGACAGTCGAGCGACCGTGCTAGAACCACGGAATTCGGGAATGCCTAACACCTTCTCCCGGGTTAACAGAATTCCTTATCCGGATTTCTGGTTCGCGGACCATTAAATAGAGTCAAACCTTTCCTCAATTCGGGTTTCAAACCGGTGACTTGGGACACCATAAATCTCTCAAGTGGCGACTCCGAATCTCTCAATAAATGAATCCCGTTTTGGTTGTCCTTTAATTGGAAAAACTCTCTTTTATATCTTGCGCCCATGCGTGTCAGCGTAAAAAAGAGGTGTGACAGGGATTATGTGAACATCTTTAGAATCCGAGCTCGGAATAATTGTCGTATTTGGCTTATTTATTATCCGATTTTTATTGCATGTTTGTATTAATGTGCTAAATATTGTTTTTACCGCTTTGATATTTTGTGAACTGTACATATAAATTGCGCCGGAACCAATCTCCTCTCCGAGTCTTCTAAATCATGAAGAAGGGTGCACTTCGTGTGACTTCTTTTTTGTATAGTGTCTAATTCCCATTTTAGAACGAGGTTTGGATAAGTTGCAAAACCGGTGAAGCTTCTGTATTCCCGGGTTGCTGCCTCCTCCTCGGCTCGAGCTGTCCGCTCGGGTAAGCCAGGCCTAGAACAATAAACCCCGGGTTTTGAACCTAGAATAACAAAGCTTCATGCCGGATCCCTAGTAGGAACGTTTATTTGCATCATGTTGCATTTGGCTTAGGGGACTCAACACAGGGGTTGGGTCCGTCTAGGACAGGTGACCTGAAATGAAAAGACTATCCTGCTGCATCCTGTTTGTCTTACGCATTTATCTGTTATAGACTTGCATGCTGACCGGCTTTAGATAAGGAAAATTAAAATTATATAAAAAAAAAAAATAGCCATTGTCTTTTTTATGAATAAATAAATAATGTAGTTTGTTTCATTAAAACCGAACTACGTGGGTTTGATTCTCATTGGATGTGAGATACGTAGGCAACCTCTATCAGGTCCAACTTCACCTTTTGAAAAATAGCCAAAATATCAAAACTAACTTTTTGTACTAAATAAGTCGGTGACGCTGTTTTCAAAAATAGCCGAATGTTCCCGAAAGGGACGCCGGAAGGCTGATTTCGTATAAACGGCCACCTTTGGGTCAATTTTTGATTTCGATCAATTTACCCCCACAGCCTTAAAAACCTTCGTCCCCGAGACGTTGAAAGGCCGTGATTGAAAACTGATTTTTTTTTATTATTTAGCAAAACAAAGTTGTTTTTCTTATTTAAATCACCTTAATAAATGTGCAGGATGAGCACGAATCAGAATAAGTCATTTTCAATCTTTAGCGAGGTCCCTCAGCAGCTCCATATGTGGTGGAACGATTTGGAAGACAGTAGCAAAAAGATAGTGGAGAGAATTTTGGGAGGTTTGGTTAATCTGTTGAATATCAAGCCAAGGAAAGACATCATCGAGGCATTGATATCTTTTTGGGATCCGACCCGCAATGTGTTCCGTTTTGTCGACTTTGAACTGACGCCCACGCTAGAGGAGATTGCGGGCTATGCAGGGCTAAATGGGAAATTAAGAGGGCAATACCTGCTCTCACCAAGACCGGTATCTCCACATGGGTTTCTGGATTTGCTAAGCATTAGTCGGAAGGTGAAAAATGATGATTTGCTAGAAGGATGTTGCGATCTCCAATTCTTATACCAACGGTACGGCACTCCTCGGGGTTTTGAAGAGTCAAACCTTGGACTAACTCACGCAGGGAATAGAACCAAGTGGGAGGCCAGACGAATTCTAGCATTCATAACGACATTCTTGGGAGTCGTGATTTGTCCACGCGAAGATAAGAAAATAGAGATAAGAAGGCTACCAGCACGGTGGTCCCTTTGGTTTTGTCCGAAATCTATCGAGCCTTGACCGTATGCCGAGAAGGGGGCAATTTCTTCCAAGGATGCAATCTGTTACTCCAATTGTGATGCAGGAACACCTCCATCACCGGACACAATACATGAACCATGGGTTGACCGGGAAAAACTGTATCAGGGGTTTTGAAGAACGGATGATGGGTGCTGTATTCCCTGAAGGCGTCGAGGCATGGCTTGCACAACTGAGCTCAATAGAAGCCGATCAGATTGAATGGGCGTTCGGGTGGTTACCCGATACTGAAGTAATATACATGGCAGCCGAGGAGTGTTATATTCTTCTAATGGGGATCCGCAGTGTCCAACCATATGTTCCTCATCGTGTATTACGTCAACTTGGAAGGTTTCAGGTTATTCCTACCGATCAAGACCTGAGAAAGCACGCCATTGAGTTGAGCCCGGGAGTCGTATTCCCCGAAGAGAAGATTAGAAAGCTGTGGCATGAATGTAGATTCCTCGAGCCTAAAACCATGGTCCGGGAACTAGCTAAGGGTGAGGTGGACCCAAAGTACAATGTGTGGTTCGGGAAAAGATTTCAGATTCGTCGGAAATGTTCTAAAAGAGCCCATGTCCAACAGTTCACGGAAGATTCACAGGAGCAATGGAATTGGCTAGCAAAGGAGGAGGGGTACGGGACGAAGATTGGTAGGATAGAACAGCAGGTCCGGGACCTTCAATTCGAGAAGAACATGCAAGCTGCCGCCGACGAAAGAGACAAAAAGAAGTTGGCACAAGAAAATGACTTCTTGAGAGCTCAAATCCAGCAAATGAAAAGGGATGCTGACAGACAGTTGAGGAGTCGGGCGGACGAAAAATTGATAAAGGGTTTGAGAAGCCAAGTCACCGATATCCAAAGAGAATTGGACGAGTCGAAGGCCCAAACAACGAGGATCCGTGCTAGCTGGAGAAAGGAGGCACATCAACATGCACTTCACCTACAACGGGTGGAGGAAGATTACACTGAGACCATCACTAGTCTAAGGGAGGCAAATGTTATCCTCAGGGAGCGGGTTTTCAAGCAAGCCCGAGATGCTAGAACAGACCTCGACCGTTGCCACAATTTGATGGCCCGACTGCAAGAACAAATAGACAGGCTCCTGGACCAAGTCACCAACAACGCTCAAAGATTGGGGGCGAAAAACCAACAGATAGAACGGCTACTCAGAGAAAGGGACATGATCAAAGACAGAATTGGGGAAATCGGGCATTATGTCACCATGAAGTGCTTAGCTTGTGAACAAATGCCCCGCACCGACCTTTTTGCTTCAGTTATGGGCTATGTTCATCAGATCATGAGAGAATTAAGGGGACTACACAAGGACCTCACACCAAGGCCCGCGGCAAGGCCGAATGATGCCTCGCGGGCCCCCAGGAATTTTAGAACATTAGATTTTTGATTAAAAATGTATTTTTGAAATGTTGGGTCAAGCTAGTTGGCATTTTTATCTTTACTTTCCCGAGTCAAGCATTTCTTTTATTTTGCTGATTGTTGTAAGACGTGTTTTGTAACTGCAAGGTTTTATTTGATATAAAAGTTACTGAATTTTGCCACAATCTTGTTGCCAGAACTACGCTCGGTCTGATTCACGCGGGGACGTGATACGTAGGCAATCCACATAAGATTCGACCACCACTAAAAAGAAAGGAAAATACACGAAGGTTAATAACAATAAGGCTTTCAAGGATAGTTGAAAAAAAAAAGAAGAAAAAAAGAAAAGAAAAAGAAGAAAAAGAAAAAGAAAAAAAAGAGAAAAGCTGGAATGACGCATGTTACGAGTGCATGTAGAAAGGGTGATTTGGTTAGGTGCATTACATCCAACGTGCTGTAACATATCTGTTAAACTCGGTAAACTAACAAGTTTGTTGCATTTCCAGAAAAGTTTAGCAGTTGGTTTGACAGAATATACTGGCCAGCCACCATTACCGTACTAGATCTAAAGGGCCAATTACAGCAAGCATGTCTAGTTCCGGTAAAAGTCTCGAGGAAGAGAAATCGGAGATGCAAATCATGAAAGAGGAGGTAGAACGGCTGAGACATCAGATAACAAAGATGCACCTAGCCTGGGCTAGGGGACAGTCCTCACCAAACCTCCCTACTCTCGCCTCAGCTCCGGAACATCCGCCCATCGATCCTTCGACAAGCGCCCCGATCTATCCATACTTTCGGGGGGAAAACCCATATGCCACCCACATTCTACCAGCCAAACCAAATCCTCCTCCAGCCACCCCTGTTTTTGTGGCACCTCCACCTGCTCCTCTGCAAAGGCCGGCCAGCGAGCCGCATGTTCAGATCCATGACAACTCTTACTATCCTCCAGAGCCTACTTTTAGGGCTCCTGAACCGCAATCACATACCCCTCACTGGGATAATCCGGCAGAACCGGAAAAGTACTTCCAAAGTTCGAAACATGAGGAAGTTATTAGAAAAGTTAAAAGCCTGGAGCAGTCCTTCAGGAACATGCACGGTTTGGGTAACCAGGTCAGTGTCGCTTACAAGGATCCGTGCCCGTTCCCCGACGTCCAATTACCGGCCGGGTTCAAAATGCCCAAGTTTGACCTATACGAAGGGCATGGTGATCCTGTAGCCCACCTCCGAGGGTTTTGTAGTAAAATGCGAGGAGCCGGAGGACGGGACGAGATTCTGATAGCTTACTTCGGTCAGAGTCTGGGAGGATCTGCGCTGGAGTGGTACACTAGACAAGACCCCAGCAGATGGTTTACGTGGGATGATTTGGCTCAAGCTTTTATCGGCCAGTTCCAGTACAATCTTGAAATAATCCCCGACCGCTTATCATTGCTAAAATTAGAGAAGAAGCCCGCTAAAAGTTTCAGGGAATTTGGTTTCCGCTGGAGGGAACAGGCAGCCAGGGTAGATCCGCCGACGAGAGAGAGCGAGATGGTGGATTACTTCTTGCAGACACTAGAGCCAACCTATTTCGGACATCTGGTAACGTCCGTGGGCAAATCATTCACCGAGGTGATAAAAATGGGGGCTATGATCGAGGAAGGTTTGAAGGCCAACAAGATCATGAGCTACTCAGCATTGAAAGCCACCACTCAGGCTATCCAAAGTGGTACTGGAGGAGTACTCGGGAAAAAGAGGAAAGAGGAAGTCGCGGCAGCCGAGTCCGGGACGTGGTTCAGAAACAGAGGCCCCGCACCCCAATATAGCCCGCCCCAGCCTCACCACCAAAATTACTTCCATAATCCATATAACCACCCGCAACATTACTATCCCGCACCTGATCCCCATTTTACTGTTCACCACGCACAGTCCTATTCTGCACCTCCCGTCCATGCACCATGGCGTGCACCAAACCCGCAGAACAATTATCCACCCCCAAGAGCTTATAGAAACCCCTCGGGCGCGAGTTTTCGTCCGAACCAGGCATTCAAAGGCGACAGGGCGCCAAGGCCAAAGACTTTCACTCCCTTGGGGGAGTCTTACACCAGTCTGTTCCACCGGTTGAAGCAAGTAGGGTTGCTAAATCCGGTTGAAGCTAAGCTACCAAACCCTCTTCCGAAGAACCCGGACCATTCAGTAAATTGTGCCTACTGCTCAGGATGTCCGGGACACGATACAGAAAAGTGTTGGAGGTTGAAGACAGCCATCCAGGAGCTCATCGACACTCGCAGGATTGAGGTCCATACTCCAACAGAGCCCAACATCAACCAAAACCCACTTCCAACTCATCATGAGACCAACATGATCGAGTTGGTACGGGTTAGAAGAAGGAAAGGAGAAAGCCTCTCAGACTGTAATGATGATCAAGTCTAGCGGGGTCGGAATGAGAAAGGGGCCGAGCCTTGATGAGCCATCCATTTGCAAGAAGGACTTACCGGGAGGGTCGGAAGCAGAAAAGGGAAGTATGAATGGAGTACCGATGAGGCCGGGGGAAGTAAAAATAGTTGTACCAGGGGCAACAACCAAGCCCGTCTTGACGGTAGCAGGCATTCGAATGGATCCCTTCATCATCAAGCCAGCAATACAGTTGCCCATAATTGACAGCAGAGCTATTCCATGGAATTATGCTCGGATTACAACAACCTACAAAGGAAAGGAAGTGAAAGAGGAAGTTTGCGAAGCGCAAGGTTTGACCCGCTCGGGGAGATGTTTTGCCCCTGCGGAATTGAGGAAGATCACTCCGGCAACATTGAAAAAGCCGGTAACTGACGAAGAGGCGGAAGAATTCCTGAAAAAGATGAAGCTGCATGACTATTCTATCTTAGAGCAGCTGAAGAAAACGCCTGCGCAAATCTCATTGCTATCCTTGCTGATACATTCTGAAGAACATCGGCAAGCTTTGATGAAAGTTCTGAATGAGGCCCACGTACCCGATAAAATCTCGGTGAGTCATTTGGAGAAGATCACCAATAGGATCTTCGAAGCGAATCGGATCACCTTCACCGATGATGAATTGCCCGAGGAAGGCACCGAGCACAACAAGGCTTTATATCTTACGGTAAAGTGCGAGGAGTCGGTGGTTACCAAAGTCCTTGTCGATAATGGGTCCAGTGCTAACATTTGTCCTCTCTCTACACTGGACAAGTTGAAAGTGGACATCGGCAGGATACGCAAGAACAGCATATGTGTTCGAGGGTTTGATGGAGGAGGCAAGGCGTCGGTTGGGGACATAGTGTTAATCTTGACAATTGGGCCAGTGGAGTTCACCATGGAATTCCAGGTGCTGGACATGGTAGTGTCATATAACCTTCTGATAGGGCGACCGTGGATCCATGCCGCAAGGGCAGTTCCATCCAGCCTACACCAACTCGTCAAGTTTGAGTGGGACCAACAGGAGATCGTCGTCCATGGAGAGAATGATCTACAACCAGGCACCATCGTCCCCTTTGTTGAGACAGAAGAAGATGTTGGGCCATGGGTATACCAGATCTGCGATGTGGTATCCGCCAACCGAGTTCCAGAAGGGGAGTGCGTTCCCAATGACAGAATAATTACCGCCGACGTCATGGTGGCTCATGAAATGTTGGGACATGGTTTCATACCCGGCAAAGGTCTAGGTGCATCTCTGCAAGGAATCATACAACCGGTATCTGTGGTCGAAAACGTGGGAACCTTCGGTTTGGGATTCAAGCCAACATCAGAGGACATCCAGCAAGCCAAGAAGAATAAGCAGAAGACATGGGTGCTCTCGAAGCCGGTTCCACGCCTTTCCCAATCTTTCGTCAGGTCTGGAGTAAGAGGACATCCGACGACAAAGATTCCCGGTCCTATGGTTAGGCCAGGCGAAGAGTTCTTAAGAAAGTTCGAGGACCTATTTGCAGATGTATGCATGCTCGAGGACGGCGAAGGATCCAGCCATGCCGAGATACAGTTTGTAGGGTCGAAAGCAAAATTGAATAATTGGAAGGCTACTCCTCTCCCTGTCCAGAAGGAGTCTTGGTAGTTTGTTTTGGATTGTTTTCTTTCGAAATTTTGTGTTGGGGGTTGTCCCCGGAGTAAAATCCAGTTGTTTTAGTTCATTTTGGTTTGAGTTTGCAAGTTTGTTTTCCTTGTACTATTCCCATTAATGAAATTTGGTTCCCTTCGTGTCTAATTTTGTTTATTTTCCTTCTTTTTTTAACTTTTCTGAACAGCCTTCTTTCAACTGATCTTAATGATATGGCGTGCCTAAAGATTAATCAACCCAGTCTGGAAAGTCAATCGGGTTTGGAAATAATAACGCATGAAATAAGAAGTGACGAGAGTGAGTCAGAGTACGGCGATGATGAAGCCGTAGAAGAAATCGGTGAAGAATTAAGTCACTTCGAGGAAAAACCCAAACCAAATTTAAATGATACTGAGGCTGTTAATCTGGGGAACACGGATGACGTCAAAGAAACCAGAATAAGTGTCCATATTGAACCCAACCTGAGAGAGGAATTGATCAAAACACTCGTGGAGTTTAAAGACATTTTCGCATGGTCGTACGACGACATGCCAGGACTCAACACTGATCTAGTGGTTCATAAATTACCTACTGATCCGGCATATCCTCCCGTCAAGCAGAAACTGCGGAAATTCAAGACGGAGATGAGTGTGAAGATCAAGGAGGAAGTAACCAAGCAGTTGCAGGCGAAAGTCATTCGTGTCACTCGATACCCTGAATGGTTGGCTAACGTAGTACCGGTGCCAAAGAAAGACGGAAAAATCAGAGTATGCGTGGACTATCGCAATCTCAACAAGGCGAGTCCTAAGGATAATTTCCCACTTCCCAATATCCATATCCTGATTGATAATTGCGCCGGACGCGAAATCGGATCCTTTGTGGACTGTTATGCGGGATATCATCAGATTTTGATGGATGAAGAGGATGCAGAAAAGACGGCTTTTATCACACCGTGGGGGACTTATTGCTACCGAGTGATGCCGTTCGGTTTGAAGAACGCAGGGGCAACATACATGAGGGCGATGACTACGGTATTCCATGACATGATACACAAGGAGATTGAAGTGTACGTGGATGATGTGATCATAAAATCTAGACGTCAAGAAGACCATGTTGCCGACCTCAGGAAGTTCTTTCAAAGACTTCGAAGGTACGACATCAAGCTCAATCCGGCCAAATGCGCATTCGGAGTTCCATCGGGAAAGTTGCTAGGATTCATCGTCAGCCGACGGGGCATTGAGTTGGACCCATCCAAAATCAAGTCCATTCAGGAGAGCTACCCCCGCCAAAGAATAAAACAGAGGTAATGAGTCTGTTGGGAAGGTTGAATTACATCAGTAGGTTTATTGCTCAGCTTACGGCAACCTGTGAACCCATATTCCATCTATTGAAGAAAGACGCTGCGATAGAATGGACGACAGAATGTCAGGAAGCGTTTGACCAAATCAAAGGGTATCCGTCAAACCCACCCGTACTAGTTCCGCCTGAACCGGGTAGACCCCTGATTCTTTATCTAACGGTTTTGGAGAATTCGTTCGGCTGCGTACTGGGGCAGCATGATCTTACCGGCAGGAAGGAACGGGCCATTTACTACCTCAGTAAGAAGTTCACAGTCCACGAGGTCAAGTACACTCATCTAGAAAAGACATGTTGCGCCCTGACTTGGGTAGCCCAAAAGCTGAAACACTATTTGTCTTCTTACACCACTTACCTCATTTCGCGTTTGGATCCGTTGAAGTATATTTTCCAGAAACCTATGCCTACAGGGAGGTTAGCAAAGTGGCAAATATTACTTACAGAGTTCGACATCATATACGTGACAAGGACGGCTATGAAAGCTCAAGCCCTAGCCGATCACTTAGCTGAGAATCCTGTTGATGACGGATACGAGCCTTTGAGGACATATTTTCCAGACGAAGAAGTACTGCAGATTGATGGGTTGGAACTAACCGAGGAGCCGGGTTGGAAGCTTTTCTTCGACGGAGCGGCGAACGCAAAAGGAGTCGGAGTGGGGGCTGTACTTATCTCTGAAACAGGACATCATTATCCTGTTACTGCTCAACTGCGTTTTCATTGTACCAATAATATGGCTGAGTACGAGGCATGTATCTTGGGGTTGCGATTAGCGGTGGACATGGATGTACGGGACGTCTTGGTCTTGGGGGACTCGGACCTTCTGGTACATCAGATTCAGGGAGAATGGGAAACCAGAGATTTAAAGCTTATCCCATATCGTCAGTGTTTGCATGATTTGACCAAGCGCTTTCGATCGGTAGAATTCAGGCACATCCCAAGGATGCATAATGAGGTTGCCGACGCTCTAGCTACTTTAGCGTCAATGCTGCATCACCCGGACAAGGTTCGTGTCGACCTGTTACATATCCAGGTCCGGAATCAACATGCTTATTGTAATGTGATAGAAGAAGAGATGGATGGCGAGCCATGGTTTCATGATGTCAAAGAGTACCTCAGGTTAGGAATATACCCAGAGCAGGAAACTGGAGATCAAAAGAGGGCTATTCGGCGTCTGGCGAATGGATTTTTCCTTAGTGGAGGGGTACTGTACAAAAGAACCCCAGAGTTGGGATTGTTAAGATTTATAGGTGCGAGTCAAGCCACAACGGTGATGACAGATATACATTCCGGGGTTTGTGGACCGCACATGAGCGGGTATGTATTGGCAAAGAAGATTCTTCGAGCAGGATATTATTGACTCACTATGGAGCGTGATTGTATAAGTTTCGTGCGAAGTTGCCATCAGTGTCAGATACACGGAGATTTGATTCATTCTCCACCGACCGAATTGCATACAATGTCGGCACCATGGCCGTTTGTTGCGTGGGGTATGGATGTTATCGGACCTATAGAACCTGCGGCTTCCAATGGTCATAGGTTCATTCTGGTAACGATCGACTATTTTACCAAGTGGGTGGAGGCTAAAACCTTCAAATCAGTAACCAAGAAGGCGGTGGTGGACTTCGTACATTCCCACATCATCTGCAGGTTTGGAATTCCAAAGATAATCATCACAGATAACGGCGCCAATCTTAACAGCGGATTGATGAAGGAGGTCTGCCAACAGTTCAAGATTACACACCGAAATTCCACACCGTATCGTCCCAAAGCAAATGGTGCGGTTGAGGCAGCAAACAAGAATATAAAGAAGATATTGAGGAAGATGGTAGAAGGGTCCAGGCAATGGCATGAAAAGTTACCATTCGCACTATTAGGTTATCGCACTACCGTCCGGACTTCGGTAGGTGCAACTCCTTACTTGTTGGTGTATGGGACTGAAGCAGTAATACCAGCAGAAGTTGAAATCCCATCCCTCCGAATTGTCGCCGAAGTCGAGATTGATGACGACGAGTGGGTCAAAACCCGATTAGAGCAATTGAGCTTGATCGATGAAAAGAGATTGACAGCAGTATGTCACGGCCAATTGTATCAAAAGAGAATGGCGATAGCATACAACAAGAAGGTACGTCCCAGGAAATTTGAAGTGGGACAGCATGTGCTGAGGAGAGTCCTACCACATCAGGCCGAAGCGAAAGGCAAGTTCGCTCCAAATTGGCAGGGACCATTTGTGGTGACTAGAGTATTATCCAACGGCGCTCTATGTCTAACCGATGTTGAGGGAAGATGCACCGATATGGCTATCAATTCTGATGCAGTCAAGAGATATTATGTGTAATTCCTTAATGCATTTGTCAACGTTTGGTTTCGTTTGTGTGTATTTGGCATTTTTCGGAGAATGAAATGACAGAGGCAATTTTTCTACTACCCAAACACTTTAACCCTTGTTTTCCCCTTTGAGCCTTAATTATTCTTTCATATACCCTCTTTCGGAATCATCAAGGAAGATGTGTAACAAAATAGAAAAAGAAACAAAGAAAAAACACAAGAAAAAGTGAACTACGTTCGACCTGATTCCTCAAGAAGGATACGTAGGCGCCACACGGCTCGGTCATAATAAAATAAAAATCAAAGATCCCCCAAGCAACAAAACTGGGGCAGAAGTCATTATTTCGTTTGAAAGATAGTGTGGATTCCGAAAGTTGTAATGAGCTAACCGTTGAGGTTAAACCCCTTTCTCTTTAGCCTCACGCGCAGAAACCACATTGAGAACCGAAAAGACCTCTCGATCAGTATTTGAGAAATGCCAAGTCATGCGAGTGAAACCACGAGTGACACTTCAATCCTCGACCGAATTTAGGACTTACAAGTTGAAAAGGGATGGCCCTTTAGAGGAAGTTCTATGGATAATACCCCAGCCCACCGCAAGGAAAGAAAGCGAAAATGAGAAAGTCTTAACGGTGAAAACCCTCGCGGGCACCTTAAGGCGAAGGAAGTTAAGAAGAGTAAAATGAGAGAGTCTTACGGTGAAAACCTTTACGGGCACCTTAAGGCGACGGGAGATAGAGAGAAATGAGAGAATCTCATTAGTGAAAACCCTTTGAAGGGCACCGTGAGGTGACAGGACGAGATGGTTACAAGATGTCGGCATGAGACAAGGTTTGGACATCCGTTTACCTCTCGCAGAACGCGGCATCAGAAAGTGATTGACATGAATAGACTGGGTAGTTTAATCTCAAAGGCGCGGCATAACCATTGGATCAGTCACACATTCAGATAAGTTTTCCTATTTTTGAGTTCAGAAAAGTTTTCCTTTTCTTTTGTCATTTGCGGTCAGCATTCTTTTCTTTTCTTTCATTTTTCGAAAATTGATTTTTCAAAGCTTACTACCAAGTCTCCCAAAGCAGTATAATGAAAATGAATGGGCGTGGAATGAGGCAATAAGGCAGAAGTCGTTCCGATAGTAAGATTGGAACGAGAGGTTGATTGGAAGGTTCGCAGGAATTACGGAGTATGATGGACACATGTGGCACGTCCGAAAGATGATTTCACGCAACAGATCACCGGCTAAAAAGAGTCGGATCAAACCAAAGATTGGAATGAAAGGGAAAGATGAGAAACCGTTCGTGTAAAGAGCTTCGTCCCCAGCAAGCGTCAACGTCATCCTCAAAGTTCGAGAGAGGCCAGGCAGCTGAAAGAGTGGCGCGACCACTCACTGCGTTTTGAAACTAACAATGTTTCTTTGATTTAAAGCAGGAAATGAGGGTTCGTCGGCGGAAAAGCATACCACCTAGAAATTTATCAAACTGGGGCAGAAAATTTTCTCCTGTTGCAAAAATTATCTTGAGAGCAAATACCCAGTAGATAATTTTGGGAAATACCCGTTCCGAGCAGAATAGTTTTGACAGAGGCCCGACAAGGCAAGGAAGTGATCTTTGAGCCGGTATCATCCCCAACAATTGTTGGGAAAATGAAACACCGACTTCGAGATTCCCGCGGCAGCATTATATCCCATAAGTTTTCAAAGAAGCAGAGGTGTGAGTCCTAGAGGAGGAATGGGGAGAAGGAAATAAAGAATACTTCCCCAGCGGCATCATCACTAGCAGGTAAATAGGCAGTTCCGAAGATATCTCCAGCAGTCGAAGGAAAAGTAGCACGGTTCAAGGGGAAGGCCATTCCAAGACGAGATAATTCAGAAGAGAAGGTGGCCCGAGAGGCAATGCAGGAAGAAGAAAATGGTACAAAAGGCAAAGGAAGGTAATCAAGATAGGATGAAATCAGTGAGTAGTAGTTGAAGTCAGGGAGCCCGCCTGGAGAATGGAGTGGCGATTTTATTTTGAAGTAGTAGTTGAAGTCAGGGAGCCCGCCTGGAGAATGGAGTGGCGATTTAATTTTGAAGTTGTAGTTGAAATCAGGGAGCCCGCCCGGGAGAATGGAGTGGCGATTTTATTTTGAAGTAGTAGTTGAAGTCGGGGGCCCGCCCGGAGAATGGAGTGGCGATTTAGTTTTGAAGTTATAGTTGAAATCGGGGAGCCCGCCCGGAGAATGGAGTGGCGATTTAGTTCGAAGTTGTAGTTGAAGTCAGGGAGCCCGCCTGAAGAATGGAGTGGCGATTTAGTGTTGAAGTTATAGTTGAAGTCAGGGAGCCCGCCTGGAGAATGGAGTGGCGATTTAGTTTTGAAGTTGTAGTTGAAGTCAGGGAGCCCGCCTGAAGAATGAAGTGGCGATTTAGTTTTAAAGTTGTAGTTGAAGTCAGGGAGCCCGCCTGAAGAATGGAGTGGCGATTTATTTTGAAGTTGGTTGAGGAAAGCATTAGAGTATAACGGAAATCCCCAGCGTGAATCCAAGTTCATAATCGAAAGGAAGGCAACAAGGATCAGAAAGATAGGTACAAACTTCGAGGGAGAATAGTTCGAAGATTACAAAGGAAGGGACCAACGGTCGGAGTTCGGCAATCAAGATAGGCCGAAATAACAATTGTTAGAAGAGAAGAAGTACGTGAAGAAACATCAAGGCCAACAGGATGGCAAGGAACATGGCAAGATCGAGTTGAAAAGATAGATAAGAATTTGCAATACTGTAACTTAGTCTAGCTTCTTATTTTTTGTTGTTTAGTACGGTGTAATAAGGAGATCAGTTGAGCAGTGGCAACAGCAACAACAGCAGTAACAGCAAGATCACCGCAGTCATGGTAGTCCCAGCTACCAAAACTTCCCGAACTACATTGACCTGATTCATGTTTAGCCCAGGATATGTAGGAGGCCTCCCGAAGTAAAGGCTCGGTCAAGATCTTTTTAGAAATGCTTCACACGGAGTGCTCAAACGGGCAAAAATCGCTCGTATTTGCTCACTATCTTTGCACGAATCCGCGCAAAGAGGGGCAGCTGTGAGCACGTGATTTTTGCCTTACATGAAATACTCCCAAAAATTTAAAATAAAATAATTTTTGTGTTATTTGGAATATTTGTGGATTTTGCGTTAATTTTCCTTTTTGTGTTATTTATACCTGAGTGTGCATGATTATTTGATCAAATTAGCAAAAATACAAAAAATATATATATGTTGTAATAGCATTGGGGTTTTATTTTTTTTAGAAGTGTTAAGTTACTTACCTTATGAAAAATGATAAAATATTGTATTTTTGTTTTGTTAAAATGTCCAAATTGTGTGATTATTTTATGCCAATTACTATTTAGAATTAATTGGATTTTTCCTTTAGTTAATTGTGTATTTTTTACCTCTTTGAGTTCTAAGTTTTGGCTTTGATGGATTGGTCTTCAATAAGGAAAATGGACTGGGCCGTCCAAAATTGCAAACGAAAATGGCCCAAAGAAAGGAGCCCCACCCAGTCCAAACCAGATCAGCCTTAGAGAAGGCTATGCGACGCCGTTCAGTGGCGTCTGATCTGAGCCGTTCATCCAGTCTCATCGAACGGTCCCAAGCTCCCCTCACAACCCACGCCCGCCCCGACCCAGTTAACCCAGACCGACCCAGTCCCCAATTAATCAAAACGACACCGTTTTGATAACCCAGGAGATCCTGGCCATTAATTATATATGATCCAACGGCCAGGATCAAGCCCCTACCTACGTATATATTCCTAACCTAGCACCCCACGCCCCAAACCCCCCCTCGTCTTCATCGTCTTAGAGACGATCAACGCCACCATACTCCGCCGCCCTCCGCCTACCGGAAATCGCCTCACGGCGGTTCCGGTAGGCCAAACCTCCCCAAATTAACACCATGGCTTCTCCCAAAGCCCCTCTACACGGATCCGGCATTGGTTAGTTTCGAATGTTGCTCGAACACTTCGAATATCAATTCGAAGTTCGTCGGAATTTGCCAAGCCTCCCAAACCATTTCAAATTCACGCCAATCACTCCTCACACCTCCCTCACGCCCCTACTAACCCTGGCTTAGCTCAAATCTCATCAGAAATGTCAAAGCCCTAAAGCCGAGCCTCAAGAACCCTAGGATCCAAAATCAGGGATTTCGCCGAGTCAACGTTAATTGAAGGCAATGGACCTTAATTGGAGTGTTTTTCGTTTGAAAAACACTTCAATTAAAGTCCGTTTACTTCAAAGGAGTGCAAATTCGAAGCATTTGGAGCCGAGTCCGTCCCATTTTGATCCCTCTTCTTGAGGTATCTCATTTTTTATCTTCTTTCTTCTGTTTTATTGTTGTGTTCGCCGTATTGATTTAGTTGTTCGTTTGTAATTGATTTCAAGCTTCTCTGCTTCTACCTCGAAAGGCCTTTATTTGGCCATTCTTATTTCTGTTGTATGTCAGAATGTATTAAGATATAGAAATGTGAATTGGTTGTAATCGATACTCAAGTAGCTAAGTTCTGCATTTTTTATGTTTTGTTTGCCTCGGCATCTCGAATCACTGAGTTAAGGATTGATTGTTGTTGTTTATATGAGTCATACGAACATTGTCGATTAGCTTCGTAAGTCTGTTTATTAGCTTGTGTGGCATAAATTGATTACCTATGAAACCACTGTTAGATTGTGTTTACTAGGGATTGTTTGGATATAGCTGTAAGATGACTAATTAGAGGTGGCATACTTTAGGATCAAAATGCCCTGCACAACCTAGTGGAACCTGCTGTTACAGCAGGGCACTCCACCAGGTTTTGCACTCAGCATTTAAATTAATTTAAGCCCACACTTGACAAAACTTAGTGGCTAAACACAGGGGATAATGGGCTGGCAGAGCAGGGATGGGCAAGGGTTTGAGTGGATTTTTGCTGGTCCTTGGCTCTTAGAGAAGGGGTCTGTTCTGGTTATAAATAGAAGGTTGAAGGGAATAGGCAGGGGTCTTCTTTTTCTCTGAAAAAAGGGCAGCATACATCAGGGAGACGAGAGGCAGAAAGACACACACACATAGACATTACATTACTGTTCCATTGAGGTTTGGCCGCTGTTGTTGTTGCTGTTATTCAGTTCTGGTAAAGGCCATTTGTTTGCTGCTGTTGTTTGTCGAGATTGGTGGTTTGGTTTGTTGTTGTTGCTTTTGTTTGTTGTGGTGGTTGTCTTCTTGTTGCTGTTTTGTTGTTTGAAGTCAGTGGTGTTTCAAACATTTGGGTGCACAAGTCCCCCAGGGTATTTCATAAGTATAGGGGTCCGTTTTGATTTGGAAGTCTTGGCTGTTGGTTTCTTTGAAGTGGTAGAGTCTTTGGTCACTGATTTCTATCTCTGGAGTCTGTTGCTGGGACACTTTGGTTGCTGTTTGATTACTGTTGTTGTATTGCTGATTGCTATATTGTCGTCACTGCTCACTCTTCTTCCTATTTCACATTCCAGGTACACATCCCTGTCATTGTAGCTTCTTGGTTCGAAAGGGAAATGAAGTCTGAAGCTCTCTTTTAAAGCTGTTTAACACATGTAGTTGTCCAATGTTTCTTATGTTTGTATGAGTACATATAGTTAAATCTGTCTTACTAGTTTGGGTTGTGGAAAAGGCATTTAGATCAAAGATACACTGTCATTGGATATGTGTAAAAACCTGAATTATTACTGCTGTATCTACGTTTGAATCTTCTCTATTCATGATGTGAGATTTCCAAAACTGTTAATACCCGATCTGGTGTTAAAAATTGAGATTAATCATCCGTTTAAGTAGAAAGTTTAAGGTGATTTGAACACCCGTGAGGAATGATATCTTGAACTTAAAAATATGTGCCAGTGGCTCTTTGAGGATTCCTTTAATTCAAAGTAAGTTTAAAATATAATTGTCCATCATAGTCTCGAATCTACTCACTTAGTTAGCTAGTCGTATGTTTACTCTAATCGGTTATAGTTGAGTAGGATTTAGCCGCATTGTGGAAATTGGTGTGTTATTATTCAACTGAACGACGTAATTAGATTAAAGGAATCGGGGGTGCATTTCATGTGACCCGATTCTAATTGTGAACAAGGTTAAGTAAAGCGTGTCAGGAACCACAGGCGCATTTCATGTAGTGTGGCTTGCGACACGTTTTAAATAATTTTGAATCGACCCCTAAATAAATATAGCGGGATGTAGTTCGCTTTAAATTTGAATTAGAGGTATGCCTCGCCTAACAAGTTATACGAATCGCGGGGCCCTCATAAGTGTATATCCAAAATATTTAGATTCCGAGATGTGCCATTTCTTAGCAAATATCATGGCCTTCTCAAAAGTGTAAATAAGTAATCGCTCTAGGCGCGTATTTTAATAATTTTACCTTCTTAAATACGGGTGTGCATTTCATGCGACCCAAATCCAAATCCCAAAAATGTTGAATAAGAATGTGTCGAGAATCCGGGCGCATTTCATGTGACGTGATTCGAAACATATTTTTAGGCCACATTCTCCTTCGTAAATCACAATAATAATAAAAGCGGTAAAGGGATATTAATTTACATTAAGTATATAACTGTAAAAAATCAGATAAATAAGCCGGATATGACAGTCGAGCGACCGTGCTAGAACCACGGAATTCGGGAATGCCTAACACCTTCTCCCGGGTTAACAAGTATTCTTGTCGGTTATGTCATTGCTCTTTCTGGGAGCTTTCCCCCACTGAGTGGGATCCACTGAGTTTTTTATTGTTGTTGTTGTTGGCCCGAAACAATGAGAGAGGGGCTTCAAACTATTCACGTATTAGAGGATATGTGGACTATGAACTTCTGCTTACCTCTTAACTTCAACCTGGTGTGGCGCTTCACTCTTTTTGCTTTCCATGGAGCAAGGTGGTGCCACCTACTAACTCTTGCATCCCACACCGGTGCAATGTCTCAAGAAGTGGATTCTCAATAGAAGTGATGGTGAGACCCATACTCGCCAAATTTTTCACCAAGCCAGAATTCTCCCAGCCTGTTGAAAGCTTTTTGATCTTTGATAGGCTACAACCTATTTCTCATCTTTTTCTACTTCTTCGAGAATCTTAAAGATATTGTTTGGAAGATCAAAATTGGGCACCTGAGGGAATGGTTCGCGCAAATATTGCTTTTTAGGATGTACCTTAGAGAGTAGATTAGACTTTTTGCTGTTATTTTTTGCTTCTTTGTTTCTGTGTAAGGACCCCTCATGGATTTTGTAATCATCATTTATTAATGCAAAAATGTTTCTTCAATTTGTCTTTTATTTGGGCCGGATTTTCCTTCATCTGCATTTGTAAAGAATCTGAGCACGTGACTTTACCGATCGGCCCGAATACCGGACCCGGGCGTAGGTATTCCCTTAGTTCTTGATTGGTTAATATGTTATTTCATGAATCCTTTATCGTTCGTCGAACTAAGTCCGAATTGATACGGTACAAAATTAGGTCGTCGGAACGTCCGACTTCGAATTGAGTGAGAGTAGGCTTTCCATTTTAGAACAAAACTTATCCTTTTTAGGCCCTATTGTAGTCCTTGAGAGACAAAGTTGCTAGGTCTCCTAAAAATAAAGACAACACACGGTCCTTTTCAAATAGTCCCCGAGTAAAAGTTTACCTGAACTCAGGGGCGTCGAAAATTTGCTTTAAAAAAACAAAGGCGTCATAGATAGACCCTGAATGAGGATACTCTTGAACTCGAATGGCCCCTAGGCTAACGTAGCCGAGAGAGAATTTAAATTGATCTAAAGGCAAAAATAACCTCGAGATTTTATTAATAATTCTCGAGTGAGAACTGGCTCGGGCTTAGGTAGCCCAAGGGCCAAAAAATCGGGTGAATGACCCATACTTGTAGTAGAAGAGATCCTCGAGATAGGGTACCATCTCGAGGTTAAGATTACATAAATTTCCCCTTATAGCTCATAGTTACAAAAGTAGAGATCCTCAAGATCGAGCACTATCTCGATGTTAGATTGATGTTGATAGCTCCTTAGAGCTCATATATAGTAATTGAGATCCTTGAGATCTGGCCCCATCTCGAGGCTAGGTTAACCCCCCCCCCCTAATTTGAAGCCCATTCTGTAGTACTAAAAGTCCTCGCTCACAGGTACCATCTCGAGGCTAAATTGGTATTTATAGCTCCTTATAACTTATATTCACTTTGATAGAGATCCTCGAGATCGGGCACCACCTAGAGGCTTAGATTGATATTGATAGCTCATTAGAGCCTACATTTATGTTAGTAGAGATCATCGAGATTCGGCAACGTCTCAAGGCTGGATTGGTACGGGAAACCTTGTATGGCACCACCATGTAGCGCCCGGGATCGTCCCACCGGTACACTTTCCCAAAAGTGATAATGGCCTAGTCGGAATTAATTGGCCTCTAGAGTAAGCGGACAGTCGCCGCTTTCTCCATATATGAGTTTGTTTCCTCCCTTTTTATAGAGTTCTTCTTCCTTGATTAAGCTCTTTAACCTTTTAAATTTGAAGCTTTTGCCTAAGACCTCATTTCCCTTCTCTCGTTCCACCACAGTAATGGCTGCCACGCCCAAACCTGTTCACCTAGAAGAGGAGAGTTCTGCCTTCATTTCTCGCTTATTTGGTAGTATGCCGCCAGCGTCCAGTGAGCTAACCCCGGAGGATTTATCTCGAAGAGGGAATTTTTGTTAGCGAGGCCTCCCAATGTTCAGGGCCATTGGGAGTATGCATAAAGATTCTTTTCATCAATAGGAGAGGGACATCTCGAGGCAGTAAGGATAGATTACGGATGGCGAGAAGAGGTGGTATTACATGTACCTTCCTTGGAAGAGAGCATCATGGCTCATGTAGAGAAACGTATACACATAGCCATTCACGTTGGGCCTATTGGCAGGGTTTCTAGATCTACCGAAGATATCGGGCTACCCTAGCAAAGGTTCACCCGTCATTTTGGATGATAGTATTGATAATGAGGTTCTTTGTGGATAAAGCCGGGCTTGAGTTCACCCTTAGCCATCTCATTAGCCTGTATCGGCACTTTCATCACCGAGGCCTGATAACTTTGCGATGCCGATCCACCAGGACCTTTGTCGTCAATGATGAAGAGGATGGGGGGACCAAGGGTAGATGAATCGATTCGTCTGAGTAAGGACTGTCGATATTATTCCGGTGGAGTTCCTGCCGTTTCCTGGCAAACGGAATGTCAAACGTAAGTGGTACACATGTGTTATTATAGTTTCTGCTCATGGTGGAAGCAGATTCCATAAAGGCGCTTTCCCTTTTTTTGCAACAATCATGTGGATGCCATATGAAGTCCCCGACCTGACAGATTGGGCGCAGAAGCTGGCAGCTCGCTCGACTTACAACAACTCAGTATAATCCCATTTAGTAGGGTCTGGGGAGGGTAGTATGTACGCAGACCTTACCTCTACCTGGTGTCCAGGTAGAGAGACTGTTTCCAAATAGACCCTCGGCATCCTTTCCTCCAAGAACTTCTCACCTTCCTCTTGAGGAGACTCGAACTCACAACCTCTCGGTTGGAAGTGGGGGTTGCTTACCATCAGAGCAACTTCTCACCTTGCTCTTTTTCGAGCTTTCAAGAGTTAATTAATTTTTTTTCCTATATTATCCACGCAGTAAATATTATTGGAATATGTGTTAGGTGTGTTTATGTGAGATAGTAAATAATAATATAATCAATTTCATTGCTAATTAATGCTAAAAGGTTAATTTCTTAATCTGTATCAAAACATCTAAAAAAAATTACTTATTTTTTAACATGAGAGAGTAAGTAGACTATCACAAAGATGTCCCCGCAGTTAAAGATAACTTCCCACCTTGCTTTTTTCCAGCTTTCAAGAATTAATTAATTATTTTTTCATACATTATTCATGGAGTAAATAGTGTTCGAATATGTATTAGGAGTGTGTATATGAGATAGTAAAAATTAATATATTCAATTTTATTGTTAATTAATGTTAAGGGGTAGATTTCTTAATCAGTACGAAAACATTAAAAAAAAAATCATTCATTTTAGACTTTAGGGAATAAATATACTATCACAAGATGTCCCCGCAGTTAAAGATATGTATTAATTGCCCTTCTGATTAAATAAAAGGGGGTCTTTTTAGTGGGTTGTTGAAGATAAAATAGGATTAATACAAGAGAGTCATGCAAAGAGGAGAGAGAGAAGAGAGAGACAGAGACTGAAAAAGAGGGCAATAATGCTAAGGTAGGATAGCAGACAGAGGGTTGCTTTTTGGGTACTTGGGGAATAAAACGCTGTCTCTCTACGAGGATTGGCGTGACATCTCTCTTTCTCTCTCTTTCTTTTCCTTAAACAAATATTTCTAATATTGATACTCACTTTTATTCATTTATATGCAAGGAAACAAATGATAAACATGAAAAAGGCAAAAAATCATCACTTTCTCCTTTATCACTCATCACATACTCTGCCTTTGCCTCCTCTCCCTCTTTTTTTTCCCACCTTTTCAACTTTTCTACTTTATTTGAATTTCTGCCTGGCCTCTGTCTCTCTCTAATCTTTCTAAAAAAAAAAAAAAGATTTTCCTTAATTAAAGAACTCAAAGAATAAGTAGTGTTTGAACGAGGCTCCCATTTCAAGACATTTTTCTAAAGTTACCGTTTCCATTAAATTAAACCTCATGTATATCTTGAAGATTTTATTTATTTATTATATATAGTATCATTCTTGGTAGAGAGAAAGCATGCACATATATATAGAGATCGAATCCTTGTTTTCTATTTCTGCAGCTTTTCGTCTTCTGAATATCAAATTCTCTGATAAATGTAATTAAATAGCCATAAGTATCTTGCTGCATAGAATTACTTGACACAGTTCCCCATACCCATGCATAAAATGATTAAACAAAAGTAACCTTTCATGCTAATTATCTTTAAAAACAGTACAGTCCATTCTGTCATAAAGGTTAGAACTAACAACTGTTTAAAGAAAAAGTAGCAAAAGTAGAACTTCAAAAAAGGAAATTGGTCTAAGGACTGAAAATGAATTAAGAAAAAACAATTAACCATATTTTTATTTCCTTTTTGATCTATTAAGAAAGAGTGTATTTTTTTTAATTTTCAATCAATATAACTTCAATGTTTTTTTTATTCTTAATAACATGATTTTATAGGCACAAAAATATTATGATATATTTAGGTCTGTACAAAAACAACAACAACATCCTAGTATAATCCCACAAATGGGGTATAGGGAGGGTAATATGTACTCCCTTTCCCCCGAGAGGTAGAAAGGCTATTTCTAGTAGACCCTCGGCTCAAAAAACCAACAAGAGACAATATATTAGTACTATCAATAGACTCATAATAAAATAATAATATAAAATAACATAGAATACATAACATAACATAAAATAACAGCAATATAAGAAATTTAGGAAATACGAAAAAGATGGAAAGTAATAACAAACAGATAAAGCACAACATAAGTAGCTAATCAACTAGCTAGTCTCACTCTAGTGCGCTGTAGACATATTTATAACTTCTCCCTAACTTACAACCTCAGTGCTCAATCTCTATAATATATTCCCTCTCAAGGGTCATGTCCTAATTATCCTAAAATATATTTAGGACTGTAATTTTTAAAAATATTTACTTAAATTTTGTATCCGGTCAATTACATAGTTTTTGCATAATAATAGTCCTAACTAAACTGTCTTTAGATAAAGGAATAAAGAAAAAAGCTAAAACCTCTGGAACAAGATATGATCTGTCTTTGCTTCTTTAAAACCCTTGTAGCCTTCTCTTATCTTTTTCACTTCAAAGGAAAAGAAAAAAAGAACAAAGCTCAAAGCTAGAAGTTCCAAGATTGTGAGCATATATACTTCTTCTTAACAAGAAGAAGAAGACGAAGTAAGAAGAAACAAAGAGCGCGAGAAAGTTTATAGGAGAGGGGGTGGTGTTAGCAGGAGAGGGGGTATATAGAAAGAAAGTGATTTTTCAGTTCTCAAAATAGGTTACGGTGAGAAATACCAGGGGGGGTGTGGGGGGTGGGTGTTGGGGCTAAGTTATGCGAACAGGAGCATCTAATTGTGCAGTGCAACAGACCCTCACAACAGAGGCTGCTTCAGTTTTGAAGCATTCTCTAAGCTTGGCCAGGAGAAGGGGCCATGCACAAGTCACCCCTCTTCATGTTGCTGCCATTCTTTTAACCTCAAGAGTCAGTCTTCTTAGAAAGGCTTGTCTCAAATCACAACCAAATCATATATCCACTTCTCATCATCATCATCCTCTTCAGTGTAGAGCTCTTGAACTATGTTTTAATGTGGCACTTAATAGGCTTCCAACAAATCCTGGTCCACTTCTTCATGGTCAGCCTTGTTTGTCTAATGCTTTAATTGCTGCACTTAAAAGAGCACAAGCTCATCAAAGAAGAGGCTGCATAGAACAACAGCAGCAGCAGCAGCCTCTTTTGGCTATTAAGGTTGAGTTAGAGCAGCTTATTTTGTCCATTTTAGATGACCCTAGTGTTAGTAGGGTTATGAGAGAAGCTGGTTTCTCTAGCACTGCAATTAAAAGCAATATAGAGGAATCAGCTTCTTCTGTTTCTTCAGTCTTTCAGTGTTACAACAG
The DNA here is from genome assembly GCA_032618575.1 of Nicotiana noctiflora. Lineage (NCBI taxonomy): Eukaryota > Viridiplantae > Streptophyta > Magnoliopsida > Solanales > Solanaceae > Nicotiana > Nicotiana noctiflora. The sequence goes on along the minus strand of JASVEL010000585.1, from coordinate 131,957 downwards.
TAGTCCTGCTGGGATTTACTCTACACCTAGCTCTCCTCCTAATTCTGAGAACCCTACTAGTAACAGTTTTTGGAATAATTCCCAAAACCCTCTTCTCTTTTCTCCTCACAAGTTGTACAACCAAATCACACAAACTAATACAGCAAATTCTTCAGATATTAAGTTGGTAATTGATGTGTTGGTGAGGAGTAACAACAGCAAGAGAAGGAACGCAGTGATAGTTGGTGACAGCACGTCCAGCACAGGAGGGCTTGTTGCAGAATTGATGGGGAAAGTGGAGAGAGGAGATGTACCTGAAGAACTAAAAGGATCACACTTTATAAAATTTCAGTTCACAGCAGCACCACTCATGTTGATGAAAAGAGAGGAAGTAGAGCTGAATATCTCAGACCTAAAAAGGAAAGTGGAATCTCTTACAGCAAGTAGTAGAAGAGGTGTTATTATCTACACAGGTGACTTGAAATGGACAGTTGATAGTCTTACTGATCAAAGAGGAGGATTATCAATGTCTAAAAAAGATTATTCTACTACTTTTGTTAATCACTATAGTCCAGTTGATCATCTTGTTGCTGAGATAGGAAGGCTAATTTCTTCCTACAACAACAGCAGCTCAAATGATGCAAAGGTTTGGTTGGTGGCTACAGCAAATTATCAGACTTATATGAAATGCCAAATGAAACAACCTCCTCTTGATATTCAATGGTCTCTTCAGGCTATTTCTGTTCCATCTGGTGGTCTTGGCTTGAGTCTCAATTGTACAAGGTGAGAGCTGCATTTTCCTTTATTTTTTATTTTTTGTCTTCTTCATACATGCTTCTTCCTTTATAATCATACACTATACTCTCTCAGCTTCAATTTGTTTAATACTATCTTCTTATTAACCTCTTTAAAAAAAGATTGATGTCTTTCTATATTTGAAAATAATTACGTTTTATTTTACTTTTAACGAACGAGAAGCTTTTTAATATGATATACTTAAGTCTAGAAGTTTTAAAACCCTTGCTCCCTCCTTCCACTTTTACTTGTCCAACATTCTAAAAAATAATTTTTACTTTTACTTGTCACCCTTTCCCTTTCATTTTTACTTGTCCAACATCACTCTTAGCCTATCAAGAGACAATAACTTTTTTTTTGAGTTATACCCATAGTATTAATTACTCATTTCAAAATATTTTCTCAAATCTACTAAAAATATGCATCAATTAATATGAGTACCGTAGTAAATTATGCATTTTATTTATTATTTCTTAAGGGTCTACAAAGTGTATAGTGGACAAGTAAAACTGATCGGATATAGTAACACAAGCATTATAACCTGTTTAAAACTACAAATTTCCAAAAGTTTTTTTTTTTTTTTTTTGTAATATTCGTGCCTCGTAAAAATATGTCATATATATATATTGAATGAGAGGCAGTATAATATACAATGTACTTTTCAAGTTTGAGAATGCACTACATTTGGTTCGTTCTTTTTAGTGTCCTTTCTTTGTCGTTAAGACGTTAAGGTCTGCGTTTTGCTTTGTGTCCTTTATTTCTATTGAATTTTCATGGTCTGAACGCTGAATAAAGGTAGCAGGGTTTAGGAGCGTGCTATTGCCAAAAAGCAATGCTAAGAAGACAAATGTTAAATGGACATCTTTTGAATTTGTTGCATTCTTCTTCTCTTCTTTTTTCTGGATATGCTGCTGCAATGTTTTAACTCATAGGGTGAAAAAGGGAAAAGGAAAAGAAAAGAAATACCAAAAAACGATAAATAATTAGTACCTTTATTCAGTGTTTAGCAGGTGATGTTGCAGTATATGGGTTTTTGTCCCAAGCATGTTTGTAGTATTGGTGATAGCCTTTTTCAGGTTTCAAGGGAATTATATTCCTTTTTTGACTTCTTTTTCATATGGTAAAGCAGCTTAAAGAAGTGACACTAATTTTTATGATGGACTCCTCCATTATTCAAATACTACAACTTTGTCATGCACTTACTTCATTCCTTCTTTTCTTTTTAGTAAAATCACTTACTGATCTCTCTGTCTCAATTACTGTGAAACCGTTTGACTGAGTATAAAGTTTAAGAAAAAATAAAAATTTTTGCAATTTATGGTCCTAAACAAGTCCAAATGGAGCCAGAGTATTTGTGTGGTAATAAAGCTTCTCATTACAGGTAGAGTTATAAGTTTAAACTAAATTGTTACCAAATTTAGAAGGATTCATTTTTTTTGGAACGAACCAAAAAGGAAATAGGTTCATATAAATCGGAATAGAGAGAGTAATATTGAGGTAAACTTGAAATGAAAAAAATTATATTTACATTGTTAATCTATAGTATTAGTTATGTGGTTTTAATTCTAGATAAATTAGTTGTTTTCTACTTGCTGCGCACAAAACTCTTGTGGTTTGGCCTTTTTATCTGGACCCCACGCATAATGGGAGCTTAGTGCAAACCGAACTACACTTTTCTTTGTTTGTTAATTAAACAACTATATATTTTCCTGTTTTTGCAGTGCTCGTGAACCAAGAATACCATTCTCTCAACAAATATTTGAGAAAAAACCAGTTCCTAGCAAGGAGGAACAAGATGCACTCAGTTGTTGTGCAGAATGCACCTCCAATTATGAAAGAGAAGCTAGGTTGAAGTGTGGCCAGCAGAAAACTTCTGCATTGTATTCTACTATTGCATGTGACACTAAGGATTCTGACAAGGGTCTATCCCCATTGCCTGATTGGCTCAAACCACATGACATTGATACCACTAAGAAGGTACAGATCCTAACATTTGTCACCTATTAGCCTACAATAATTCCACTTTAATACTCCCTCCATATCAAACAAATAATGACAGAATTCTGAGTCGGAGGACTAAATAATACTAATTGATTACTATTATCATTGACTCACATGTTGCTTTAGTGATTTTTCAAAGTTTATGTATATAGAAACTAATTAACTAAAATATTTTTTGAATCATAATTTTATAAATAAAAATATTTATAAACAACGACCCAGTAAAATCCTAGAAGTTGGGTCCGGGGAGGGTACGCAGACCTTACCCCTACCCCGATAGGGTAGAGATGCTGTTTTCGATAAACCCTCGGCTCAACAAAAATATTTATAAACAAATATTTAAAAAAAAAAAATTGAACTCTAAGGGAAGCATTTTGAACTCTGTAAATCTAATAAAATAAAATACGTAGTGTTAGTTCTTTTTTTAATTACTTTGAATACAATATCTTATTGTTCTCCTTTTTTTCTTTTTATGGGGGGGAATTTCAGGATGATTTGGCTGAGTTGAAAAGAAAGTGGAGCAGTTTGTGCCAAAATCTTCATCAAGGGAAGACTAATCAAAGTCCAATAAGTTCAGTTTTGTGCAATGAATACAACAGCAGTACTGGGAAGAATTACTCCTTTAATTCACTGTACCCATGGTGGCCTAACCAGAACAGCATAATCACAGAGTGCAAATCAATTTCATTTTGTGATCCTCCAAGTTTGAAGCCTAATCAGGGAGCCAGCACTGTGCCAAGGTTCAGAAGACAACAATCGTGCCATATCGAGTTCAGTTTCAGCAATGGCATCTCTAAAGATAATCAATCATCAGTTGAGCCAAACTTGGATTCTCTTAAAATCAGGGAAGGGAAAGAAGTGAAAATCACTCTTGCTCTTGGGAATTCAAAGCTTTCTTACTCCGGGAGTTTGGGAGAACGAAACGTAGAAGAGATGCTCAAAATGTTACAAGAAAATTTGCCATGGCAAATGGAAAACATGCATACTATTTTGGATGCATTGATGGATTTCAACACAATCAAGAAGCACAAGAATTGGCTGCTGATTCAGGGGAATGACTCAATTGGGAAACAAAGATTGGCTCGAGTTATAGCAAAATCTGTATTTGGTTCTGCTGACTTGATCACGTGCATAAACATGAGAAAGAGAGGAAATACTCACGTTGAATTGCTCAACAAGACCTTGAGGAATAACGAAAAGCTTGTTGTCCTGGTGGAAGATGTTGAATTTGCTGATTCAGAGTTGTTGAAATTTCTTACGGATGCCTATGAAAATGGGAGTTCTAGCCATTTGTTCATCTTGGCAAGGACAAGTGATAATTTTACTGATGGAAGAGAGTACTACACAGAGTCTGTTATCCAGATGAAACTGCTGGTAAGTGTGAATCCTGGATCAGTATGTATTGATCATAAGAGAAAAGCTGAGGGGGAATTGTCGTTGCCTAACAAGACCAAGAGTCCAAGAAACAATGTCATGGAAGATGTCTCCTCAATTACTTCTCGAAATGGAAAAATGAAGGAATTCACAAGGCAATTGAGCTCAAACGCCCTTGACCTCAACATCAAAGCAGACGAGGTCGATGAGGAGGAGGATGAAAACGAAGCCAAAACTGATGATTTTAGCCCCATTTCAAGTGATTTGACTCGCGACACAGCTAATGATCAACATCACAACGACAACAAGAACAATCCACCACTTGGCTTTCTCGACCACATCAAGAACCGCCTTGTCTTGAACCGCGATTCATCTCAAGAAAAGCAAATGAGAGAGATGTTCATGTTCAAGATGAGAAGGTCATTGGAGGAAGTATGTGGGAGTAAAATACTAGACAGTTTCTGCTTGGAGGAAATGGTGATGGAGAAGGTTTTTGAGGGGTGTGGTTCATTTCTCAACAGCTTGTTTGATGAATGGCTAAAAGACATTTTTCAAACGAGCATGCAAATGGTTGACATGGACAAACTCAAAGAGAAAGAGAATGTGATTATCAAGCTTTGTTTGGTGGAAGGTAAAGATGAGAGTGGCTTCAAAGGTTCATGTCTTCCTAGAGGGATTCAAGTTTGTATCATGGATTAAGTACGTAGTTGCTTGCTTCTATAACATGTTTGTTTCCCTTGCCTAGGCACCACTATAACGTGTCATTGTGTAACTAGCTAGTCTTGTTTCTTAATAGAATGTCTACTTTGTTTTATGTGTTTTGTTGCCAATATACACTTAAACCCCTTCGAATTCTATGTTATGGATCCCTAACCATCTATACCACATGAAAACATATAATTTATGGACTAAAGAACAAAAGGTGTACAACTAAAAAATAATTAGTAGACATAAAACAATAACTATCTCTTTTAGTAAATACTCCCTCATTTTCTTTCGTGAACTCATTTGACTGTGCACGGAGTTTAAGAAAATAGAGAAGACTTTTAAACTTGTGGTGTAAGACGAGGCACATATATTTTATGTGACTATAAATTGTTGCATAAAGATAAATTATTTCCAAATAAGGAAAGGAGTCATTCTTTTTGGCACGGACCAAAAAGTAAATAGGTTCACATAAATTGAAACGGAGGGAGTATGTTTTTACTGACCAACAAGAGTTGTTGTGGAGTGGTAACTACTCATTCATCCTTAACCACAGGTGTCGGGGTCGAGTCCTTGGTATGAAGTTATTTTTGTTAGCTAGAGAGCGCTTTACACCCAATGTGGAACTTTCGGATGCGAATCCCGGTTTAATTGGGCCCTATATAGATACCGAACACTAGATAGGAAACCATAAAAATATGTTTTAACTGAAATACTATGTTTCAAACTTTTCAAGTGTTAAAGTGTGTCAATTTAATAATTGAGGGAAAAGAATAGTTGTGAATGAAATAGATACTTAGATTATATTTTGTGTTAAAATAATGTATCAAGTTTATTTGCATGAAGAAGTTTGCATTTAATTAGGACAAAAGAAACAAATACTATCTCTTCCTCTTTTTTGAACGGTCACTGAGTTTGAGATGTTAAGTTGACTCATATAGTACTATTATTTCATTTACAATATATATTAAAGCAATAGTTGAGAAGTTAGTTTAAAACATTATTCTCTTTGTTTTAATTTATGTGTCATTAGTTTGTTGCCACGATGTGTGAGAAAAGAATAATTTTTGACACTTATGATTTTGAATATTAAATGGGTTTTTCTATTTGTAAGAGAATATCATTGATGGTAAATTAAGAATTTAAAATTAAATTGGCTTAAGATATAGAAAATGTCATTCCTTTGAAGCACGCTACTCCCCCTTGTTTCAAATTATATGAGTTACTTTTTTAGTCTGTTCTAAATAAATGATACATTTTTTAAATAATTCAACTTTAAATTTTTTATTTTGCACATTTTATCCTAAATGAAAAGCTTTTATAATCACAAAAATTTCATAGCTCCACAATGCTTTTACCTCGTAAGCTTTTAAGACTACAAATTTCAACTACAAATTTCAAAAAAAAAAAAAATTCTGTTAAACTCTGTACCGAATCAAAGTAACTCATTTGAATTGAGACAGATGAAGTACTAAGGAAACAATGCCATGTTAAACAATGCCATGTAAAATGAACAGAGGGGCATTAAAGTATGTTCGTCTGATAGAGAAAATATTATATCAAGGTTTAAAATTTGAGTAGTTAAATTAAATTAATATATGATATCACAATTTAAAATATGAATAGTCAATTGAATTTGAAATATTTTTTAAGTTAAGAAAGTTGCACTAAATACGAGTTCCTACCCTTTAATTTAGATGTTGTAGTTTGACTGGGCACAGAGTTTAAGAAATAAAAAGAAGACTTTGTAATTTGTGATCTTAAAAGTTTAAGTGGTTAAAATTTTATAAGACCATAACATTGTATGGTTATAAAAACTTCTTGTTTGAAACGGAGGGAGTAATATTTTTGATGTAACGTGTCAAATATTTTGAAACATCTCAAAATAAAAAAATAAAAAAAGATGTCATGTAGACTGAGATCATGTTTTATTTTGCTTTTATTAATTTCATAGACGCATGACTATGACCTATAGGGTTTGTGGGAGCAGGGAGATATATACAAGGGCTCCATTGTTTTTCTTTTCTAGACTTCAATCAGCTCATCTTCATCATGAGGCCTAACAAATCTTTATGACTAAAGCCATATAACTGTTGGTTTAACTGTTCAATAAAGAAATATCACTACGCGCCCTTTAAAGTACTTCGACGCCACTAAGCGAGAGAGAGAGAATGAAAAAGACAGAAGTAGAGATGTTTGAAGAATTAAAAATAATGGGTACAAGGACAAGCAGTGCCACTTATCTTGGTTTTACATTTAAAATAGTGGTGGCATAGTCAAAATTGACCATATCTGAAGTAAGCCTAATTGCATAAGACTAACTTATTCATAACACTATTTGTAGAGGTTCGTGGACTATTACAACAAGAGTCTTAACAGTCTTTTGATATAAAGGAAGGATAAAATTAAATTCATCCTTAAATATTGATCGATAAACATGTATACTGTTGAAATCAGGTATGCTCGATTTTATTAGCTTGAAGAGTTGATTCAAGTCCGAGTTCAGGATGGATCGAGTTTAAGCTCGATGGATCAAGCTCGAGCCCAATGACAGAGTACAAGGCTCGAAGATCGGAGTATGCGATGAGCACCAAAGTCGAGTATGACCAACCCCGAGATGATGTTGATATGGGTTTGTAACAGAAAAAATAAGATTCCCGTAATATCCCCAAGATCCATGTGTGTACTAGGCAGTTAGACAATTGTTTCAATAAGATTCCTTACTAGGAATGAAAATATACCATCTTTAGGGTTCCCCTACTATATAAAGGGGACCCCAATCATTTGTAACGACCATCAATCATTTGCAAAAGAATATGTGAAAGGATTAGGTATACACGCTTAAGTACCTTTTTATGTGAGTGGTGCTATCCTCTTTAGGGAAAGGAATCACGACATTTTCATCCACCCAATTAAAATCCTCTTTCACCTGCTCAAGTTCATCTTCAGTTTTCAAGTAGATGTATCGAGACATAGGCTCGCATCGGCCTAGAAACCGACACCGGCATATTGATTTTGAAATCGAAAGATAGCTCGCATGGCCTGAGAATACACTCATCGATACGAGGTGGCACCATCGTTCTACACCCGGTCGGACGTGATGATGAGAAGGCATTTTCTTTATGAGGAACGGTTTTAGATGTTTAGCCATTACTGCTGAGAAATTCACAAGAAGAGAAGAAGTTAATGTTGTAGCAAACACAAGTTGAAGATAGGATGAACTTAGGAAAGATGAAGAAGCTAGTAAGGTTTTAGGAAAGATTTGAGAAGTAAAGATTGAAAAAGTTGTAAAATTAAACTATTTATAGTGGCCTCTTTAATGGTTTGGGGAAGCCAATGGTTGACCATCAGCCGCCTTCAATTAATTGCCTTGGGAACTATGTAGACACGACCTTTCAATCACTTCATTCGCTGACGTCACGAGATTGACATCATGATCGAGGCATCGGAGGATCTAGGATCAAATTGTTTCTTATCATCTTACTCTAATTAACGCAGGGACTATCTGTATCGTTGAAATCAGGTATGTCCAATTTCATGGACTCGAAGAGTTGCTTCAAGCCCAAGTTCAGGATGGATCAAGTTCAAGGCCGATGGATCAACCTCGAGCCCGATGTCAGAGTACAAGGCTTGAAGACCAGAGTACGCGATGAGCACCGAAGCCGAGTATTGCCAATCCCAAGATGATGTCGTTATGAGTATGTAACAGAAAGAGCAAGATTCCTACAATATCCCCAAGATCCCAGCATAAATTCTGAAACAGATTTGTAGAGTTTTGTACTAGGTGGTTAGACAGCTGTCTCAATTAGATTCCTTACTAAGAATAAAAATATACCCTATTTAGGGTTTCCCTACTATATAAAGAGGACCCCAATCATTTGTAAAGATCATCAATCATAGGAAATAAAATATACTCTCTTACTTTCTTGCTTACTACTCATCAGAGTTGTCTCTTAACTTTATAGCCTTTACTTTACTACTCTTGTCGACCAACATCGAGGCCATCGTAGCTCGAGGTCAAGACTTGTTTAAGCACCGATTTTGATTCAACTTATTTCCTTAATTTATACGTTTGATTTTTTGGTTATTAATTAGTTTGGAATTTAATCACGTATCTTTAAGGTCACAAACAAGTTTAATTGTTATTCATATTTCTGGACAAACAAAACAATAATATAACGAGGGAAAAAAAAGAGTAGTTAGGTACATTAAACTCCCGCTAAGCGCTCGATAAAGAAAGAGTAGGGGCATCTCTCTATACATCAGAGTTGACTAACTCAAATAGTGCACCACAATGACTTTCACTATAGAAATATTACTTTGGAATATATTTAGCCCTCTTACATACATAAGACTTCAACTTAGACACACGTGATTTAGATAAACTAGGAATTAAGACCGTCTTTGACACATGCAGATGCCTTAATTTATGATGCCATAAATCGACTTCATTATAAGAAAAAGCATTCAAGGCCTCCGTGGAGGATATAAGACCAGAAGTCTCAAGGATGTTTTTATAGATCTCCTTGTCCTCTCGTTCACTCCTAAGGATCCTCGTCTTTGGGTCCTGAAAAATACACCGATCAAAGACGAAAGTTATACTGGAGTTCAGACTTTTTTTAAGGGGCTCACGGATAAGAGAGTAGAAGATGGAACATATAAAATGGAATTTATCGATAAGGGCGAGATAGTTTTCTTTCATGGTACCACTCCCAACATTAAGCGGGAACGATCTTGGGGAGAGGAGTAGAGTCCAACAACATTAAGCCTAAAATTCATATATAATTATAAGTCTCATCATCACTATTAAACACTTTCCTTTTTCGCAAATCACCAACTTTAATATAATTAACACTCTCTTTTCTAGGTTCTTCAATTGAAATTGTAGTAGTTCCTACAATTGTGTCTCCATTAATAAAGCACTCAATATTACCACATGGATAACGATTTCTTGAAACTCCTATTATCGAATCACGGGTATTATAAAAAACTTGTGTTTTATAAACCCGTAAAAAAATACTTTGTCAATACACTAAGTTATCAAACATAGAATCGAAAATATAAATTTGCATTATGAATCAAAAAGCAAGAAGAAAATCAAAAGAAACAAAGCCAATATAAAACTAAAAAGTCCTTAATCATTGGGCACTTCTATTTTGAAAGTAAAAAGTTCTTTTAACTCCTAAATTTGGTCAACAATTAAAATGTACTAAAATACTACTCCCTCCGTTTCAATTTATGTGAACTCATTTGACTGGGCACGGAGTTTAAGAAAAGAGAGAAGACTTTTGATCTTGTGGTGTAAAATGAAGCACCTTTATTTTGTGTGGCTATAAATCATTACATAAAGGTAAATTGTTTCCAAATAAGGAAAGGGGTCATTCTTTTTGGCACGAACTAAAAAGGAAATAGGTTCACATAAATTGAAACGGAGGGAGTATATTGTTATCCCCATTATGCATATAATATAGAATTTCGGAAGAGCAATAACTGTTTGGTCCCTTGTTGTACCAAATATGTACAACGCATGGTGCGAATTGACGGGAGGTTCTTGAAAAATAAAATTTTAGGGCATTAAGTGAATTGAGAGAGTTTGGGTGAAAATACAAAAAACCAAAGAACTTAGGCCCTTCACAAGGTTACTCAGTTGATGTAGGTTGTGGCACGGATTTTTTTGATGGCCTTGGCCAACCTGAAATATTGGGGCAATATTATGACAGGCTGATCGTCATGACAAATTATGTAGGATTAAAAATGTACCTTAACAAGAGCAAGGCACATTTCACATGGATGTGTGGGCCGGTATGACATTAGTAAGGCGAAGCTACGCCAAGGCTGGGCCAAGGCATATGCAAGGAAAAGGCATGAGTAAGTCAAAGCGAAGTAAAGCACGGGCAAGTACAACACAAGACCATGGCATGGCATGGCTAAGGTAAGGGCAGTGGCATGTGCACCAAGACATGCAAGTGGCTGGCAACGCGTGTGGACAGCTTGGCCCGACGGATAGATAGGCAAGCCCCAAGACTTGGCATAATGCAAGACTTTAGCGCAGCTCAGCAGTAGGCACAATTGTGCATTGCACATGAGGGCATTGAGCAGTTATTTTGCTGTAAAACTGACTTGTAGTATCCATAATTGGCACGCTTTGTAACTTGTCTTTCTGATTGATTTAGATTTGCTTATCGGTTGGGGCTTGTTAACTGCTTTGTTTAGATGTTTCCAAGTATAATTGGGCAGTCTGCATTATAAAAACGTGCACACAACCAGTCCCAAACACAAATCTATTTTTTTGGTTATTTTGTTGTGTTTTTGTATTCACGTATTAATGCAAGTTGAGAAGAAATTCTTGTAAATTCATATGTCTTTTACTTTCTTTGCTGCTTAAATTTATTCTAAGTACCAAACATCCTAAAAGTAATTTCAAGTGTTAGAAGGCTGAAGTAAAGTACTGGGCTTTACTGCTGCACGGAGGTGAACCTCACTAATTAACGGCGTGTAATCTCAGGCAGCTTGGAATTGGATAAAGATAGGGGAGAGAGAGCGATGAGTAATCAGAGGAGATATCCCCTATCTGGATCCAATTCCAAAGCCGCCAAAGATTACCCGCTATCAATTAGTGGTGTTCTTCCATGGTCTCTCCGGTATGGTGCTTAATTGAGGGGTAAGGCGTTCCCGTTATCTTTCGTTGGGCTCGTCCATTTTCTCCGGCGAAATATGCCGATTGGTTAATTGTACAAAAACTTCACAAATGAGGCGATCGTTAACCAGTTATAAGGGTCCACTCTTGTGTGATAATAATTGAGAAGAATTAGTTTGAAAGTAACAAACTCAAGAGAAGTAAAAGAAAGGACAGATGGTTTCTGGACAAAGGCCCACAACTACAATGGAAATAAACCTTTGCTGTTAGTTGAATCTTACAAAGTGAACATAAAATAGGAGAGAAATAAGAGAAATGTAGGTCATCAACGGGGAAGAGACGAACAGAGAAGAGAAGAGGGAAAGGGAAAATTGAGTTTAGATTTTTTGTCGAAAAGACAATAAAGTCCCTAGTTTTATTTAGTAGTTGGCAAAAAAATAGTGAGAATTTTCACGAAAATTGAGAAATGGGTACTTGCTAATAACAACCTTCACGGTGTATGTTAGCAAAATTATGTGTACATATAATTTTTTTTACCAGTGTTAGCAAACGCACGATTGCACGTGTATCCAATACCAGTCCTTATAATTTTTTTAAAAGTTACATATAAATATGTGGTCTCTATATAGTTGCAAACTAGAGCTGTCATTATAGGCTTGGCCCAACCCGTTGGGCCAGTCCAGCCTAGCCCGTGATTTTAGCATGGCTGATCTAGAATTTTTGAATCCTGTTTAAAACGAGGCTTTTAAGCCCGACTCGAATAAGTCCGTGGCCCGTGAGGCTTGACTGAGGCTGGGCCGGGCCAATATGTGGGCCTAATAATATATTTATTTAAAATATATATAAAGAAATAAAAAAGTATACTGCCTTTAGAGATGGAAAGTCAGAATTGGATTTTTACTAAGATGAACCAAAACTTGATCTTGAGAAGTTTCAAGAAATGATGTTGTTATGTATTGGAAGGACCGTTTTAGAAAATATCCCGACCTTTCAATTCAATGATGGTGCGTGATGTATTTAGCATTCTTATTACCACTATACCATCAGAATTAATATTTAGCATTGACGGGGTCTTCTTACAAAGTACAGAAGTTGCATTTATTATGAAAATGCCCAAACACCTGTTACTACTTAAAATTGGCTGCACAGATTTTTTCGAACTCAAACTGATAATACTTTTTTATATGAATTTAAATATTATTAATTTTTAGAATTTAAATATTTTTAATAGTTAGCTAATTAATATTGTATATGAATTGTAGATGAAAGTAAAGATATTAAGACAACCTTATCACAAGCGGATTCAAATGTGTTTTATAAAGATGATGTGTTAGATATCTCATAAGCATCATGAACGTTCTCTTGAATAGTTTATTTTAAGTTTTGACTTTCAGTGAATAAAATATAGTCATGTCTTTTTTGTTTTTAGTATTACTGTGATATATTGGAACAATAAAAAAAGTTATTAAGTTTTGCGAATTTTTTAACTTTAAAATAATTATTTTTTATTAGGTCAGAACTTAAAGAAAAAGTATAAAATTATATTTTTAAAAATGATGGGTCAGTCTGTGGGGGCCCGCGGCCCACATAGGGTTGGGGTGGGCTCACCATTATAAGGCTCATCAAAATAATGGGCTAGCCCAACCTAGACCAGCCCGTCAACTGTTAAAGCCCACGTGGGCTGGGCTGGACTAGCTCGGTCCGACCCATATTGATAGCTCTAATGCAAACATCCCTTCTCAAATATTAAAAAGGTTATCTTAAAATAATAAATTTTTAAATGGATACAAATTGCAAAAATATTTATATTCCTGCTAGTAATAATTTTAAAATTGTACCGATATTGTACAATTTTACTAGCAGGAATATAAATATTTTTGCAATTTGTATCCATTTAAAAATTTATTATTCAAACTTTGTTAAAATAATCTCAAGCACACGCGTCGAAACTCTTTCTCTTCTAAAGAAGAGAAATATATATATATATATATATATATATATATATATATATATATATATATATATATATATATATATATATATATATATATATATATATATATATATATATATATATATGGGATTTTTTTCATATGTATACCTTATAACAAACATTATTACCAAAAATGTTTAAAATTTGTAAATTACCCGGCATGTTCACATTATTTCTACAATTTATATACCAAATCAAATTTAAAGAGATTCTGCCCAATAAACGTGCGCTTTTGTAGGCTACAAATCTGATGGCAGAATCTGTAGCTGCGTAAATCTCTCCTTATTCAACTGGACGAGATCTATGTTCTCACTCCTATTTTCAAAAGCTACGAATTATCCAAACATCAAATTGTAGAAATTGAATATTTTTGTATTCTATTATTTGTCGACATAGAGTCTCCCATCTATATCAGTTCTTAAAATTTTTTCTGTTAACTACACAAAATCATGGCAAAAATCACAATTATGCTGAAATCGAATAGTAATTGGGATAAATATGGAAGATATAGAGATTTTGAAGTTAATGCCATTGTGGTAGATGATAATTCAAGCTACGCAAATCTCGTTTCTACAATTGCAGAACAATTATCCACAATTAAAGTTATGACAATAGCATAATAAAATTAAATTAAGAACAACCTACCCACACATATATCTACAAAAAAAATAAAAGCAATTATATATATAAATGTAGTTGTAAAAATGTTATATATATCAGCATAACTACAATAAACTACATTTAACTACAAATTAACTGAGCACAACTACAATTATATATGTCAGCATAACTACAACAAAACTACATTTAACTACAAATCAAGCGAGAACAACTACAAATTTACTATATGATTTTGGCTTGGTGTGCTAGGCTCACACAAAGTGTGGAACCTAAGAACACCATAATCCACATTCTGCTGAGCAGCAAACAGGCTATTCTGAAAAAAATAGAAAAAAAGTGGATTGAGTACAATAAACTACATTTAACTACAATTAAAATACATTTAACTACATAATAACCGAGAACAACTACAATAAATAATATCAGTATAACTACAATTTAACTGCAAAACCACTGAAAACAACTACAAATCTACCACAATATAACTACAATTTAACTATAAATATATTAACGATTCATATAAAAATACAAAATAACGACAATTAAACCTCAAAATTGAGACAAATTAAAAGGTTTCCAGAAACTACGAGGAAAAATTGAATAAAAATACCTTTTCTAAAATATTATGAGGGCTGAATTTTTTTAGCTTTTTTTGAATGTTTCTTTTTTGATCTTTTTGAAGAAGATGGAGATAACTTCAATTTTTTTCCAGATTGAAGCTTGGGTGAATCCTCAAAAAAATAGGAAAAAAACTGAACAAAAGAGGAAAAGAACTGAACAAAAGAAAAAACGTGAGGGAGAAAAGAACTGGGCAAAAATCGTGGGAGGGGGTGGGGGTGAGGAATGAAAATTTTTAAAATTAGAAGAGAGAGAAGCGGGTAAAAAAATAAATTGGGATATTTTGTCTCTAAATACACTCCTACATTTAATGATAACTTAATTAAAGCTTTAATTTGAATTATGGTACATAAATTGAAACTTGGTATGCTTAAATGTAATAAACACAAACCTGAATTTTATGAGGGCTGAATTATTGAGACAAATTAAAAGGTTTCCAGAAACTACGCGGAAAAATTAAATAAAAATACATTTTTTGAAATATTATGAGGGCTGAATTTTTTTAGCTTTTTTTGAATGTTTTTGTTTTGATCTTTTTGAAGAAGATGGAGATAACTTCAATTTTTTTCCAGATTGAAGCTTGGATGAATCCTCGAAAAAATAGGAAAAAAACTGAACAAAAGAGGAAAAGAACTGAACAAAAGAAAAAACGTGAGGGAGAAAAGAACTGGGGGAAAATCGTGGGGAGGGGGGGTGAGGAATGAAATATTTTAAAATTAGAAGAGAAAGAAGCGGGTAACAAAATAAATTGGGAGATTTTGTCCCTAAATACACTCATACATTTAATGATAACTTAATTAAAGCCTTAATTTGAATTATGGTACATAAATTGAAACTTGTTATGCTTAAATGTGTTTGTTATATGGTATACACATGTAAAAATTCATATATATATATATATATATATATGAATTCAGTCGAAGAAGTCCAAAAGTAACATAAGTTGGCTGAAAAATAATTTTTATATAAAATTTACTTTGCTTTACCATAATTTATATATATACACAGTATTATTTTTTACGAAGCGGGTTCAGTTAAACTCACTTCTCTCCACTTGTGTCAAGATATATATATATATATATATATATATATATATATATATATATATATATATTACATGGTAGAGTGAAATTGAGTAATTGATGATATGATTCACCGCAAAGGGCTAACAAGTACCATTTTATCTAATAAAGGTTATCATTATTATAATTGCCCCGAAAATAGAAAGTATCCCAATTTCTAATATTATCTCTTTTATGACCTTGCATTGTGACTCCAGGCTCCACCAATCAGTAGAGCAATGAGTACAGATATCATCGTGCGTCGAAGGCAAACCTCCATAGTGAATTATCAATATGTGCAAGTCGTATGGATCTCTACTCCTAGTAGTTCATTCCGTTATTATCATGACTCAATTTTTCTTTTTCTTTTTTGTTTTCTAATGTAAAATGGAAATTGACGGAAATCTATAACAGTGTTATACATGCAAAAGTAAAAAAATGAAGAAGAGAGTACTTAAGTATTATTATATTTCGCTTAATGAGTTGCATATTAGTTCCAATTTTCCCTTTGAGCCTATTTAGAAATTGCGTTCTTTACCACCAACTGATATAGGTGGGCAATCTAAGTATACATATATATCCAACGTTGAGGGCATCATAAAAATTGATTGAATTTGAGGACTAAATTAGTACAAATTTCCAAACCCTAGGGACTAAATTGTTATTTGGTCTTTCACTAAAAGACAAACTTACTTTAGAGTTCAAAGCAATTTATAATTTCCAATTTTCCACATTTATTTTGAAATACAAAAAGAAAGCGAAAAGAATAAATGGAAGAGTCCGCTTTGTATGATTGCTTTGACTCATGATTGGGGTCTCTACGTGAAGAAGAACAATAAGATTATGATTACTTGAAGCGGCGGATGTGGGAGTATGTCTCCCCATGATAGAGAAATACAATGATTTCATCTTTGTAAAATATGAAGACGAGATAATGAACTTAAAGACTTCTTTGGGATGTGAGAGAAGAATTATAATTTCTTTGTATGATAGGAGAATGATTGTACAATAGCTGGACATCCACAAGTATTAACTCTTACTCCTTTCTGATGCAAAATAAATAATTTTTTTTTGAATGTTTTCACATCAATTTAAAAATTTATATTTTAGCATTAATTTGTAATGGACTTAATCATATTAACATTTACTATCTCACATAAACACTTATTTTACATATTCAAATACTATTTAATCCAAGTACAACATAGGAAAAAAATAATTAATTCACTCTTGAAATTTAGAAAAATTACTTATTTTGGACCACAAAAAAAACCAAAAAATCACTTATTTTTTACGGAAGGGAGTACTTGGTTTGATTTTATTATCCTTCATTTTTCTGTTCTTTTCTTTTTAATTATCTTTTCCTTTTTATTTTCTTCTTTAACAGTACATACATGATGTATTTCTCGTTCGCAATATAATGATCAGAATGCTTTCTTTATTGACTACAAATTTTAAAGCATGAAACAATTGGTAAGAGAAAGCACATGAACAAACGATAGCAATAACAATGTAATGAATTTGAAATATTAATAAGGTCATCTATTTTCGAATATAATCAACAGCATCTCACGGAAACTTGCTACGGTTAAAACCACACAAAGTGCACCTCTAAACTTCGTATTGTCTTAATTATTCACTCTGAACTTGAATATTCATATCATTTACCCTCTTACTAATCTCACCCGATGGAGGTGAGAGCCACACGTTGCCATGTGGAATTTTGTAACGTGGCATTTCTTAAAAAATAAAATCTATGTTTTGACCTTTCTAAATTGATTAATTTTTTGAATCATCTTGGAGACATTGAAAATTTATCAAATTAGTGCATAAATGTTTTTGGACTAGGGCCTCTACATGATAAGCATATTAGGGTTACTTGTTGGCTACTCCACCTAAACCCTAATTCATACCTACAAAAAGAGCTACATATGTCCTTCAAAAACTATCTCACCAATTCCATAAACTCTCAGAATATGCACAAAGAAATCAAATATACGGTTTCTGAAATTCCATAGAACTCTTGAAATATTCATTAAGAGGTCAAAGACATGTCAAATATGTCTTGCTCAAAGTTCTAGCAACACTCAAGATCCAAATGGTGTGCTGCTACATGCTTCTTGCTCATCAAATGCATTAAGGAGATGCATATCATCCTATGTTCAAGAAATATGTCGCTAAGGCCCTTGAATTACGAATAAAAAATCGGAGAGAAGAATTAAGAGATAAACAGAGTTGTAACCTGTAGTTTATATCAATAAAATCCTTTTTTCTTTATAGTTATTTGTGATTGCAGTTTTAAGTTTCTCCTCTAAAAAATTTATTGCAAACAAATATTTGTAGACACCAAAATTTTAACAGTTCAAACTTATACTAATCTGGGATAAATCCTGAATTCAAGATGAGCTCATCCATGCTCTTATAATCCTAAGACCCATCATCAAGGGTTTCTTGGAGGCTACTCCACCTTAACCCTAATTCACACCTATAAAAAAGGTTGCAATATTCTCTTGAAGAGATATCTCGAAGATTGAGATCAGAAATCTCATAAACTCATGGGATATTAACAAAGGGATAAAGATGTACCCCGATTCTTCGTGACAATCATATAGTTCAAGAAGACCCACAACATCCTTTAACAGAGACATCCTTTCATGGAAATCAAATACATCTCAAGGAGGTATGCATCATCCTGCATTCGAGAAATATGTTACTCCAATCCTCGAATCACATAAATCATCAAGAGAGAACAATCAAGGAAGAAATAGAATTGTACTCACAGTTGATTGATAAAATTACTTTATTCTCTTTTAATTGCAATTATTTTCCATATGTTGAAAATTTATTATAAACACATCTTATTCGAACTAAATTTGTAACAGCATGGTTGGAATTAGGGGTAAAAATTTAAGCTCAAACCCATTCAACACACCCAACCCGCACAAGGCTGGGTCGCTCATTGACCTGATTATTGTTAAATTAAGTTTATCTTGGCCCAACATATTTCACCCCACCTAAAGTTGGGATAAGTTTAGCCCAAATTAATCCATGAGCAACTTTACTACGATTTAAGATAATTTTTTTATTTGATATATTATATATGACCATAAAAAAAGAAATAAATCTTATTTTGTAATTAAATAATTTACAAGAAAAAATATACAGTAATAATTAAAGCTTGGCAAGTGTTGGGCGAGTTCAGGTATGACCCAAAGTTTAGTCCATCTTGATCTAACATATCTCTATAATGACCCAGCCTGTCATTTTGTATATTTGAGCCCCATTTTCTCATTTGATACTTCATGTATGTTTGGTTGTTATTTTGTGACTTGTGGGGATGGTCAGTTAGGTTACGAGAAGGTTTTAGAGTGAATGGAAATACTTAGTTCCTTTTCTTATAAGCTTAAGTTTTAAGAGTTAATCAAGGTTTGATTCTTATATAAATAACTTATTATTAGTGATTTAATGATTCCAATAGTTTTGTATAGTAATTTTTGACTTAGGCGTATGTCCGGATTTGGATTTGGAGGTTCATAGGGTACTTTGGCACAATTTGCTAAAAGTTGATAATTTAAAGGTGTGGAGAGTTCATAAGTTTGATCAGGGATTGATTTTGATGATATCGGAATTGAATGTAAGTTCTGAAAGTTCGAAAGGTTAATTTTGGCATTTGAGATTTGTGTGCAAAGTTTGGGTCCATTCCTAGTTGGTTAAGCTTGAATCGGATGCTTGGTTTGAAGTTTGAATATTCATGAACTTAAGAGAAGTTCAATTTGAATTTTGTCATTTGATTCATTGTCATGATGGTATCATATGTGTTTGGAAGCTTTGAATAGATTCAGACGGTATTTATAGACTTGCTAGTGTAATTAGACGGAGTTCCGGATGGCTGGGGTGAATTTTGGGCCATCTAGAGCATTGTGGGAGTTGTAGGTTTTTACTGGTGTCAAACCCTTCTTTGCATTCGCAGAGGTGTGTCGCGATTGTGGAGTGCTTTTGAGTTGAGCAGGAAGTTCCTCCTCACAATTGTCACAGTAGAGTCTCATTCGCGAAGTGTTGCGGTTGGCTAGCCTTCACATTTTCGCCAAGGAGGCCGCGTTCGTGTAGAAGGATGGCAGGCTAGGGACGGATAGACCTAAGCCTTCACATTCGCAAGAGGCTTGTCGCATTCAGACAGTTCTGGGGGAGCTTGTGCATCGAATTCGCAGGTGAGGGGACCACGTTCATGTAGAGTTAATCTGGGCAGTGTAATTTTTGTGCTCCGCGAATGTGAGGCAGTGGCCACGTTGGTGAATGCTATCACTGGAGCAGACTTTAACAGTTCTAATTTTGGAACTTTAGACCCGTTATTTCATATTTTGAGCCTTAGATTTTAAGAGTTGGTGATTTTGGAGAACAAATTTACTACTATATTAGAGGTAAGTAATTTTCACTCGGATTTGGATTTATATCTCCATTCCTCATGGATTTCTACACCTAAAATATGGAATTTTAAAGAACGATTTGTTTTTTTTAATCTACAACTTAAGAGAGTAAAATTGAGTGATTTGGGAGTCGATTTGGACTCGGTTTTGGAATCCAATCATATATTTGGACTCGTATAATTATGGGTAGTGGGAATCTACCCCTTGACTCGAGTTCTGACCATGTGGACGCGGGTTGACTTTTGAGAATTTGATTAAAGATTGAAGATTTATCTTTGGGGTTGTTTTCTATAGTTTATTTGATCTTATTGAATTATTTTTTGCTATATTTGAGCTGGTAGAAGGTGGTTTCCAAAGGAAATACATTTTTAGAGTATTGATTTAGCCTGTTTGGGGTAACTATCGTGCCTAATATTGTGTTAAAAAATAACCCTTAGGCTTGGACCTTTCTAATTGTAATGTATTTGATGCGATCTATATGCGAGATGATGAGCGTGTATGGGGGTGTTATGCATGCAAATGACTGGATTAGACTCTAGGCTTCTACTACACCTTGATTTGACTATGTGCTCTCTATGATACATGTGTAATTCTCATGTGACTACGCGAGCTTATCCTTTCCATACCAGAGATCTTGTTTTAGGATTATACTTTCCTAAATTGGACAAGTTGGGCTTGTGAAATTATTGTTAAATTGATTTAGTTATAGTCATGCTTATATGTTGAGCACTTATTCTATATTATTTATTATTATCACGTCCATGTGAACTGTATTGTTGAGTTACGAGGATAAGCCTCTTAATGATAATTTATTATCTTAAATTGCTATGATTGTGGCACATGTGGACATGTTGGGCAGATTGATTTAGTGTTGGCACGAGATTTATGTCGTGCAATTGTGATTGATATTGTTATTGTGTTAGGGTACAGTGCGATAAGGGTGGATATTAGTATTACAAAGCGATGATGGTGGATATTGTTATTGCGGAGCGGTAAGTGTGGATATTGTTATTTTAGACCCATAAAGATGGATATTGTTATTGTGACAGAATGTGGGGTACGAGGTGACATATGCCTTTGTTCTATTTGATGATTTATTTGTCAAAAATGGATTTTTTATGTCAATTTGTTATCACCTGCTTTACCAAGATTGTTGATATCGTACTCTATTGTATATATTCTTTTTTCCAGTTTTTTGATATATACTGCACATGTTGTTTAACTAATGAGTATCACTTGACTTAAACCTCGCCACTACTTCACCAAGGTTAGTCTTAATACTTACGAGGTATAAATTGTAATGTACTCATTCTACGTTTCTGCAAATTTTTGGGCAGATCCGGGTGCTGGAGGTAGCGGACTTTATGAGTGAGCTTGTGATAGATCAAGAGGATTCAATGTAGTGTTACATGGACGTCACACATCCTTGGAGTCCCCTTCTCTTATTTTAAATTTTTGTATTTCCTTTCAAGTATTATTTTACTTATTGAGACTCACTATGTACTTTGTTTACTCATGACTTGATATTGCCTTGTTTTGGGGTGTTGACTTATATATTTATCTTTTGGTTTTGATTGAGAATTAATTTTGCAATTTATTTATTATTTCAAAGTTATTATATCATATTTCCATGTGTTTATATCATTGTGTGATTGCCTTACCTAGTCTGAGAAGCTAGGTGCCATCACCACCCCTTTGGTGGGATTTGGATCGTGACAAGTTGGTATCAAAGCTCTAGATTTATAAGTTCTATGATTCATGAGCTGGTCTAGTATGGTATTGTGGATTGGTACAAAGACGTCTGTGCTTATCTTCGGGAGGCTATCAGAATATTAGTAAACTTCATTTTCTTTCATTCATTATCGTGCAAAATTTGAATCTTTACTCTTCTATTCTCTCACAGATGGTGAGGATATGTTCTTCATGAGTAGCTAAGCAGCCACTAGTGCCCCCTGTCAAAGCGCGAAAGGTCTGGGCCGATGTAGAACAGGCACGCACAGTTGGAGCCCCTGCTAGAGCAGTAGTGGTGAAGCCACTAGTAGCTCTAGTTGAAAAGCAAGAGCCTGATCATGTTGAGTAGATGGGACCCGCTAGGGAATCTTAGGGGAACATTGCTACATTGGGGCTTTAAGAGACCCTGGCTCACTTTATGAGTGTAATTGGGAGTTTGGCCTAGACATGGTTGATTCTGGTTGCACCAGCTACTTCACAGGCTGGGGGGTTCCCACTCTTGCCACCCATACACCAGAGTAGAGTACTTATGTTTATCAAACACCGAGTGTCCTAGTGGTGCAGCAAGTAGTTGTAGTTTTGCCCAATGTAGGAACAATCATGTCTGCAGAAGAGCAAAAACGTTTGGAGAGGTTACTGAGACTTCGTCAGGGTCTTTTGAGGATGCAAGGTTTCTTGGATCAATGTTATCGTATTCTGCATACCTTGGATTTTATGAAGTCGAACATGGTTGATTTTACTACTTTTCAGTTGACAATGTCGGCATACAGGTGGTGTAAACCTATAAGGTGAGTTGGCCAGCTGGTGCAACACCATTTACATGGTCCTAATCTCAAATCTTTTCTTGGAGGAGTTTATCCCACATACCCCCATCGAGTTTGATCATTTACGCTATGAGGGTATGATTATGAGTTAGTATGATATGTGTTTACAAAGTTATCCCACAATGTAAATCCCTTTCCACTAAGAGAGAGAGAGAAAGAGAATTCGTAAATTTTTCAAAGGACTCACTACAACCTCATATTTGGGATGGCACAGAAGATGGAGACTAAGACTTTATTATATCAGGTTGTAGAGATTGCTAGGACGTTAGAGTGTATCCGCTGGTAGGGGATAGAGTATAATGGGCTAAAAGGCCTCGTGTCTTGGATGACTTAATGGCTTCTACTTTATGGGTTATGCCCGATACGGTAGATGCTATGTCATTCAACAAATTTAGTTCGTACTTCAGGTTTCACGTAGTGCTCCAGCCATAGATTTTAGAACACTCATACTGGGCAATCATCATTTAGTCCACCTCCTGCATGGGGTTCTCACTACTATTATTCTAGTCGTCTGGGGTAGACATAGTTCCATCAGCCATGTCATCAGAGAGGTTGTTTTGAATATGGTGATACTAGGTACATGGTGAGAGATTATACCAAACTTCAAGCAAGTGTACCTCAACAAGGTACTCAGGTCATGATTCCCACTATAGATGCCACTCCAACTACATAGCCACCTAGAGGTGGAGTGTTACACTCTATGTTTTTCCCCACCCATGAAGTTGAAGATGTATGGGTTTGGCATCTAGCACAGCCAATCAGCCAGCGACACACTAGTGGGGACAAAAAAAAGATTACATTTTACCAAATTGTTCTAGCTACCCTACCAGGCGCACTGACCAGTGCGGGGCAACCCGTTTTACACTTAGAGCGATGAAGTTTTTAGATTTGATATAAAATGAAGTACAATTTTTTTACAACTACACAATATTACCATCTTAGTTTTCCCAAAAACGCTCACAAAAAAATCTTTATATGAACTCCTAGATGATTCAAGACTTAATCAAAGGCGAAGCTAGCAGAATTTAAGGTAAAGAATCTCACAATCATCACTGAGTCATTTGTCTTCTTGTTATAGCGATTTTGAGATTTCTTGATAGTGATGATAACCAACATAGAATTGTAAGAACCTAGAAAGAGTAGTTAGTTCTTCAACAAGGTATGTAAGGCAACCTTCTTTCTTGGCATGACTTGTTGTAAGCATTTCCTTCTAAATGATCTTCATGTTGTATGTCACGCCCCAAAATCAAGAAGCGTGACCGACGCTCAACCGAGTAAACCAGACTGAAGCCTGTTAGATTTCATTATACCCAAATTCATTTTTGAATAAATGGGAGATGTACTCCATTAATCATACTCAAAAAATATTTCATCAACAACTCCCATTTTGTTTTCATTAGCAGTTTCAGCCATAATTTCCAAAATAGTACAATTTTATAGATGTGATGAAAAATATGTTTGCTAAATACCAATATTTCTAATTCAATTCCCAATATCAAACACCACCCATAATATCTCTACGTAGCCTCTAACTACAACTGGAGAGTAATATAGGAATACCGGTAACAAGGCTTCGGGTTTACCTCAAAATACAAAGTACATGAGAAAAAAAGATACAGGACCCCAAAATGAAGTGAGGCTAACCAAGTCAGCTGAAAAGAGTATACCGTTATCACTGATCGATGCTGCCTACCGTGGAACCACCTTATCAATTTAAAGATACAGCGCCTCAAGTAAAAGGGTCGTTAGTGCCATCGAATAGCACTAGTATGTATTGCTAAAATTCCTCTTTCAAAATAGAATGACTATATAGGAAGTGGAAAATTATAGAAACGACAAGTCACAATCAACAATATCAAAATGTCCAGTTAAAACATAAAAATTTTCAAAATACAAAAATAATATATATTTTTGGTTGGGAGATCATTAGCCGATATACCATATAAGCATGGAGTCCGATCACGCCCAATTGACTAGGCCATCTCTCCACGAACAATGTGGTCTGACATGTGATACGAAAGAAAGTTGTTACAAGAGTAATACCACCACGTGCGCAACATGGAGTCTGATCTCCATCCGATCAGCTTGGCCGCCTTCCTTTATATGCTGTGTGGGTTAACTTTTTCAATTCACAGCTGTTACCAAGTTCATCCTAATTAAGGTTAATAATCACAATTTCACCAATATTTCAATTTCATCCCAAATAAAGAGAATAATCATAATTCACCCATACACCGACACGTGTAGTTTCAGGTCTGGGCCTTATGACCCACCCTTCCTCGGTTTTTCTAATGATACTCCCAGAAACATTTTTGATTTTATTTGCACACAAAGATAACATAAATACAATTATACTCACCTCAACATATGTCACATTGTATAAATTTTCTTTAGTATTTCAAGTCATTCACAACAACACTCCCTTGGCTATTAACAAGATTCTTTATTCCTGGAATGGTGGCCGTATTTTATATTTCACACTTTCACCTCTTTAAATTTGAAAGTTCAACAACCAATATCAAACATATCAAATATTTCAACAATCATAAACCTCAAATTCATAGTAATGGAAACTTTAAATGCAAAAGGTTTCTTCCCAAATAATGGGGCATACCAACAAGCAATAGAAATTACATCAAAATCATGAACAAACAATACACCATTTATTCTTGCAATACTCCTTCCCAAAAATGACAATGTATAATTTAAACATATGAGTATGTAAGATCTCGAATCAAACTGAATATATTTATAAACCAAAGTATTAGTTATAAATAGTCGCATATGTGCATTAATTGAGTAGAAAAGCTTTTAGGCAATTCTATTTTTCGAAATCTTTTTTAAAAAGTTGAGTCAATGCTCATTTCATAATCTTTAATACATCTTCACATTTCATTTTCAACACTAGCCATAATCATAACTTAAATTCTTGACACGTTGGCCACATTCTATATCCCCAAGCCACTTAATGCATTTTCAAGTATCTTTATAAATTATCAACAATAAGATATTTTCAATTAAGACTTTAGGTACACATATGAGCAATTATGAGTCTTAAGCATATCGAGTTTTCTCACAAAAGTTGGCGTACTAGATTTCATTTGAAACACGGTTCAAGCCATAACATTTTAATATGCAACCCATACTTTGAACATATATCTTTAGTCATAGGGCTCATTTCGAAATAGTCAAATTTATAGGTAATAACCCAAAATATAGAAATTAGGAATTTGAGCCAACCATACTTGAACTTATGGAAACATTTATGGAATTCTATTCTATGAGAGAAAGTTTAGCCAACATACCTTGTTTGAGCTTTCCTTAAGTTACTATAACTCACCAACACTTCTAGCACTAACAATCTATAGGAAGATAGCGAAAATCGATTAATAGTTAGATGTATTCTCATGGTGTAACTCTATGACAAATTTTGTCAAAGACCTACCGTGAAAAATGGACTCCAAGATCTAAAATGGTGATCCGTTCCTCCCTCAACAGATATCAACAAGAAACTACCCTCAAGGGTTCATTAATCTCACATACTACAATTTAGTGTCACGTGCATGGCCTATTCCCAACCCCACAATATATTTGAACTCTTAACCTATTGTATGAAAGCTTAGGAGTAGGACTTACCTGGATAGATGATAATCTAGTGGCTGGCTCCCTTGATTCTTGAAGATTTCGACAATATTGGATGACAGGAATGCTAGGTTTCCTCCTTCTCTCTCTAAATTATTCTTACCTATCTCTAAAAACATCAAGAAAATGTCTTAAAATAAGCCCCAAAGTCTATTTATCAAAATGGAGTCAGGTTATGAAAATAGAAAAATGAAGCCTCCGAAATCAGGTCTACGGTCGCAGAGTGGACCGCAGAACGGTATGGAGATCGCAAAATGTATCGTGAAACTTGTGCTCATAAGTGGTCTACACTGTACAGGTCTGCAACAATTTTGCGGTTCATAGACCATTGTTGCGGTTCGCAAAATAATTCTGCGGTCACATAATCGGATTTTACAAGATTTTGGTAATATGGCTGTCACACCTCCTTTTGGCGCAGCCCGCGAGGGCGCTAATGGAGTTTTTTCCAATTAAAGGACAATCGAAACAGGATTTATTTAAAAATTTAGAGTCGCCACTTGGGAGATTTATGGTGTCCCAAGTCACCGGTTAGATCCCGAATCGAGGAAAAGAATGACTCTGTTTAACAGTCCGCGCACCAAAAATCTGGATAAGGAATTTTGTTAACCCAGGAGAAGGTGTTAGGCATTCCCGAGTTCCGTGGTTCTAGCACGGTCGCTCAACTGTTATATTTGGCTTGATTATCTGATTTATTAACAAATATGAAATAATGTGAAAATTACCAATCCGAACCATTTCTATTGTTAGACGAAAATTATAATGTTGTGAGAATATATCTCGAATTTCATCACATAAATGTGTCCACAATTTTTGATGTATTTCGACTTCATTGGGATTTGGATTGGGGTCACATAAATGTGTACCCGAGTTTAGGGAGGTATTATTATTAAATACGTACCTAAAGATGCTAGCGTATTATTATTTTGGAAATGTCGTAAAATTCGCTAAACGACATATCCTGAAATCTAAGCATTTTTTAACACATGTATATCTAGGAAGATCCCCTAACTTTTTATTGAAGCTTGTCCTATTTTTGTAAAAAAAATAAATGAATCTAAAATGACTCTATATACATTATTTTACCTTTAAATATACACAAAAATATCCTAATTTAAACAAATACTTATAAATGCAAGCCTTTTATTAGTTACTACCTCGTTTCGTGCCACATTTTTATAAATAAGTATTACTAAAATTTGAAATGACAAATAGCATAAAAATAATATATATCAGAATAAACTAACCATTTTTTTTAATTGAACAAATTAATCATTTTTTAGAACTAAAGAAATTATTCACTAAAGGATGACATTAACTAGATTAAACACTAGCCTACATATTGCCTAATAAAATTTGATACAAAGGAATCGTATAAAAAAATTAAATACACACACACACACACACACACACACACACATATATATATATATATATATATATATATATATATATATATATATATATATATATATATATATATATATATATATATATATATATATATATATATATATATATATATATATATATTACTAAGGCTTAATTTGTAATTATACAAAATACGTTACTAATAACAGTTAAAGCCGCGAATGAATCAATTGAAAACTTTCCATTAACCCTGCTCTTTTAATAATTTATAAAACTAAAATTAATTAATAACCTGCAACCTATTTTATTATTAAGAAAATTTTGATCGAAATTGCGAGAACGCATATTCCAAATTAATATAGAAAGCGATTTACAATTATATTACGCGAAACGTATATATAATCGTAATACTAATCTAAATCGGTCATAAAGCAAAGCGATGAATATTTGTCAATTTATTAGACCCAAATCATGGATATAATATGAGGGTCATGTAAATTTGCTAATGGCCCACCTCGAATTCTACAAACCGATAGAGGATTAATTAAATGAGGGCCACGAAAGATTCGCTAAATAACACGCCTCGAAATTTATTTAAACAAGACTCCAAACCAAATAACAAATTCAAATAAATTAAAAAAAAAAGCAATTATAGATCTCAACTTCACACCTTGCTGGAACAAACTTGGACATGAAAATCATCACAACAGAGAAAAACAATAAGCAATTCCATACTAGTAATCATACGAACAAATAAATAGCACGCAAAAATTATTCTGCCAAAGTAATAGTGAAAAGGTAGGAAACCCTAAAGTTGTCATGATATTAACATGAAACAAGCAAGATTGCACATGGACATATCTGGAGCAGCAAGAATGAACGAACCAAAAATCTTTCTCATTTACTTTCTTTTATTATCAAAATTATTATCCCAACTCTTCATAAACACATGGGAACAATAGTATTGAAACTTGAAGACTACGAAAGTGATTAAATAGAACACGTATATCTACTTCAAAGTACGATTAAAAATAACTTAATAAAAAAGTATAAAAAAAATCAGTAAAAATCAGTTTCGAAATATAACCAGACACAATTAGCGTGTACGCTAGTTGACCACAGATTTAACTCAACCAAATTACACATCAAGATAAGATCTCAAGATACAGAAGACAACAGTCCTTATGCTAAATCGTCCCAAATTTATCCATTTAGAAATAGTCCTGTTTAATCACAAATAGTACTAAATCACACCATACAGAGAACTACTTGATGTAAACAAAATTATCCAAAATAATGGAACTACGGTAGATATCCAACTTCAATTTCATTTCATGTTTCCAACAGATGAACCTGCATCGACATAGGCTCGAAATTTATACCTGGATATGGATGATACAAAGAGAAAGAGGAGTCAGCAGCGGGTGATGACAACAGTAACATAGCAATGTGACAGTACACTAACAGCAACCCAGACTTAAGGTCATACAACAGAAAACCAGCAGCAATAGAGTAGGATAAAATAGCCAAAACAAACACCAAATTATCCAAAGTATAAACTCAATAAATCCAAGCAAGATTACTCACAGAAACAGAGAGAACTAGAGGCTGTAGAACAGCAGTTTCCTGGATTTTAAACGCTCAAAATCAAAAGCTTGAAGCTTTAACCAAACAGTAACAAACTGTTGTTGTCTTTGGTCACAAAATACCTCACTCTACTCTCTTTTCTCTTTCTAATCCTCTCCTTAAACTCTCCCAGATTGTTTCTCCTATCTATTCTCCTATTCTGTGAAGCCCTCAAAGCTCCCCCCCTCTGTTTTTCTGTGCTGAAAAATCTCTGCCTATCCAGATTGTATTCCCTTATCTATGAAAACTCTCCCCCTTTTCAGAATGTCATGTCCTCTTTTATATACATTCAAGACACCTTTTCCCCTCATTTTCAGCCTTGATGGGCAATCAATTAACTTTTACCTTTAAAAACAGTAAAAGTATTTCCCACTATAAGTTGTCTCTCTACTATTCAATCCCACGTGTCCTTGTCTTAATCAATCTTTTAGCAGCCCTCAATTATTGCTAACCCTCTAATATTCAATTCATGATTTAAAATCCTACAATAAGGCTACCGAATTTTAGAAATAACACCATGACATTTTTTAACACCTTCAATTTCTTTACTTGCACATGAATATTTTGTAGCAAACAAACATCAAACTTTAAGATACATTTCACTACCTTGACTTAATTTATTTTGGACATTCTATTATCCTTAAGAACCTTCAGTTGAAAGATGTGGTTCTTTCCTATAGAGTTTTTCAACAAAAGAAGCAATAACAATCTTTTCATACAAAATTAACCAATTCTTAGACATCAACAGTAATCAATCTCCTAACAGAAGAGCAGGTGTAACACAAATTGTCATGTATCTCAACAAAAATGTAAATCAATTTATACAAAGAGTAAACAAGCAAACAGTTTCAATGAATCCATTATGACTTCAATTCTACAACAATACTAATTAGTCATACTCAAATCATAGGAAAATCAATCAAGAATCATATCATTGCCCAAAATTATTAATCTGTTTCAGATTGTCAAACGAACACTAACAAAATATTTATCAATCTTGCATCAAACGCGTCACAGTAGTATATTGAATTTAAGATTAAAGAGAGATGGACCTTACTTTGTATTTACATTATCTGTATGAATTTTAACAATAAAATGGAGCAAAATTGAGCGACCACAGAATCCGGAACGATATAGCAAACCCGACCGAAAACTTCTCAGGCGATCAACAATATCGAGTTCGAAACACCCTCAGCTCACCCAAATTTCATATGTATCTTTTCCTTCATTCTCGTTCTGTATTTGCTGCTGCAGTCGAAAGAAGGAGATGATTTCAGTTGGTGTTGCGGCTAGGAATAAGATTGTGGAGGAGATGGAAATGGCATCGGCGTTGGTGATCGTTTGGTTGTGACCAACGAGAGAGGGAGGCTGTTTGTTTTGGAAAGGGATTTAGGGTTGGGGAATGATAAAAATGAAAAAGAAAGGGGGAGGTCATTGGTTCGAACCTCTGCTTCGCCGAATTCAATGGAGGGTCTTTTGGTGTTCGCCGACTAGGAGGCTGGGCGACAACTTGTTTGGTCGCTGGTGGTGGCTGGTTCGTCGGCGAGAAGGCTGGGCGACGGGGCGAGAAGGCTGGGCGACGGCTGCAGCGAGTAGATGACGAAGTTTCTTGAGCTCGTCAATTCCTGCGAGAACAGCGGATTTGGAGGGTCTGTGGAGATTGGTCAGCGGTGATGGTGGTTGGAGTATCGGCGGTCGTGGTTGAAGTTTGGCAAGGCAGATGGAGATGGGGGTGGTTTGGGGTGTGGCGGCTCAGGAGAAGGAGGGGTTGGGTCTTTAGGGTTTTTTACTTTTAGTGTTAGGTGTGTAATGAAATGAGGGGTTTTGGGTCATGGGGAAACCGGGTCGGGGCGGGTCGGCACGTTTGGGCGTGGGTATGGGTGAATTGGGATGGGTTTCAAGGATTGGGCTTAGGGATTTAATTAAAAATAGCCCAATCCAAATTTCTCCTTGCTATTTTTGCTCTCTCTTGTTTTATTTTCTAATTTCAAAAATCAAAAATCCTAGATTAAATTATAGAAACCAAAAATTATCTTTAAAAGAATACTAGTTGAATCTCGATAATAGTTATCACACATAATTAACATACCAAAAATTAAAAACAAAATTACACAATTGGACATTAAATGCTTAAAAAATGCAAAGAACACATGTTTTTTCATGACTTTTCATTTTCTGAAAAAAATAAACTTAATTGTAAACTTGAATTTATATACAAATGCAGCATTTTTTTTGTTGTATATTCTATTTATTTAAACAAGCAAATAGGCACATATAAAAATGTAAATAATACAAGAAAATAACACAAAATTCACAACAATTGCAAGAAAACTAAAAATTGTTTTATTTTGAATCTTTGGGAGTATTTCTCTCATAGGGCAAAAATCACGTGCTCACAACCCCATAGCAAAATACAATCCATTCCATATGAAAAATAAAAAGAAAGGAAGCTAAACTCGAATTATTTTAAGTGTGGGGATGTTTGGAACATTTTTTTTTTATGTTTTTTTTAAAAAAAAAAAAAAAAAAACTTGACCGAGCCTTTGCTTCAAAAGGTTTCCTACATATTCTGGGCTAAACAGGAATCAGGTCAATGTAGTTCGGGAAGTTTTGGTAGCTGGGACTACCATGACTGCTGTGATCTTGCTGTTACTGCTGCTGCATGCTGTTACCACTGCTTCACTGAACTCCTTATTACACCGTGCAAAAAAAAAAAAATAAGAAGCTAGACTAAATTATGGTACATGAACTCTAAACTCTTATCTATATCTTCAGCTTTGTTCTTGCTGCTGGGGACACGTCTTCCTTGATTTAAAGCTTGTTACGTAGGGGGTTCTTGATTTCTTCTTTGGTATTATTGCATTCCGCTTTAACCTTGAAATGTATTCCTCTGTTATACAGGTGGGCTCCTGACTTCTTCAACTAAAAATAACAACCTCCATTTTACAGGTGGGCTCTTGACTTCTTTAATTTGAAAATAACACCTCTGTTATACAGGCGGGCATCCTGACTTCTTTAATTTGAAAATAACACCTCTGTTCTACAGGCGGGCATCCTGACTTTTTCAACTTGATATAAAACCTCCGTTCTACAGGCGGGCTCCTGATTTCTCCACTTAAAAATAACACCTCCATTCTACAGGCGGGCTCCTGATTTTTCCACTTAAAGATAACACCTCCGTTCTACAGGCGGGCTCCTGACTTCTTCAACTTAACAATAACACATCCATTCTACAGGCGGGCTCCTGATTTCTTCAATTTGAAAATAACAACCTCCATTCTACAGGCGGGCTCCTGATTTCTTCAACTTAAAAATAACAACCTCCATTCTACGGGCGGGCTCCTGATTTCTTCAACTTAAAAATAACACCTCCATTCTACAGGCGGGCTCCTGATTTCTTCAACTTAAAAATAACACCTCCATTCTAAAGGCGGGCTCCTGATTTCTTCAACTTAAAAATAACAGCCTCCATTCTACAAGCGGGCATCCTGACTCCTTCAATTTGAAAATAACACCTCTGTTCTACAGGCGGGCTCCTGATTTCTTTAATTTGAAAATAACACCTCTGTTATACAGGCGGGCATCTTGACTTCTTTAATTTAAAATCTCTCTAATTGATGTCCTTATTTTCTTTGAGAAAATTTTTGACAATGGCGAAAATTTTCTGCCCCAGTTTTGATAATATTCCTTGCGGTATGTCATTCTTCTATCATCGACATTTCCTTTCACCTGCTTCCAATCAAAGAAAATTTGTTAGTTTAAAATGCGGTGAATGGTCGTGCCACTCCTGCCGGGGATGGCTTTTCCTTCTTCTGTTCTAAGTTCCCGAAACTTGTCGGGGATGATGTTATTTGCTGGGAATGATATTTCTGCTGGGGGATGGTTTTTCCATTTATCCCTTCCCTTTCCTGTGTTTTCTAAAACTTGCTAGTGAGACTCAAAATTACTTTCTTCAAAATGTTTGATTTTCCTTTAATATCGCTGGAAATAGAAATGTCATCAGCTAGGGATGCATTTTCCTTTTTCCTTCTCCGCTTTGTGTTGTCCGATCACCTTGGGAATCGGTTGATAATCTGTCGGAGTTATTTGCGCATCTTGAAAATTCGCAGGGGATTCTTTTGGAGCTTGGTCCATGATTTTCCGACTGCATCTTTCAAGTCTTCTCCATTTCCTGACATTCCAGACCAATTTGGTCTGTCCTACCCTCGTTTTGCTTTGCACCAATTCGGCAACTGATAGTAAGCTCTGAAAAGTCTTTCTCAAAATAGACTTGGATTAAAACCTTTAAACAAAGAAAACTGAAAATATAGAAAAAGAAAGAAGCTTTCTGAACAAATGTAGCGAAAAACAAAAAGGAACTTATCTGAATGGTATAACCGGTCCCAACGATCACGTCGTGCATTCCGGATTAATCAACCCAGTCTATTTGTATCAATCCATCTTCTGATGGTCTCATTTGCTGAGGACGAACACATGCACGACTCTTTGTCAAATGCGGGTCCTTTGTGCCACTCTATCTTGTCGCCTCATAGTGCCCTTCGAGGGGTTTTCACTAATAAGACTCTCTCATTTCTCTCAACTCCCGTCGCCTTATGGTGCCCGTGAAGGTTTTCACCGATAAGACTCTCTCATTTTTGTTTCTTCTCAGCTTTCGTCGCCTTATGGTGCCTGTGAAGGTTTTCACCGATAAGACTCTCTCATTTTATTTTTTTCAGCTTTCGTTGGAGATTGGAAAGGCACCGATAATGTTCTCTTCACTGGGGATTCTTCTGGCTATCAATTCCTTCAGCTTATTCCCTTTCTGTTGGGGATCAACGTGTTACTCTTGGTTTTTACTTGCTTGACTGGGCATTTCCCGGATACTGATCGGGAGGTCTTTTTCGGACATCTCATATGGGTTTTTTGTGTGGGTCTTAAAAAGAAAAGAGTATCAAAAATTCACAATAACTCTGAATGGGTGAAATATTTCAACTCTCGGAATTAATTTTTTTTTTTTTATAAAACAACATAACTTCTGCCCCAGTTCTTATTTGGGGAAGGATTAACTTTTATTCCTTCTATGACCGAGCCGTGAGGCGCCTACGTATCCTATTTGAGGAATCAGGTCAAACGTAGTTCCTTGGATTCATTCAAATCTCTTGTGACTTTCTTTTATCTATTTATTATATTTTTTTCTTTTTTTTTCTCTTTTCGTTATTGATTCTAAGAGAGGGATATGAAAGAATAAATAAGACTCAAAGGGGAAAACAAGGGTTAAAAGTGTTTGGATAGAAGAAAGAATTGCCTCCATCATTTCATTATCCGATAAATACCCAGTACAAACAAATAAAATGAACCAAAATCATAAAGAAATTACACGTAATATCTCTTGATTGCATCAGAATTGATAGCCATGTCGGTGCATCTTCCCTCAATATCGGTCAGATATAGAGCTCCATTGGATAATACTCTGGTTACAATAAGCGGCCCTTGCCAATTCGGGGCGAACTTGCCCTTTGCTTCGGCCTGATGTGGAAGGATCCGTTTCAGTACTTGTTGCCCTACTTCAAATTTTCTAAGGCGTACCTTCTTATTGTAAGCTCTTGCCATTCTCTTCTGATACATTTGGCCATGACATACTGCTGCCAATCTCTTTTCATCAATTAGGCTCAACCGCTCTAATCGAGTTTTGACCCATTCATCATCATCAATCTCAGCTTCAGCAATAATTCGGAGGGATGGAATCTCAACTTCTGCTGGTATTACTGCTTCAGTTCCGTATACCAGCAAGTAAGGAGTTGTACCTACTGAAGTGCGAACCGTAGTGCGATAACCCAACAATGCAAATGGTAGATTTTCATGCCACTGCCTAGATCTTTCTACCATTTTTCTCAGTATCTTCTTTATATTCTTGTTTGCTGCCTCAACCGCGCCATTTGCTTTGGGACGATATGGGGTGGAATTACGGTGTGTAATCTTGAACTGTTGACACACTTCTTTCATCAAACCACTGTTAAGATTAGCACCATTGTCCGTGATAATCATCTTCGGGATCCCAAATCTACAGATGATATGGGAATGGACGAAGTCTACCACGGCTTTCTTGGTCACCGACTTGAATGTCTTCGCCTCCACCCACTTGGTGCAATAATCAATGGCTACTAGAATGAACCTATGACCGTTGGAAGCTGTCGGCTCGATCGGTCCAATGACATCCATGCCCCACGCAACAAATGGCCATGGTGCTGACATCGTGTGCAATTCCGTTGGCGGAGAATGAATAAAATCTCCGTGCACCTGACACTGATGGCACTTCCGCACAAAATTTATACAATCACGCTCCATGGTGAGCCAGTAATATCCTGCCCGTAAGATCTTCTTTGCCAATACATACCCACTCATATGTGGCCCACAAACTCCGGCATGCACCTCTGTCATCACTGTCGTGGCTTGGCCTGCATCTATACATCTTAGCAATCCCAAATCCGGGGTTCTCTTGTACAGCACTCCTCCACTAAGGAAAAATCCGTTTGCCAATCGCCGAATAGCCCTCTTTTGATCTCCAGTTGCCTGCTCTGGGTATATTCCCATCCTGAGATATTCTTGGACATCATGAAACCATGGCTCACCGTCAATTTCTTCCTCCACCATATTGCAATAGGCATGTTGATCCCGAACTTGAATATATAACGGATCAACATGAATCTTGTCCGGGTGATGCAACATCGATGCTAGAGTAGCCAAAGCATCGGCGACCTCATTATGCATTCTTGGGATATGTCTGAATTCTATTGACCGGAAACGCTTCGTCAGGTCATGCAAACATTGGCGATACGGGATAAGCTTCAAATCTCTTGTTTCCTACTCACCTTGAACCTGATGTACCAGAAGGTCCGAGTCTCCCAAGACCAAGACGTCCCGGACATCCATGTCCACAGCTAATCGTAACCCCAAACTGCATGCTTCGTATTCAGCCATATTGTTGGTACAATAGAAGCGCAACTGAGCCGTAACAGGATAATGATGTCCTGTTTCAGAAATAAGTACTGCTCCTATTCCGACTCCCTTTGCATTTGCAGCTCCGTCAAAGAAAAGCTTCCACACTGGCTCCTTGGTTAGTTCTAACTCATCAATTTGCAACACTTCTTCATCTGGAAAATACGTCCTTAAAGGTTCGTATTCATTATCAACAGGATTCTCAGCTAAGTGATCGGCTAGTGCTTGGGCTTTCATGGTCGTCCTCGTCACATAGATGATGTCAAATTCTGTAAGTAATATTTGCCATTTTGCTAACCTTCCTGTAGGCATAGGTTTCTGGAAAATATACTTCAATGGATCCAAACGTGAAATGAGATAAGTAGTGTAGGAAGACAAATAATGCTTCAACTTATGTGCCACCCAAGTTAGGGCGCAACATGTCTTCTCAAGATGAGTGTACTTAACTTCATATGCGGTGAACTTCTTACTGAGATAATAGATGGCTTGTTCCTTTCTGCCGGTGATGTCATGTTGCCCCAATACGCAGCTGAAAGAATTGTCCAAAACTGTTAGATAAAGAATCAGAGGCCTCCCAGGTTCAGGTGGAACCAACACAGGTGGGTTTGACAAATACTCCTTTATCTTATCAAAAGCCTCTTGGCATTCTTCAGTCCACTTGACTGCAGCACCCTTCTTTAACAGCCTAAAAATAGGTTCACATGTTGATGTGAGCTGAGCAATGAATCGGCTGATGTAATTCAATCTTCCCAAAAGACTCATTACTTCAGTTTTGTTCTTTGGTGCTGGCAATTCTTGTATGGATTTGATCTTTGATGGATCCAACTCAATACCTCGCCGACTGACAATGAATCCTAGCATTTTTCCCGAGGGAACCCCAAATGCACATTTGGCTGGATTGAGCTTAATGTCGTACCTCCGAAGTCTCTGAAAAAACTTCCTCAGATCTGCTACATGGTCTTCTTGTCGCCTGGATTTTATGATTACATCGTCTACATACACCTCAATCTCTTTGTGTATCATGTCATGAAACACAGTAGTCATTGCTCTCATGTATGTCGCCCCAGCATTCTTCAAACCAAACGGCATTACCCTGTAGCAATAAGTTCCCCAAGGAGTGATGAAAGCTGTCTTTTCTGCATCTTCTTCATCCATTAGGATCTGATGGTATCCTGCATAGCAATCCACAAAGGATCCAATCTCTCGCCCCGCGCAATTGTCTATCAAGATATGGATGTTGGGTAGTGGGAAGTTATCTTTCGGGCTTGCCCTGTTCAGATTGCGATAATCAACACATACCCGAATTTTCCCATCCTTCTTCGGCACTGACACCATATTGGCCAACCATTCGGGATATCGAGTAACCCGAATAACCTTTGCTATCAACTGCTTGGTTACTTCTTCTTTGATCTTTACGCTCATATCCGTTTTGAACTTCCTCAATTTCTGCTTGACAGGAGGACATGCCGGATCAATGGGCAATTTATGTACCACTAGATCCGTGCTTAACCCTGGCATGTCATCATACGACCATGCAAAAATATCTTTGAATTCAAACAGTATTTTGATTAGCTCTTCCCTGATACTCGGCTCAATGTGAATGCTGATTTTGGTTTCCCTAACATTATCCTCATCTCCTAAGTTGACAGCTTCAGTATCGTTTAAGTTAGGCTTAGGTTTTTCTTCAAAATGAGTTAATTCCTTGTTTATCTCTTCAAAAGCCTCATCTTCCTCGTATTCCGATTCATCCTCATAATTGACTTCACGCATAATTAACTTGGATTCAAATTGACTTCTTAGACTAGGTTGAAAATCCGTTGTGCATGCCATGACATTGGAACCGGCGAAAATAGAACTGTTCAGAAATGAAAAGAAACAAAAAAAAATCAAAAATCAAGAAAATAAAGGAAACTTTCGTTTTTATTGAAAATGAGGGATAACACAGTTTCACACTACAAATAAATCAAAACTGGATTACAACTCCGGAATAATCCAGGAAACAAAAGAAAATCCAGAGTCTACTACCAAGACTTCTTCCAGATGGGAAGAGGAGTAGCCGTCCAATTGTTGGTTTTGACCTTGGGCCCCACATACTGTACGTCTGCATTACTGGAACCTTCTCCGGCTTCGATCATGTTAACATCAGCGAACAACCTTTCAAAACTCTTATCCAAATCTCCATCTGGCCCAATTGACGGTCCGAGGATCTTTGGGTTTGACATCTTCCTGAAACATGCTTTCACAAAAGACCGGGAGAGGCGTGGAACTGGCTTGGGAAGGACCCAGACTTTCTTCTTCATTTTGTGAGCTCTCTTCACATCTGCAACCGTCGGCTTGAACCCTAATCCGAATGTCTCCAAATTTTCAGGCAAAGAAACGGGTTGAATGATACCTTGGAGTTTGGCTCCCAAACCTTTTCCTG
The DNA here is from genome assembly GCA_032618575.1 of Nicotiana noctiflora. Classification (NCBI taxonomy): domain Eukaryota; kingdom Viridiplantae; phylum Streptophyta; class Magnoliopsida; order Solanales; family Solanaceae; genus Nicotiana; species Nicotiana noctiflora. The sequence continues at coordinate 93,161 of JASVEL010000585.1, read as the reverse complement.
GTATGAACCCACAGTTCATCATTTCTGAGGCGATCATGAAGGTTGAAGCTGAGATCCTGGGAAAAGCAAGGTCCTCGCCTTCGGAAACCTTGTCCACTGAAACCCCTTCGAAGACTTGGTATACCCATGGTCCCTTGTCATCCTCCGTTTCTATGAATGGCACCACGTTATCACTCATAATGCCTATGCCATCATCCCCGTGCAATACTATCTCCCGTCTATCCCACTCGAACTTAACCGTCTGGTGCAGCGTAGAAGGCACTGCTTTGGCGGCATGAATCCAGGGTCGCCCCAATAGCAGAGTGTATGATGCGGCCACATCCACCACTTGGAATTCCATGGTGAAATCGACTGGGCCAATGGTCAGTTCTAATATGATATCACCCACCGAGCTAGTATTCCCTCCATCAAATCCTCTGATGCAAACGTTATTCTTACGGACTCTGTCCTGATCAATCTTCAGTTTGTTCAGAGTAGCCAAAGTACAAATATTGGCACTTGAACCATTATCCACCAATACACGATTGACCACTGAGTCTTCACACTTCACGATCAAGTATAAGGCTTTATTATGTTCTGTGCCCTCTTTTGGCAATTCATCGTCAGAAAATGTCACTCGGTTGACTTCAAAGATTTTATGCACAATCTTCTCCAGGTGATTTACAGAAATCTTTTCTGGAACATGGGCCTCATTCAGGATCTTCAACAAAGCCTGGCAATGATCCTTGGAATGGATTAACAAAGATAACAATGAGATTTGGGCTGGGGTTTTCCTCAACTGCTCCACAATAGAGTAGTCTTGGGCTTTCATCTTCTTCAAGAACTCTTCAGCTTCTTCTTCTGTTACTGGCTTTTTCACCGCTGTGGGATCAGATTTCCTTAACTCTATGGGAGCAAAACACCGTCCCGATCGAGTTAAACCCTGGGCTTCACAACTGACTTCCTCCACTGACTTCCCTTTGTATATCACCGTTGCCTTTTCATACTTCCAAGGTACGGCCTTGCTATCTGTTACTGGCAACTGAGCTACCGGCTTTATGATGATCGGTTCCCTACAGACTCCTTTCACGATCATTACTGGTGCAGACGGTGCTCCGGACACAACCAACTTTGTTGTTTTTGGTTTCTCCGTAGTGGCCGATGGGCTTTTCCCCAATATTATCACAGGCTTGACAACCTCCCTCTTAGTTGGTACCTCCCCTTCCACACTGGTTGATTTCTCTTTTGTACTCTCCCTGATCATCATCACTGTCTGCGATGGCTTCTTGGGTTCTTCCTCTCCTTGCACGATTTCGATCATACAAGCTTCATGGTGGGTTGGTAGTGGGTTTTGGTTAATGTTGGGTACCTCGGGTGCCTGAACCTCAATCTTATTAGCATCAATAAGATCTTGGATTGCATGCTTCAGTTTCCAACATCTCTCAGTAGTATGCCCGGGAGCCCCCGAACAATATTCACATTTCACCGAGTGGTCCAAATTTTGAGGTAAGGGATTTGGTAATCTGGGCTCAATAGGACTCAACAAACCTATCTGCTTCAATTTGTGAAATAAAGCAGTATAATCTTCTCCTAATTCGGTGAATGTCCTCTGTCTTTGAGTCCTTTCATTCCTGAAAGTCGGAATTTCCCCGGAAACTTGGCCCTGTGGGATTTCTGTAGGCCCTTGGTGGTGGGTAGTTGTTATGGGGAGCTGGGTAGGCATTATGTGGGGTTGGCGCGCGCCATTGCGGGCGCGCTGGAGGTTGGGTGTATGCTTGTGCTTGATGGACAGAAAAATGATGTTCTTGAGGAGGGTAATAGGATTGTGCGGGATAATTCGGAATGTGTGGGTAATTTGGGTGAGGGGGCCTGAATTGGTGATGGGGGGTAGGACCTTTGGATCGGGACCAATTACCAGCTTCTACCGTTGTGACATCCTCTTTTTTCTTCTTTCCGAGCGCACCTCCTGTGCCGCTCTGAATAGCCTGCGTTGTTGCCTTGATCGCTGAATAACTTAAGATTTTGTTGGTCTTGAGGCCTTCTTCTATCATGCCTCCCATTTTGACCACTTCGTTGAAGGATTTTCCCACCGAGGTCACCAAATGACCGTAGTAAGTTGGCTCGAGAGTCTGTAGAAATTAATCTACCATCTCCCCCTCTCTCATAGGAGGATCAACTCTAGCCGCTTGTTCTCTCCAACGAAACCCAAATTCCCGGAAGCTCTCCCCCGGTTTCTTTTCCAGCTTTAACAATGTGAGACGGTCAGGGATGATCTCAAGATTATACTGAAAGTGCCCGGCAAATGATTGCGCCAAATCATCCCAAGTGTACCATCTGCTAGGATCCTGCCTTGTATACCATTCCAGCGCAGACCCGCTCAAACTCTATCCAAAATAAGCTATCAGTAGCTCATCTTTGCCGCCTGCACCCCTCATCTTGCTGCAAAATCCTCGTAGATGAGACATGGGATCACCGTGTCCCTCATATAGATCAAACTTTGGCATTTTGAATCCCGCCGGCAATTGAACATCGGGGAAAGGACACGGGTCTTTGTAGGCCACACTGACTTGGCTGCCCAACCCTTGCATATTCCTAAGGGATTGCTCCAGGCTCTTGAATTTCCGTAGCATCTCATCTTGTTCTGAGCTATTGGCCGGTTTTTCCACTGGGACTTCAAAGGGAGGAGTATAGGTGGATGGTTCGGGTGCCCTGAACGTGGGTTCCGGGGGGTAATACTGAGTGTCGTGAACCTGAAATAATGGTTCACTTGATGATCTATGCAATGGAGCTGGGGGAGGTGCCACAAAGACAGTGCCCTTTGGTAGAGGAGGGTTCTGATTTGGTGGTGGAGCTGGGTGGTCGTGAGTATCCCCTCCCTGGTGGTAATGAAGGTCCGGGATTCTTGTTGAGGGACCGGGAGAAAAGTATTCTGGGGTAAATCCCGGTGGAAAGGTAGGAGGAGTAGGTACTTCAAGACCCTTTTGTGTTCTGGCCAGCGCCGTCTGCATTTCGCTCATTTCTAACCGCATCCGTTCCATTTTTTCAAGAGCTTCTTTGAGCATCTGGCTCATTGCTTTTTCTGACTCGCTGCTGTGGTCTGACCCAGTCATACTTTTAGGTATAGGTCCTTTCGATCTTGTGTGATAATTGTGTGATGCCAGCACACTCTAACACTAACTGGACAGGAAAACAACAAACTTGTTAGTGTTGAAATTTTAACAGATATGGTAAAAGCACATTGGGTATGCAATGTCCCTATGCAATGAACCATTTCTATTATGCTTTTGCTTAGACCACATGCGTCATCCCAGCTTATCGTCTACGCCTATCCATTATTTCTCTTATTTCTCTTATTTATTTTCCCCTTTTTTACTATAAGTAATGGTCGAATCTTATATAGATTGCCTACGTATCATGTCCCCGCATGAATCAGACCCTAGCGTAGTTCGTGTGAATACAATACACAAAAAATATTTTTCAAAAGGTTTTTCCAAAAACAAACTGGATTTACGACAAGTCAAACTTACAAAAGATGGTCAAAATACATTCGGCCCTTTTATACAAAAGTCTCATGACTAGACCCCAAAAAGGAAATACAAGTTCATAACTAGGAAAGTTCTAAGATTTTGAGCTTTTGCGCCGGTGGGGCCCTGTTTGGCCTGGCCGTGGTCCTTGGTGCAAGACTTCTTTGCAGATCTTTCAATTCTTCCATGATCTGACGGACATAATCCATGATAGAGGAAAAAAGGACATCCCGGGGCATCCTTTCACATGATAGGCACCTCATGTGAATGTAGTGTCCAATCTCGTCAATCCTTCTCCGAATGTTATCCCTTTCTCTGAATAACTGCTCTATCTGTCGGTTTTTTAATCCCATTATTCGCGCCTCATCCGTAAGTCGATCTTGGAATCTTTTCATTTGTCCCTCCATTCGGGCCATCATCTCGTAGCACCGTTCCTTGTCTTCTCTAGCTTCGAGAGCCTGTCTGTGGATCTTTTCTTGGAGAGTGAAAATTGTCTCTCTCAATACCCCGACGCTCATCTCACAATCCCTTTTGACCTGCCGCAAGTATTCTCTTCGCTCCGTTGCGCCTCTTGCCCATCTGGCCTGCATCCCTTCCTTGCTAGCCTCGGACCTCTCCAACTTTTCTTGGCTTTCTCCGAGCTGTTGGTTTAGCTCGTCTATCAACCTTTGATCAGTTCGGCTTCTTGTTTGGCTGTTGGCTTCTTTTTTGATTCGCCAGATTCGAGCCTTGAGAGTGTCCTTTTCTTGAGTCAACTTCTTTTTGACCCCTTCGTCAGCTGCAATCTGTAAGCCATTTTCATATTGGAGATTCTGTACATGTTTCTCTAGTTCTCCAATACGATCTTTGTATTCACGTTCTTTAGCTAGCCAAGCTAATCTTTCTTGGATTTTATCATCGAAAGCTTGAACGTGAGGCCTTTTGGTAGGTCTGATCGCCTCGAGCTCGGGCCTAGGGCTCACACGAAAACTTATTTGAAACCAAGCAACGTACTCGGGATCGAACTCGCCTTTTATTGGGTCTGGCACTATAGTGTTACTTTTTAAATACCGGCAACAATGCCAATCTTCATTCACCATCTTCTCAGGGATAGCTGCCTCTGGATGCAATTCGATGGCTATGTTGCTCAAGTCCATCTTCTGTGGTATCACCTGATATCTCCCAAGTTGTCTCAAAACTCTTTGAGGCGCATAGGGTTGTATACTTCTTGCCCCTATTATCATCAAATAGCCCTTTGCAGTAGTCATGTAAATGATCTCCTTTATCGGGAGCCACCCTATAGTCCATTCGATTTGATCCGCCCTCAATTTTCTTAGATAGAAAATCCATGCTTCAAACCCCTTGGGTGTTATAAAATCTCCTACCCTTTCTTCGTATTTAACGATGAAGTTGGTTCCGTCTGAAGCATGTCTTAAGAATTTAGGGTGGTGCCGAACATGTTCGATCATCCACATTTGCAGGAAAATGCTGCAGCCTTCAAAAAGCGGGCTTCCAGATTTGCATAAGGTCAAAGCCCGGTATATATCGGATAATACCAGTGAGACAATGGTGTGGTCTTTTTTATCCACAAGAACCTGTGCAATTCTTGCCATGCGAGTGTCTATGGAACCTTCCGAGTTTGGAAACACCATGATTCCTAGAAATGCCACAATAAAAGCGAATCGGCGATGAATCTCCCATAGGCCTTTGTTCTGTTGGTTATTCAATCCCTTTTCATGTGTTTCAAATCCGTCTGAGTTTCCGAATCTGTAATACAAGAAGTAGAACTTGCAACTCCCGTTTTGTACGCGATCGTTGCTTGTTTTCTTGTTGATCTTCAAGAGATCAAAGAATTTATGCACCGATGGGGCCCTGGGAAATATGAGCTTCTGCTCCTTTAACTCTTGGCCGAAAGCAATGTAACCGGCTATTTCCTCTAAGGTAGGAGTGAGTTCGAAATTGGAGAAATGGAACACATTATTAACAGGATCCCAGAAGGTCACCAAAGCTTTGATCAAGTCATCCTGTGGCTTGACATACAGTATGTCTAGCAGAGGGCCCAAATGTTTTTTCACCCACACTCGACCATCTTCCTCTAGATTATTCCACCATTCTTGTAGTTGTATCCGGGCTCTTTCCATGATAACCTGAGGTGATTCTTGGATAGCATCCATCTGATCCCGAAGATTCAAGGTATCAAGGGTGACTCTTAAACCTTTTATGAAAGCATATTTCCTTAAATGAAACAAATTACCGACTTATTTATGACCGAAAATCTTTGACACATTTTTAATGACTGTTTTTGTAAAAGGAAGATTGGACCCGATGGGGGTTGCCTACGTATCTCACATCCGGTGAGAATCAAATCGGCGAAGTTCGCCAAATAAAAACAAATCGAGTTTAAAACAAAAATCTTTTTTAACACCAAAAAAAAAATTATTTTTGAAGAAACGCTAATAGGATTTTGACATTGTTTGGACAAAACTACATTGTTATTCAATTTTAAGTTGGTCAGCATGCTGATCTAATCAAATAAATGCACATAATCTCATGTAGCAGGATGGTCTTTTCATTTCAGGTTACCTGTCCTAGACGGACCCAACCCCTATGTTGAGTCCCCTAAGTCAAATGCAACATGATGCAAACAAACGTTCCTACTAGGGATCCGGCATGAGGCTTTGTTATTCTAAGTTTAAAAACTGGGTTTATTGTTCTAAACATGGCTTACCCGAGTGGACAACTGGGGCTGAGGAGGGGGTGACGTAACGGGAGCACTAAAGTCTGCCCGGCCTTGTCACTTACCCTAACACTCACTTATTTGGAATAATTTTGAAAAGTGGGCTACGCGAACGTATGCACCATTTTTAGAATTCAAAAAGAAGTAGGATTTCGGCACAGTTTATATATACAATTCAAATAATATTAAAGCGGTAAAGTTATCATTTTGCACAAAAAAAAATATCAGATAATAAATAAAGCCAAATACAACAATTATTCTAAGCTCGAATTTCTAACCCTGAACCAGTGGTTCTAGGTTAATTGGTCCCCAGCAGAGTCGCCAGAGCTGTCACACCTCCTTTTGGCGTAGCCCGCGAGGGCGCTAATGGAGTTTTTTCCAATTAAAGGACAATCGAAACAGGATTTATTTAAAAATTCAGAGTCGCCACTTGGGAGATTTATGGTGTCCCAAGTCACCGGTTGGATCCCGAATCGAGGAAAAGAATGACTCTGTTTAACAGTCCGCGCACCAAAAATCTGGATAAGGAATTCTGTTAACCCAGGAGAAGGTGTTAGGCATTCCCGAGTTCCGTGGTTCTAGCACGGTCGCTCAACTTTTATATTTGGCTTGATTATCTGATTTATTAACAAATATGAAATAATGTGAAAATTACCAATCCGAACCATTTCTATTGTTAGACGAAAATTATAATGTTGTGAGAATATATCTCGAATTTCGTCACATAAATGTGTCCGCAATTTTTGATGTATTCCGACTTCATTGGGATTTGGATTGGGGTCACATAAATGTGTACCCGAGTTTAGGGAGGTATTATTATTAAATACGTACCTAAAGATGCTAGCGTATTATTATTTTGGAAATGCCGTAAAATTCGCTAAACGACATATCCTGAAATCTAAGCATTTTTTAACACATGTATATCTAGGAAGATCCCCTAACTTTTTATTGAAGCTTGTCCTATTTTTGTAAAAAAAATAAATGAATCTAAAATGACTCTATATACATTATTTTACCTTTAAATATACACAAAAGTATCCTAATTTAAACAAATACTTATAAATGCAAGCCTTTTATTAGTTACTACCTCGTTTCGTGCCACATTTTTATAAATAAGTATTACTAAAATTTGAAATGACAAATAGCATAAAAATAATATATATATCAGAATAAACTAATCATTTTTTTTAATTGAACAAATTAATCATTTTTTAGAACTAAAGAAATTATTCACTAAAGGATGTCATTAACTAGATTAAACACTAGCCTACATATTGCCTAATAAAATTTGATACAAAGGAATCGTATAAAAAAATTAAATACATAATTATATACATACATATTATATACATACATATATATATATATATATATATATATATATATATTACTAAGGCTTAATTTGCAATTATACAAAATACGTTACTAATAACAGTTAAAGCCGCGAATGAATCAATTGAAAACTTTCCATTAACCCTGCACTTTTAATAATTTATAAAACTAAAATTAATTAATAACCTGCAACCTATTTTATTATTAAGAAAATTTTGATCGAAATTGCGCGAACGCATATTCCAAATTAATATAGAAAGCGATTTACAATTATATTACGCGAAATGTATATATAATCGTAATACTAATCTAAATCGGTCATAAAGCAAAGCGATGAATATTTGTCAATTTATTAGACCCAAATCATGGATATAATATGAGGGTCATGTAAATTTGCTAATGGCCCACCTCGAATTCTACAAACCGATAGAGGATTAATTAAATGAGGGCCACGAAAGATTCGCTAAATAACACGCCTCGAAATTTATTTAAATAAGACTCCAAACCAAATAACAAATTCAAATAAATTAAAAAAAAAAGCAATTATAGATCTCAACTTCACACCTTGCTGGAACAAACTTGGACATGAAAATCATCACAACAGAGAAAAACAATAAGCAATTCCATACTAGTAATCATACGAACAAATAAATAGCACGCAAAAATTATTCTGCCAAAGTAATAGTGAAAAGGTAGGAAACCCTAAAGTTGTCATGATATTAACATGAAACAAGCAAGATTGCACATGGACATATCTGGAGCAACAAGAATGAACGAACCAAAAATCTTTCTCATTTACTTTCTTTTATTATCAAAATTATTATCCCAACTCTTCATAAACACATGGGAACAATAGTATTGAAACTTGAAGACTACGAAAGTGATTAAATAGAACACGTATATCTACTTCAAAGTACGATTGAAAATAACTTAATAAAAGAGTATAAAAAAAAATCAGTAAAAATCAGTTTCGAAATATAACCAGACACAATTAGCATGTACGCTAGTTGACCACAGATTTAACTCAACCAAATTACACATCAAGATAAGATCTCAAGACACAGAAGACAACAGTCCTTATGCTAAATCGTCCCAAATTTATCCATTTAGAAATAGTCCTGTTTAATCACAAATAGTACTAAATCACACCATACAGAGAACTACTTGATGTAAACAAAATATCCAAAATAATGGAACTACGGTAGATATCCGACTTCAATTTCATTTCATGTTTCCAACAGATGAACCTGCATCGACATAGGCTCGAAATTTATACCTGGATATGGATGATACAAAGAGAAAGAGGAGTCAGCAGCGGGTGATGACAACAGTAACACAGCAATGTGACAGTACACTAACAGCAACCCAGACTTAAGGTCATACAGCAGAAAACCAGCAGCAGTAGAGTAGGATAAAATAGCCAAAACAAACACCAAATTATCCAAAGTATAAACTCAATTAACTTTTACCTTTAAAAACAGTAAAAGTATTTCCCACTATCAGTTGTCTCTCTGTAACGACCCAGCCCGTCGTTACGGGAGTTATCGCCCCATTTTCTCCATTTAATACTTCAATATGCTAACTTATATGTGTTTGGAAAGTTAGAAGCAAATCATAGGGAATTTAGATAGAAATAAGGCCATAAATCTCTTTATGAGAAGAACATGTTGGAAAAGTCAACCGAATATTGATCGATGAGTTAGACAGCTCGAAATGGAAATCTGATGATTTGACTAGTTTCGGGGGATCATTTATGACTTAGGAGAGCAATCGAAATCGAATTCGGAGGTCCGGTGTAGTTTTAGGCTTGAATTGGCTAAGGTTGAATTTTGGCAAAATTCGAATGGTAAGTGAGATTTTGATCCGGAGCTTGGAACGAAATTCTGATAGTTGCAGTAGCTCCGTTAGGTGATTTGGGATATGCGTGCAAAATTTTAGATCATTCGGAGGTGTTTATGTCGAGTTTTAGATCAAATGCAAGTTTCGGAAGTTTTGGAAGAACTTAGGCTTGAATCCGATGTAAATTTGGTGTTTTGATATTAGTTTTGGTGTTTTGAGAGTGAAACTAAGTTTACATGATCATATGTGGCATATTTGTATGTTCGTATACTGTCCCGAGGAGCTCGGATGAGTTTCAGATAGGTTTGGGTTGCGTTATGCTCGTTTTTCTTATGCTTCGACATCGTTTTTTCAAGCATAAATGATGTTATATTGATCAAATGAGCTCCGATTACTGTTTTGAATGAAGAATTAGATCCGTATCGTAATTACGGACCCGTAGAAAAAAGAATCATCGAATTTGGACATCGTATGAGGATTTTATGGCCATTTTACTAAAGTTGGTCAGATTTTCAAGTTAATGACGAAACTGCCCCTGACGGCGTATTAAAAACCTGCACTATTTGCAAATCTTAAAACCTACATATCTCCTTCATTATAAAGTCAAATTGAGTGATTCAAAAGCCTAAATTCATTAGAATTTCACAAGGAATCCATTGGGAGCAGTTAAACGGGTGAACAATACACCTAGAACGAGCAGGTCGAGTTTTCTTCCAATTTTGGAACGGGAAGAAGCTTCTGAGGCGATTTTTTTAGAGAGAAATCAATGGGTAATCGCTGGAGGTAAGTTTTTTGAATCAAAAACATGATTTTATGCTAGAATCAGCACCAAAATTTCTGAAATTGGGTAGAATTTGTGAAGAATTAGGGCCTAAATCATGAAAACGAATTTTTGGGTTTTGAAAGGCCATTCGAACTCCAATTTCGATAAATTTTATATGCACGGACTCGTGGCGAGACGAGGAACACGTTGGTATGAATTTCGTAATTTTTTGAGCAGCATACCAAAAGTCGGGTTTTACCAACTTAGCGTAATTATGAGTTTTTCATGTAAATTGAATTGGGTTATGTTTCTTTGACCCGTATTTGATATAATCGTTGTGGTTTGACTAGATTCTACGCACGTGGAGGCGAAATTCAAAGGAAAAGGCATTGCGGACGAGTCTACGGCCGGCTAGAGGTGAGTAGTTTGTGTATATGGTAGCCTGAGGGTTCGAAACCCCGGCTTAGCACATTGTGACGCTAGTAGGGCGTGGCTCGCACCCCGTGGCAGGTGCGGGACTGATTGTGACTGGGGATTGAGACTTGGTCCATCCCGGATACGGAAAATATGCTATTAGTGATGGAAATACGTTGTGTTTGACATATTTGTGGGCTGTAAGCCTTGTTTGGGGCCTTGTGCCGACCTGTAGTATTCCTAGGGGATAGTATTTATGTGATAGCTATACTTGCTTAATCATTAATCTCAGTCCTGGAATTTGAAATCACACTATTGAAATGTTAAGTCACCGGTTTTTGCAAATTAAATAAAAGTTAAAGTATTTTTCATAAATTATGAACTGGGAACTGGAATTAAGAAAAATGAACTGTTGTGTGACTTATATGCTTGATGTGGACTGAGGATGGATCGGGCTGCACGCCGCAGCAGTTGATATGAGGATCGGGCTGCACGCCGCAGCGGTTGATATGAGGATCGGGCTGCACGCCGCAGCGGTATTGCGCTTGGGTGCACGCCGCAGCAGTATTGCGCTTGGGCTGTAGGAGCCCCTCCGGAGTCTGTACACATCCCCAGTGAGCGCCGTCGACGTTAAATGGATCGGGCTACACGCCGTAGCGGTTATGTGCATTGCATTGCATCTTTATTTGTTAAATTATTCTGTGGTAGTTGTATTGTACTGTTGATGCTAGTTCGTAGGAGATTCGGACTGTAGTTAGCTTCATACTGTGGTATTCTGTGGATTTCCTTCTTTCAGCTGCTTTTATATATTTATTACTCACTGAGTACTTAGTACTCACCCCTATTCCCTGCACCTTTGTGTGCAGATTCAGGTACACATGAGGGATAGACGAGCACTCCAGCTTTTATCAGTATTTATCCGAGTTGCTGAGGTAGCTGCTGGCGTTCGCAGAACCTGGCTTCTCTTCTTATTCTATTTTTCCTTTGTATATAAATTATTCATACTTTAGTATTTGGTGTAGATGTTGTTATCCGATCTTGTTTAGAGGCTCCAGACTCGTGACCCTAGATCTTTGGGGTTGTTATACAATTATGCTTTATTGTTGACATAAATGTTCGGGTAATTGATTTGAGCTTCATGCTCGGGATGAGAATGTAAATGGTCGGGCTTGCCTAGCAGTTGTGTTGGGCGCCATCATGACCGGGATTGGGGTCGTGACAAGTTGGTATCAGAGCCTAGGTTACTAGGCCTCATGAGTCTTGAGCCGGTTGGTAGAGTCTTGTGGATCGGTACGGGGACGCCTGTACTTATCCTCGGGAGGCTGCAAACTTTTAGGAAACACTTCACATTTCTTGAAATTCTTATCGTGCGTACTTGATTCAGCTTGAGATATAATTCTTGGAAATTCCTTCCACACGTCTGTGTACGCTTCGAGCGCTCGGTAATATAATTGCCTTGAGGGTTTGTGATTCCCTGATCAAGGGGCGAGATATAATCTCTACGAGTTCATGGTGGGCCAGTCGGGAGGACTTGAGGCCGGATCTTTGTCTATGACATGAGCACCAAAGTGCTGATTTTACAAAATGGTATTATGAAATTTCGTGTGATCGGTATTGTTCCTAACTGTGGAAATGGCAGCTTAATAGTGTACGAGCTATCAGGTGTTAGATCCTTATTGTAATCTGTTGTGTAGCCCCGAGCTACGGGCGTGGTGAATATTTATCATATCTCTTAGTTGGAAGGTAAAGTGCCTTACGTGTAGTGGAACGAGTTCAAACTCAGAAAGACTAAAATGATTATGCTATGTGTATCCTGGTGGAAGGTGTTGTGCTGAAATGCTAAATTGAGAAGAAGTAGGAGGGTTGATCCTCATGTGTAATTGAAAGGTATTTGATATGTGTTATGATTCGAGCAGGTACAGCACAGGTTCAAGTATAAATTGTGATAATATGATTCGTATAGTATTGAGATTTAATGTTGTTGAAATACATTGTGATATCTTGTTGAGTTGTGGATGTATTGTTAGAATGGTTTGGTGATTCTCTGGCAGGTGGATAGGCCAATTTATAAAGGAAACTTTGCCGAAATTTTTGAAAAATTTAGAACTTAGAAAAGATTTCTGTCACCTAAAGAGAGTAGGCTTAACTGTAGTATGTGTATAAATGCAAGAGTTGCAGAAGAGTTAAGGTCTCTGATGATTCGAGTCTCTGTCAAGGCTCGTAAATGACTTGAGATTAATCTCACTATAACATTGTGGCCTCATTTGGGTAAGAATGCTATAAGTGGCTAAATGTGCTTTGATGAATGGCTTCGAGCCAAGTTGGGGAGGTTGTTATTGATTAACTGATTGCACTGTTGTGTGCTATGTTGATTCTGTCTCCAAGTATGTTGGGAAATTCTGATAAAGCTTATGGTGCTTCGTAGATATGAAGAAATAATAGGATGGTTTGAACTGTTGTTGGTAAAGAATGTTCGATGTATATAAAAGGAAGATAGCTACTTGCATTTGTATGTAATCATGTTCTGCAGTGTCAGAGTTCTAACAAGGCACGAGTGGTTCTATTCAATAAGACAGCTGAATTATAATTGAATAAGGGTGAATGATGCCCGAGAATGGTTTTGCGGTGTTCAAGATTTTGCTTGTAACAGTCAGGTGTATTAATATTGTGTATGTGGCTAAAGACGGTGTTTTCGTTATAAGGGATCAAGACTTGTGTAATGATATGTAAATGATGAGATTCTATGTATTTATATTGGAGAGTAATGATAACGAATTCAAAATCGCAGGAAGTTCTTCAAAATGAAGTATTGTAGAATGTGGTACTTCTGGGAAACATTGAGTGAGTATTCAGCGGCCTGTGAGCCTGAGACCGTGTAGTCTTGTGTACGAGTCTCGTGTGGTAACATGAGTTGAGATAATGTTGTGCTACAGTAAAGGCTAGTACTAAGTTAAAGATGATTCAGAAAGAAAATTGAGTAAATGGAACAACTTGTTAATAAACTAAAACGGTATGATAAGGATACGATTAACTCCTGGTATGTGTCCGAAGTAATGAGTCTTGCAGATATGGGGCAACAAAGCTCTTGAGTGCTGGCAGTTACGTAGCACGATGTGGGTAAAAAGGACGCAGTCCTAGCAGTTAGACTTATGCAATGAATTGGAAGAAAGAGTTTGCGATGTGTTTTACCGTGGTTTGAAAATGAGTGTATCTCATGTTGGTATGCAAAGCATGGAATGTGTAATGAGTTTTCTTCTATATGGGATCATGAAGGTCCATGGCTAGTTGAGTGCGTCGATGTTTGCGGCGTAGGAAAGGGATAGAAGTTTCCATGTTATCTTAGTGTGGTATGGTATATGCTATGTGCTATGGAAAGTTGATAATGGCATGTTCAAGGTTTTGAGATGAGTTCATAATATATGAGAAGTCATTAAAAATTATTGAGCAGCGCGGGCAGCTGCAGGTGATTTAAAAATTGATCTTTCTGGTGATTAAGGGAAAAATGGTACTGCTATTCTAGTGATATGGCAAGGTATATGGTCAAAAGGACAATGTAATGTAAACTGATAATATCTAGTGGTATGGGGGTATTCTCTTGTTGGATCGATGGTGATGATTGAATTGTTGATAGCATAGGAAAAATTTCTGAATGACTTTTGTGGTATGAATGGATGATTGATGTGTGTTAAGTATTCGCACAGTGGAATGTGGGATCAGGCATAGTGAATCATGTGTTATATAGGTAATGGAGACTAGAAGTTCTCGTAATCCGCCTATGCAGTGGTTGTATATCGTGTGTATCGGCACCGTTTAGCGATCATTGGAAATTGGAAGCCCTAGTGGCTCTCTCTTAGTTTGATATGATGAATTTGGGGTATGATACTCTATTTCAGACTGGTTGTCATAAGTCAGGTCGTATAGACTAATGTGATATGGACTATGTCGGAAATGGCACAAATTTCTCAACAGAGTGCATCAGAGTATGCTCCAACAGGGTAGTTGTACCCAGGACCAGCGGACGGCGGGTAGGTATTGCTTTGTCAGTGGGGCCTTCGTGGCGGATATCAGTGCAAAGGTTTCTACTATTGATCCAGTTTCGGTATTGGGGAGACTTTGTCGGATGCATATCTTGCGGCCGAGCTTGAGGCTATATATGTTTGTTGTAATGAGAAATCTGACTCGGTGTGCATTTTTTTTTTTTGTGAGAGTTTTGCGTGGATCGGGTGGCAAGCCGCCACGGGTTATTTGGATCGGGTGGCACGCCGCCACAGGTATGGTATCTGGATCGGGTGGCACGCCACCACGGGTATGTCATTTTGAGCAAGTTGCACGCCGCAACCGTGTAATATGGATCATAGTTTTTTTTCTATAGGTTACCTTGCGTACTATACTTCCTAGTCTTTAAGGAAAGTCAGTGTTGGGTGTCGCTCGGCGACTGGCGCATCGGTTATGTCCTTACAAGATTTGATGGCGTATATTAATTGTTTCACCGTGGGTGAGATTGATTGCTTGAGTTCAGACCTAAATCTGTGCGTGGCTGACTGTTTTGAGCATGGTGACTTGAGGTGCTTTAGGAGTAATAGTGTTTGGATGGAATCATGAGCCGTGGCAAGGCCACGTGAAGTTATGACCTTTCGAGGAGGATTCAAGTACTCTAATTCTATGATGTGAGACAAGATCTCAGTTATGTGTTGTGACGGTATTGAGGAATTTGAATTACAGCTCCTTGTTTGAGGTAGTTGTCATGATTTGAGTATGTTCAAGCGTTTCTTATTGGAGCCTGTGTTGTGCTCATTGTGGCTTAGGCCGGTGTTGAGGTGTCATATCACCAGTGCGGTGTGTCATAATCGGAATGATCGTTGGAGCCATTAATGAGTGCGGGCATATATGATTTCAGCTGGTTAGAAAGGAATACATCGAGGTTTGGCTCCGAAATATATTGTAATGTTGGTCAAAAAGGGAAATGGATTCATGAATGGATGACTTGAGAGATGGATTCGATATATCATGTGTTCGGTTGCCTTGGGCAACATACATGAAGGTGTTGGAATAAAACTTTAGCTAATGAAAAAGGGTTTTTCAGTAATATTTGGTTATCGTGAGAAATTGTTGCGATTAGAGGCCATCATCTCGAGTGATTGAGTTGTTTGGTACACCATAAGATCTCACCCGGAGTGGCGAGTATGGGCTATTATAGTTGGTTCAGTGTATTCTGAGTATAGACGTGGGAGTCAGATTTGGTATATGATTCGGAAAGTGCAATGCGGTCTATGGTTCAGATGGACTGCGGAAGTTCAGCTATATTGTGTTATCGGACTTATGATGGATAGGGTGATGTGGTACCACCCCGCATATATGCCTGGTAAGGTCAGTCAGGTATTGGGTTGCTTCTAGTACAACTCTGGGTACGCTCGAGGATGAGCGTTTGTTTAAGTTGGGGAGAATGTAACGACCCGGCCCGTCGTTACGGGAGTTATCGCCCCATTTTCTCCATTTAATACTTCAATATGCTAACTTATATGTGTTTGGAAAGTTAGAAGCAAATCATAGGGAATTTAGATAGAAATAAGGCCATAAATCTCTTTATGAGAAGAACATGTTGGAAAAGTCAACCGAATATTGATCGATGAGTTAGACAGCTCGAAATGGAAATCTGATGATTTGACTAGTTTCGGGGGATCATTTATGACTTAGGAGAGCAATCGAAATCGAATTCGGAGGTCCGGTGTAGTTTTAGGCTTGAATTGGCTAAGGTTGAATTTTGGCAAAATTCGAATGGTAGGTGAGATTTTGATCCGGAGCTTGGAACGAAATTCTGATAGTTGCAGTAGCTCCGTTAGGTGATTTGGGATATGCGTGCAAAATTTTAGATCATTCGGAGGTGTTTATGTCGAGTTTTAGATCAAATGCAAGTTTCGGAAGTTTTGGAAGAACTTAGGCTTGAATCCGATGTAAATTTGGTGTTTTGATATTAGTTTTGGTGTTTTGAGAGTGAAACTAAGTTTACATGATCATATGTGGCATATTAGTATGTTCGTATACTGTCCCGAGGAGCTCGGATGAGTTTCAGATAGGTTTGGGTTGCGTTATGCTCGTTTTTCTTATGCTTCGACATCGTTTTTTCAAGCATAAATGATATTATATTGAACAAATGAGCTCCGATTACTGTTTTGAATGAAGAATTAGATCCGTATCGTAATTACGGACCCGTAGCAAAAAGAATCATCGAATTTGGACATCGTATGAGGATTTTATGGCCATTTTACTAAAGCTTGGCCAGATTTTCAAGTTAATGACGAAACTGCCCTTGACGGCGTATTAAAAACCTGCACTATTTGCAAATCTTAAAACCTACATATCTCCTTCATTATAAGGTCAAATTGAGTGATTCAAAAGCCTAAATTCATTAGAATTTCACAAGGAATCCATTGGGAGCAGTTAAACGGGTGAACAATACACCTAGAACGAGCAGGTCGAGTTTTCTTCCAATTTTGGAACGGGAAGAAGCTTCGAGGCGATTTTTAAGAGAGAAATCAATGGGTAATCGCTGGAGGTAAGTTTTTTGAATCAAAAACATGATTTTATGCTAGAATCAGCACCAAAATTTCTGAAATTGGGTAGAATTTGTGAAGAATTAGGGCCTAAATCATGAAAACGAATTTTTGGGTTTTGAAAGGCCATTCGAACTCCAATTTCGATAAATTTTATATGCACGGACTCGTGGCGAGACGAGGAACACGTTGGTATGAATTTCGTAATTTTTTGAGCAGCATACCAAAAGTCGGGTTTTACCAACTTAGCGTAATTATGAGTTTTTCATGTAAATTGAATTGGGTTATGTTTCTTTGACCTGTATTTGATATAATCATTGTGGTTTGACTAGATTCTACGCACATGGAGGCGAAATTCAAAGGAAAAGACATTGCGGACGAGTCTACGGCCGGCTAGAGGTGAGTAGTTTGTGTATATGGTAGCCTGAGGGTTCGAAACCCCGGCTTAGCACATTGTGACGCTAGTAGGGCGTGGCTCGCACCCCGTGGCAGGTGCGGGATTGATTGTGATTGGGGATTGAGACTTGGTCCATCCCGGATACGGAAAATATGCTATTAGTGATGGAAATACGTTGTGTTTGACATATTTGTGGGCTGTAAGCCTTGTTTGGGGCCTTGTGCTGACCTGTAGTATCCCTAGGGGATAGTATTTATGTGATAGCTATACTTGCTTAATCATTGATCTCAATCCTGGAATTTGAAATCACACTATTGAAATGTTAAGTCACCGGTTTTTGCAAATTAAATAAAAGTTAAAGTATTTTTCATAAATTATGAACTGGAAACTGGAATTAAGAAAAATGAACTATTTTGTGACTTATCTGATTATTGTGGACTGAGAATGGATCGGGCTGCACGCTGCAGCGGTTATTATGATATGAGGATCGGGCTGCACGCCGCAGCGGTATTTTATGAGGATCGGGCTGCACGCCGCAGTGGTTGATATGAGGATCGGGCTGCACGCCGCAGCAGTATTGCGCTTGGGCTGTAGGAGCCCCTCCGGAGTCTGTACACACCCCCGGTGAGCGCCGTCGACGTTAAATGGATCGGGCTACACGCCGTAGCGGTTATGTGCATTGCATTGCATCTTTATTTGTTAAATTATTCCGTGGTAGCTGTATTGTACTGTTGATGCTAGTTCGTAGGAGATTCGGACTGTAGTTAGCTTCATACTGTGGTATTCTGTGGATTTCCTTCTTTCAGCTGCTTTTATATATTTATTACTCATTGAGTACTTAGTACTCACCCCTACTCCCTGCACCTTTGTGTGCAGATTCAGGTACACATGAGGGATAGACGAGCACTCCAGCTTTTATCAGTATCTATCCGAGTTGCTGAGGTATCTGCTGGCGTTCGCAGAACCTGGCTTCTCTTCTTATTCTATTTTTCCTTTGTATATAAATTATTCATACTTTAGTATTTGGTCTAGATGTTGTTATCCGATCTTGTTTAGAGGCTCCAGACTCGTGACCCTAGATCTCTGGGGTGGTTATACAGTTATGCTTTATTGTTGACATAAATGTTCATGTAATTGATTTGAGCTTCATGCTCGGGATGAGAGTGTAAATGGTCGGGCTTGCC
The DNA here is from genome assembly GCA_032618575.1 of Nicotiana noctiflora. Classification (NCBI taxonomy): domain Eukaryota; kingdom Viridiplantae; phylum Streptophyta; class Magnoliopsida; order Solanales; family Solanaceae; genus Nicotiana; species Nicotiana noctiflora. The sequence continues at coordinate 74,462 of JASVEL010000585.1, read as the reverse complement.
TAGCAGTTGTGTTGGGCGCCATCACGACCGGGATTGGGGTCGTGACACTCTCTACTATTCAATCCCACGTGTCCTTGTCTTAATCAATCTTTTAGCAGCCCTCAATTATTGCTAACCCTCTAATATTCAATTCATGATTTAAAATCCTACAATAAGGCTACCGAATTTTAGAAATAACACCATGACATTTTTTAACACCTTCAATTTCTTTACTTGCACATGAATATTTTGTAGCAAACAAACATCAAACTTTAAGATACATTTCACTACCTTGACTTAATTTATTTTGGATATTCTATTATCCTTAAGAACCTTCAGTTGAAAGATGTGGTTCTTTCCTATAGAGTTTTTCAACAAAAGAAGCAATAACAATCTTTTCATACAAAATTAACCAATTCTTAGACATCAACAGTAATCAATATCCTAACAGAAGAGCAGGTGTAACACAAATTGTCATGTATCTCAACAAAAATGTAAATCAATTTATACAAAGAGTAAACAGGCAAACAGTTTCAATGAATCCATTATGACTTCAATTCTACAACAATACTAATTACTCATACTCAAATCATAGGAAAATCAATCAAGAATCATATCATTGCCCAAAATTATTAATCTGTTTCAGATTGTCAAACGAACACTAACAAAATATTTATCAATCTTGCATCAAACGCGTCACAGTAGTATATTGAATTTAAGATTAAAGAGAGATGGACCTTACTTTGTATTTACATTATCTGTATGAATTTTAACAATAAAATGGAGCAAAGTTGAGCGACCACAGAATCCGGAACGATATAGCAAACCCGACCGAAAACTTCTCAGGCGATCAACAACATCGAGTTCGAAACACCCTCAGCTCACCCAAATTTCATATGTATCTTTTCCTTAATTCTCGTTCTCTATTTGCTGCTGGAGTCGAAAGAAGGAGATGATTTCAGTTGGTATTGCGGCTAGGAATAAGATTGTGGAGGAGATGGAAATGGCATCGGCGTTGGTGATCGTTTGGTTGTGACCAACGAGAGAGGGAGGCTGTTTGTTTTGGAAAGGGATTTAGGGTTGGGGAATGATAAAAATGAAAAAGAAAGGGGGAGGTCATTGGTTCGAACCTCTGCTTCGCCGAATTCAATGGAGGGTCTTTTGGTGTTCGCCGACTAGGAGGCTGGGCGACAACTTGTTTGGTCGCTGGTGGTGGCTGGTTCGTCGGCGAGAAGGCTGGGCGACGGGGCGAGAAGGCTGGGCGACGGCTGCAGCGAGTAGATGACGAAGTTTCTTGAGCTCGTCAATTCCTGCGAGAACAGCGGATTTGGAGGGTCTGTGGAGATTGGTCAGCGGTGATGGTGGTTGGAGTATCGGCGGTCGTGGTTGAAGTTTGGCAAGGCAGATGGAGATGGGGGTGGTTTGGGGTGTGGCGGCTCAGGAGAAGGAGGGGTTGGGTCTTTAGGGTTTTTTACTTTTAGTGTTAGGTGTGTAATGAAATGAGGGTTTTGGGTCATGGGGCAACCGGGTCGGGGCGGGTCGGCACGTTTGGGCGTGGGTATGGGTGAATTGGGATGGGTTTCAAGGATTGGGCTTAGGGATTTAATTAAAAATAGCCCAATCCAAATTTCTCCTTGCTATTTTTGCTCTCTCTTGTTTTATTTTCTAATTTCAAAAATCAAAAATCCTAGATTAAATTATAGAAACCAAAAATTATCTTTAAAAGAATACTAGTTGAATCTCGATAATAGTTATCCTACATAATTAACATACCAAAAATTAAAAACAAAATTACACAATTGGACATTAAATGCTTAAAAAATGCAAAGAACACATGTTTTTTCATGACTTTTCATTTTCTGAAAAAAATAAACTTAATTGTAAACTTGAATTTATATACAAATGCAGCATTTTTTTTGTTGTATATTCTATTTATTTAAACAAGCAAATAGGCACAGATAAAAATGCAAATAAGACAAGAAAATAACACAAAATTCACAACAATTACAAGAAAACTAAAAATTGTTTTATTTTGAATCTTTGGGAGTATTTCTCTCATAGGGCAAAAATCACGTGCTCACAATGGCCATAACCTTTTGTATGGTTTCCAAATGACGAACGATTTGAAGCGTTAGAAACTAGACTCGAAGATAATTTATTTGATAGGTTATGCATCACATAATACCCCTATATATATATATATATATATATATATATATATATATATATATATATATATATATATATATATATATATATATATATATATATATATGCTCATCCAAAGTTTGGTCTTGTGCATACTCATTTAGAATTTTAGTCTATCATGTAATTTTCCATCTTGGCTTAGACTTAGTACTTTCCTTAGGCCCAAATCACTTATAATATGACTTATACCCTTATTACCATATCCAAATTGATATCTATAATATTAATAATCCTCATTTACACACTACATAAAATAATTTGCCTACCTTGGCACCACAAAATCTTAAATTACTTAGTAAAATTTTTCGAGGCCTTACATTATAAGCCTGAATTGTTTTAAGACTTTCTTAATGACGTTATTCATATTTTTGTATATTCTTTATCGATGACATTTTTTTCCATGTCTGATATGTTCCCAGATAGTATTCCGAGGCCAGAAAATGTTACATCCTGTACTTTTCTACGTTGGATTTGTCATAAAATAATTGACATAAGTTCAATGACAAGACTATTTTTGAGGTAATAAGTGCTTATGATATTTATAATAAGTGATAAGTAGAATTGTGAAGGTTATAAAGGAAAACAAGTCGAAGAAAATGAGGTTGGTCAAATTTTGATATTTGGAGATAAAATACGATTCAAGCTATTATACCTCGTATTTATGGACTAGTGCTATACCACATAATCATGATAGTAAGGTATATGAAGTTTACTAGTATTTAAGTGAAATGAGACTTAAAAATTATTATGTAGATAATTGGGTGATTAATAATTTTAGATGGGAGATTGGCTAATTAATTATTGTGAGCACGTGATTTTTGCCTTACCTGAGAAGTACTCCCAGAAAATTCAAAATAAAATAGTTTCATGTTGGGCACGATTTTTGTGATTTTTGTGTTATTTTTATCTTACATTTGCATTTTTGTGTGTGCGTGTTTATTTATTTAAATTAGTAAAATACAAAAAATATATACATTATGTTTTTGCATTTTTTTAGTGTTTAATATCAAAATTATGCGATTTACATTTAAGTGATATGTAATTATGTGGAATAATTGTAGTAAAAATTAATTGTGTTATAAGTTAATATATATATATATATATATATATATATATATACATATACATATGATACATCATGGAGTCTAGTTGTAAGACATGGGATTCGGATTTGGGCCAAAATCCAATTCAATATGACTTGGCCCAAACCACTGGATCAGCCCACCCTCACCTTTGATCGATCTGAGCCGTTCAGATCATCTGATCCAACGGCTCCGATTGATCCATTCAGTTCAGTATACCAAACACCCCCAGACCCCTCTTTCATTTTTCATTTTTCACCTTCGTCTCTCACCTTTAGAGATCAGCCTCATCGCCGCCGTGAGCCGCCGTGCTCCGCCTGCCGGAAATCGCCTCACGGCGGTTCCGGTAGGCCAATGGCCACCAAATTTTCACCAGCTCTTCCCCTCACCTCCCTCTACACGAATCCCCTAACCGTTAGTCTCGAATCATTCCCGAGCTCTTCGAATATCAGATCGAAGCTCGCCGGAATTTGAAGTTCTATGCCAAACCTCACCAAAATCACACCATAGCTTCCCCTCACCTCCCTCATACCCCCACAGGCTGTAGTTTTGTTCGAATCTTGTTGGAACTAGTCGAGCCCCAAAATCGCGGCTATGAACCCTAAATTCGTTTCTTGCCTAATTGAGGTCTAATAGACCTTAATTGGGATGTTTCACTATTGAAAACATCTCAATTAAGGTCCATTGGCCTCAAAAACGAAGAATCCAAGTTCGAGCCACATTGATAACCGGACGAGTTAGGATTTAGCTTGAAGATTGAGGTATTTCTTCTCCTTTACGGTTCTAGTTTATTCATACTCGTTAGTTTAGTTTAATCGTCCTGTTAGTTTCATTCATTGTTGATTTCTCGGATATTCTTCCTAAATTTTTCTATTTTTCTATTCTCCTACCAAAGACCTTTTATTTGGTCAATTACTCTTCTATGTTGTTCATTTGATTACATACGTGATCAAATGCGTGTTCGCTTCGATTAGCGTCGTCGAATACCTAGTTTCATTTTTGCCGAGATTTTAGAATCACTGTGTTATCGATAAATTTGTTATCATTGTTATGTGTTGTAGTTGATTGAATGTTGTCGTCTAATTTCGTAGACTTTACTATACCAGATAATATTAGCACTGTTGAAATGGATTGTTCACCACCCTATCTGCCCGTATGCAATTCACCATTAGGGTTGTTATCTGTTGGATTCTGGAATATGGTTTAACTGAATGTAAGTATTAGGGTTGGATTAAGTCCGTTTGTTTAATCTCTCGCCCATAAGACAGCCTAGTGGAGCCTGCTATCACAGCAGGACACTCCACCAGGTTTGTACTTCACATTTTAATTAATTAAAGCCCATACTTAAGCAAAACTTAGTGGCTGAAACAGAGGGAGCAATAGGACTGGCAGAGCATGGTTTGGCAGAGATAAGAGTGGGCAAGGATAGTAGTTAATTGGGGGCAGGCATTCAGGAGGGGATGGAAAAGCTATAAGTGTAGGATTGGAAAGCATGAAAAGGACACAGTTAGATATATCCAGAAGTGAGACCTGGAGAGAAAAACAGTGATAGAAAAACACACAATGGCTTAGATATTCAGAGATATAGGGCTGGGAGATAGGCATTGATACCTAAAAAATAGGGATATACACAGAGGCTTAGACATTCATATAGACAGGCTTAGGACTGGATTTTTGGAGAGATAATCCGGAGACATATAGTCATTCACACATACAGAAACTGTAGAGAAATAGACAGTGGGATTTTGGATTCTCCTGGATTTGCCATTGGATCTTTTGTTACTGTTTCATTGGACTGTGTCTTAAGTTCCAAGAGATCTCTTACATAGATTTTGGGGTCGTTTGCCCTGTTGTTTGGAGTTGTTTGTCACTGGTTGGTTGAAGTTGTGTATCATTAGTTTGCTGGAGCTGATTGTGTTGTTTTGCTTGCTGAGTTTCGGACTACTACTGATTGTGTGCTAAGTGTCTACTGGTTGGTTGTTGCTGTGATACTTGTTGCTGTTGGCCTGCTGTTACTTTGCTTCATCGACTCCATTGATCTCTAGTCTCTTACTTTGTTGATTTCCAGGTACACAACCCTTGTAACTTCAAGTGATTGATTGGGCTATGAAATGAAGCTGTTCTGATACATTGATACTTTTACTCTACTGAATTTGCATTTTTCTTATTGGATTTGTTGCTGGACTGTTTTTTTTTTCTAACTGTCTATAGACGTTCGGATTGTTTCAAATGTTAGTTGTCACATGTAATTGAAATATTTGGTAATGAATAATTGATTGTCAAATACAGCAAGACTAATGTGTTTGAAAACTGAAACTTCACTAAAAATACAAGCTGTTTGGATTTCATGTTTCAGAATGTCATTGAAATATTTGGTAGTGGTTGGTTAATGGTAGAAGCTTTGTGTTATTGCTTAGTTAGATAATAAATTTTGGTTGTTCAACGCTAGTGCTTATAGAATTAATTTAGTCTCGGCTTACGCCTTTGAAGTTGATTATAGGGTTACACTTAGGAATGAATTCACAAAGCTAATAATCCTATCTCAATTTCGTATATAATACATTCAATACATGGTTTTAATTGGTGTTGATAAGCTGCAAAAGCTAAGAGCCATGTTATGTTATAGAAATTTGTGTTAAAGAGGTAGAAGCAAAAAATGTCATTACTACTTAGGCATATTCACCTTCAGCAAAGAATTTGTTGATTACTAATTAGGATTCGTAATTGTCTACCCATTCAACTGGCTGGCACACGTATGGGCCTCAAGCCCAACTTATTGGTTTCTCCTTTGTATTGGGCTCAATCGCATTGTGGATGCCATATCCGCTGTTATTAAATTGGAATTAAAAACTATTAAAAGAGTTTTTGAATCGTAAAATTATTCATTATAATACATGTAGGACTAGGTATTAAATTAATATTAGAGAAAAAAAAACAAAAGTAGACAATATAGTCCATTCTAAGATTGGCCTTTAATAAAATGAGATGAGCCTCGCCGCACTAAATACACATTTGTGGGGCCCTCAATCAATTGTAATAAAAACATAGACTCGGGAAGACCGTTTAGCGAATTTCACGGTCTTTTTCCAAAATTAATAAGACGATAGACTCTTTAGGCACGATTTGTGACATGATTACTTTCTTAAATACGGGTGCGCATTTATGTGACCCAAATCTATCTCTCGGCGAAACTGAGATATGTTACAGTCACAGGCGCACTGGTTGCGGTGTGACTCGAAATGTGTTTTTTCGTGACGTCGTAATTCTTCTAAAAATCGAAAAGCGGAACATTAAAAGAACATAATGAAAATATATATAGAAATCAGATAGAAACAAAAATAGCAGTTGAGCGACCGTGCTCAAACCACGGAATCCGGGAGTGCCTAACACCTTCTCCCGGGTTAACAGAATTCCTTATCCAGGTTTCTAGTTTCGCAGACTGTAATACGGAGTCATAAATTTCCTCGGTTCGGGATTAAACCGGTGACTTGGGACACCATTATTTTCCCAAGTGGCGACTCTGAATTAATTAAATAAATCCCGTTTCGATTGTCCTTTAATTGGAAAAACTCCCTTACGCTCTCGCGGGTGCATAAAAAGGAGGTGTGACAGCTCTGGCGACTCTGCTGGGGACATCTATTTCTCGAACCTCGGTTCGGGGTCTAAGAATTCGAGCTCATTTAAATTGTTGTTTTGTCTATATCTGATTTTATTACATGTTTGATTAATGTGCTACATGTCTACCTCTTTGATATTAGTTGCACTGTATATACCAACTGCTATATGTTTACCGCTTTGATATTGCGTGAACTGTATATAAAACTGTGCCGAAAACCCGTCTCTTCTTACCCCCCGGGGATGTGCTTACTGGGTGAGACTCCCCTTTCTGTTAGTGTCAATACCAAAATAAGAAAAGAGGCAGGATAAGTTACAAAGCCGGACGATCCCGCGGGTCCCCGGTACGTAGCTCCCTCCTCAAATTCGAGTTGTCTGCTCGGATACACGGTTTAGTACCATTGAAAAGCATCAGGACATTGAGCCTAGATTTAGGACGTTTATTTGCATCATATCCGACTTAGGGGACTCAACACAGGGGTTGGGTCCGTCTAGGACAGGCAACCCGAAATGAAAGACCATCTTGCCATATCATATTTGTTGTGAGCATTTATTTAGACTGGCATGCTGACCGGGTTCTTTTAAATACTAAAGAAAAACGAAAAAAACACGAAAGGAAATAGTATGGGGAAGTAAATACTTTTTTCAGAAAATACAAAAATGTGTTTTACCAACAAGTCAATAAATTTAGTTTGCCGATAAAAGACGACAGAAGGTTGACTTTGCCAACAAAATGGTTTCTTGACAAAATGTGTTTTCTTTGACAATCAATAAAAGAAAAATAGTTGTTTTGACGGACCGAACTACGCGAGTTTGATTCTCACCGAGTGTGAGATACGTAGGCAACCTTTAACGGGTCCAACTCCCATATATTTCAAAATAAGTTTTAATAACGGAATGCCAGGATATTTAAATTTTGTCTCAATGACCATCTTTTCATTAGCCTTAATATTTCGACCAATCAATTCCTGTGGCCCGTTTCGTTTTTTTTTAAAAGAAAAGATAGTTTTGTTTGGGTCAAATAAATATTTCTCTTTCATCTAAAAAATTACCTTAATAAATGTGCAGAATGAGCACGAGTCAGAATACAACCGAAGCTATCATAAACAAGGTCCCCTTAAGTTTGCATAGGTGGTGGAGCGACTTGGGCGAGCAAGGACAAGACGCGGTTAAGCTGTACCTGGGAGATCTAGTGGGGCTACTAAATATTCCCCCGAGAGGAGACATCATACGAGCCTTGATTTCATTCTGGGATCCGGCACACAATATGTTCCACTTTTCAGACTTTGAACTCACACCAACATTGGAAGAATTAGCCGAATATGTCGGAAGACCAAAAGTCCCTACGAGGGAACAATATCTCATTGCACCAAGGGTAGTGACAGTACATAGGTTTTTGGATACGGTGAAAATCCGCAGAACTGTACACAACCCAGACTTATCAGAAGGGTTCCGCACTTTAGCATTTCTATATGATAAATATGGTCATTACGGGGGTTTCAGCAAACACAAAAGCAAAATCTGCAGCGGACAAAACCAGTTAAAATGGGAAGAGCATAGACGCATCGCCTTCATGATAGCTTTCATGGGTTCATTAATATTTCCCAGAAAAGACGGGAATATCAACATACAAGTGGCAGGGGTCGTCAGCACTTTGATGAAACAGAACAACAGTACTTTGGCTCCCATGATAATATCGAATATCTCTCGTGCACTCACTATCTGCAAAGCTGGAGGGACCTTCTTTGAAGCTTGCAATGTATTGCTCCAAATGTGGATGATCGATCACTTATGTCGTCATCCGCAGTTTATGAGGTATGGTTCATCGAAGAAAACCTGCATAGAAGAATTTCCTTCGAGGGTCGAGGGACATGATTTGCTAGAGGGGATTAGCGGATGGATACGATTTTTGCGTTTGATTACAGCCAGCAGGATAGAATGGACGTTTGGTTGGCTACCCGTGGAAGAAGTCATATATGCATCAGCCACGGAATCATATTTATTGCTAATGGGCCTCAACAACATCCAGCCCTATTCACCAGGTCGAGTATTGAGACAGTTGGGACGATGCCAAATAATCCCAAAAGAAGAAGACCGCAGCCCACATGTGGTCGAAATTGGACCAGGAGGACAGTTCCCCGAAGCGTTGGTCCGAAAGCTTTGGAGTGAATGTCAGACATTGAAGAAAGACACTCGGGTGCGAGATCGAGCCCGGGGTGGAGTATCGTCGGAATACCGTGCATGGTATAGTAGAGATCTGGAGCATCAAAGGCCCACAAAAAGGCCTCACCTCAGGGAGTTTGCCGGAGCGTCACAAGAACAATGGGACCGGTTGGCCAGAGAAGAAGCTTATAGAACAAAGATCAGCAGGATAGAGCAACGGGCCCAAGAGCTCCAATTTGAAATGGATGTGCAAGCCGCCGCCAACGAAGGAGATAAAAAGAAGTTGGCACAAGAAAATGACTTTCTGAGAGCTCAAATCCAGCAAATGAAAAGGGATGCTGACAGACAGTTGAGGAGTCGAGTGGACGAAAAATTGATAAAGGGTTTGAGAAGCCAAGTTGCCGATGTACAAAGAGAATTGGAAGAGTCAAAAGCCCAAACAATGAGGATCCGTGCTAGCTGGAAAAAGGAGGCACATCAACGTGCACTTCACCTACAACGGGTGGAAGAAGATTACACTGAGACCATCACTAGTCTAAGGGAGGCAAATGTTATCCTCAGGGAGCGGGTTTTCAAGCAAGCCCAAGACGCCAGAACTGACCTCGACCGTTGCCACAATTTAATGGCCCGACTGCAAGGACAAGTGGATAGGCTCCTAGACCAAGTCACCAACAACGCTCAAAGATTGGGGGCGAAAAACCAGCAGATAGAGCGGCTACTCAGAGAAAGGGACATGATCAAGGACAGAATTGGAGAAATCGGGCACTATGTCACCATGAAGTGCCTAGCTTGTGAACAAATGCCCCGCACCGACCTTTTTGCTTCAATTATGGGCTATGTGCATCGGATCATGAGAGAATTAAGGGGACTACACAAGGACCTCACACCAAGGCCCGCGGCAAGGCCGAACGATGCCTCGCGGGCCCCCGGGAATTTTGGAGCATTAGACTTTTGATTAAAAATGTATTTTTGGTCAAGCTAGTTGGCATTTCTATTTTTTCCATTATCGAGTCAAGCATTTCTTTTGTTTTGCTGATTGTTGTAAGACGTGTTTTGTAACTTTGAGGTTTTATTTGATATAAAAATTACGGAATTTTGCCACAATCTTGTTACCAGAACTACGCTCGGTCTGATTCACGCAGGGACGTGCTACGTAAGCAATCCACATAAGATTCGACCACCACCACATAAGATTCGACCACCACTAAAAAGAAAGGAAAAGAATCCAAAGGTTAATAACAATAAGGCTTTCAAGGATAGTTGAAAAAGAAAAAAAAAAGAAGAAAAAGAAAAGAAAAAGAAAAAAGGGCTGGAATGACGCATGTTAAGAGTAGATGTAGAAAGGGTTATTCGGTTAGGTGCATTGCATCCAACGTGCTATAACATATCTGTCAAACTCGGTAAACTAACAGGTTTGTTGTATTTCCAGAAAAGTTTAGCAGTTGGTTTGACAGAATATACTGGCCAGCCATCATTACCGTACTAGATCCAAAGGACCGATTACGATAAGCATGTCTAGTTCTGGTAAGAGCCTCGAGGAAGAAAAATCAGAGTTACAAATCATGAAAGAAGAGGTAGACTGGTTGAAAACAACAGATAACAGAGATGCACCTGGCCTGGGCCAGGGAACAGTCTTCACCAAACCGCCCTACTCTCGCCTCAGCTCCGGAACATCCGCCCATCGATCCTTCGACAAGCGCCCCGATCTATCCATACTTTCAGGGGGAAAACCCATATGCCACCCACATTCCACCGGCCAAACCAAATCCTCCTCCAGCCACCCCTGTTTTTGTGGCACCTCCACCTGCTCCTCTGCAAAGGCCGGCCGGCGAGCCGCATGTTCAGATCCATGACAACTCTTACTATCCTCCGGAGCCTACTTTTAGGGCTCCTGAACCGCAATCACATACCCCTCACTGGGATAATCCGGCAGAACCGGAAAAGTACTTCCAAAGTTCAGAACATGAGGAAGTTATCAGAAAAGTTAAAAGCCTGGAGCAGTCCTTCAGGAACATGCACGGTTTGGGTAACCAGGTCAGTGTCGCTTACAAGGATCCGTGCCCGTTCCCCGACGTCCAATTACCGGCCGGGTTCAAAATGCCCAAGTTTGACCTATACGAAGGGCACGGTGATCCTGTAGCCCACCTCCGAGGGTTCTGTAGTAAAATGCGAGGAGCCGGAGGACGGGATGACATTCTGATAGCTTACTTCGGTCAGAGTCTGGGAGGATCTGCGCTGGAGTGGTACACTAGACAGGACCCCAGCAGGATGGTTTACGTGGGATGATTTGGCTCAAGCTTTTATCGGCCAGTTCCAATACAATCTTGAAATAATCCCCGACCGCTTATCATTGCTAAAATTAGAGAAGAAGCCCGCTGAAAGTTTCAGGGAATTTGGTTTCCGCTGGAGGGAACAGGCAGCCAGGGTAGATCCGCCCATGAGAGAGAGCGAGATGGTGGATTACTTCTTGCAAACACTAGAACCAACCTATTTCGGACATCTGGTGACGTCCGTGGGCAAGTCATTCACTAAGGTGATAAAAATGGGGGCTATGATCGAGGAAGGCTTGAAAGCCAACAAGATCATGAGCTATTCAGCATTGAAGGCCACCACTCAGGCTATCCAAAGTGGTACTGGAGGAGTACTGGGGAAAAAGAGGAAAGAGGAAGTCGCGGCGGTCGAGTCCGGGGCATGGTTCAGAAATAGAGGCCCTGCACCCCAATATAGCCCGCCCTAGCCTCACCACCAAAATTACTCCACAATCCATACAACTACCCGCAACACTACTATCCGGCACCTGATCCCCATTTCACTGTCCATCATGCTCAGTCATATGCCGCACCTCCCGTCCATACACCGTGGCGTGCACCAAACCCGCAGAACAATTATCCACCCCCAAGAGCTTACAGAAACCCCTCGGGCGCGAGTTTTCGTCCGAACCAGGCATTCAAGGGTGACAGGGCGCCAAGGCCAAAGACTTTCACTCCCTTGGGAGAGTCTTACACCAGTCTGTTCCACCGGTTGAAGCAAGTAGGGTTGCTAAATCCGGTTGAAGCTAAGCTACCAAACCCTCTTACAAAGAACCTGGACCATTCAGTAAATTGTGCATACTGCTCAGGATGCCCAGGACACGACACGGAAAAATGTTGGAGGTTGAAAACGGCCATCCAGGAGCTCATCGACACTCGCAGGATTGAGGTCCAGACTCCAACAGAGCCCAACATCAACCAGAACCCACTTCCAACTCATCATGAGACCAACATGATCGAGTTGGTACGGGTGGAAGAAGGAAAGGAGAAAGCCTCTCAGACGGTAATGATGATCAAATCTGGCGGGGTAGGAATGAGAAAGGGGCCGAGCTTTGATGAGCCATCCATTTGCAAGAAGGACGTACCAGGAGGGTCAGAAGCGGAAAAAGGAAGTGTGAACGAAGTACCGGTGAGCCCGGGGAAAGCAAAAATAGTTGTACCAGGGGCAGCAACCAAGCCCGTCTTGACGGTAGCAGGCGTTCGAATGGATCCTTTCATCATCAAGCCAGCAATACAGTTGCCAATAACCGATAGCCGGGCTATTCCATGGAATTATGCTCGGATTACAACAACCTACAAAGGAAAGGAAGTGAAAGAGGAAGTTTGCGAAGCGCAAGGTTTGACCCGCTCGGGGAGATGTTTTGCCCTTGCGGAATTGAGGAAGATCACTCCGGCAACATTGAAAAAGCCGGTAACTGACGAAGAGGCAGAAGAATTCCTGAAAAAGATGAAGCTGCATGACTATTCTGTCTTAGAGCAGTTGAAGAAGACTTCGGCGCAAATATCATTGCTATCCTTGCTGATACATTCTGAAGAACATCGGCAAGCTTTGATGAAAGTCCTGAATGAGGCACATGTACCGGATAAAATCTCGGTGAGTCATTTGGAGAAGATCACCAATAGGATCTTCGAAGCGAATCGGATCACCTTCACCGATGATGAATTGCCCGAGGAAGGCACCGAGCACAACAAGGCTTTATATCTTACGGTAAAGTGTGAGGAGTCGGTGGTTACCAAAGTCCTTGTCGATAATGGGTCCAGTGCTAACATTTGTCCTCTCTCTACACTGGACAAGTTGAAAGTGGACATCGGCAGGATACGCAAGAACAACATATGTGTTCGAGGGTTTGATGGAGGAGGCAAGGCATCGGTTGGGGACATAGTGTTAATCTTGACGATTGGGCCGGTGGAGTTCACCATGGAATTCCAGGTGCTGGACATGGTGGTGTCATATAACCTCCTGATAGGGCGACCATGGATCCATGCCGCAAGAGCAGTTCCATCCAGCTTACACCAACTCGTCAAGTTTGAGTGGGACCAACAGGAGATCGTCGTCCATGGAGAGAACGATCTACAACCAGCACCATCGTCCCCTTCGTTGAGACAGAAAAAGATGTTGGGCCATGGGTGTACCAGATCTGCGATGTGGTATCCGCCAACCGAGTTCCAGAAGGGGAATGCATTCCCAATGACAGAATAATTACTGCAGACGTCATGGTGGCTCATGAAATGTTGAGACACGGTTTCATACCCGGCAAAGGTCTAGGTGCATCTCTGCAAGGAATCATACAACCGGTATCCGTGGTCGAAAACGTGGGAACCTTCGGCTTGGGATTCAAGCCAACATCAGAGGACATCCAGCGAGCCAAAAGGAATAAGCAGAAGACATGGGTGCTCCCGAAGTCGGTTCCACGCCTTTCCCAATCTTTTGTCAGGTCCGGAGTAAGAGGACATCCGACGGCAAGGGTTCCCAGTCCTATGGTTAGGCCAGACGAAGAGTTCTTAAGAAAGTTCGAGGACCTATTCGCAGATGTATGTATGCTCGAGGATGGTGAAGGATCCAGCCATGCCGAGATACAGTTTGTGGGACCAAAAGCAAAACTGAATAATTGGAAGGCTACTCCTCTCCCTGTCCGGAAGGAGTCTTGGTAGTTTGTCTTGGATTGTTTTCTTTCGAAATTTTGTGTTGGGGTTGTCCCCGGAGTAAAATCCAGTTGTTTTAGTTCATTTTGATTTAAGTTTGCAAGTTTGTTTTTCCTTGTATTGTTCCCATTAATGAAGTTTGGTTCCCTTCGTGTCTAATTTTGTTTATTTTTCTTCTTTTTAACTTTTCTGAACAACCTTCTTTCAACTGATCTTAATGATATGGCGTGCTTAAAGATTAATCAACCCAGTCTAGAAAGTCAATCGGGTTTGGAAATAATAACGCACGAAATAAGAAGTGACGAGAGTGAGTCGGAATACGACGATGATGAAGTCGTAGAAGAAATCGGTGAAGAATTAAGTCACTTCGAGGAAAAACCCAAACCAAATCTAAATGATACTAAGGCCGTTAATCTGGGGAATGCGGATGACGTCAAAGAAACCAGGATAAGTGTCCATATTGAACCAAACCTGAGAGAAGAGTTGATCAAAACACTTATGGAGTTTAAAGACATTTTCGCATGGTCATACGACGACATGCCAGGACTCAGCACTGATCTAGTGGTTCATAAATTACCCACTGATCCGGCATATCCTCCCGTCAAGCAGAAACTACGGAAATTTAAGACGGAGATGAGTGTGACGATTAAGGAGGAAGTAACCAAGCAGTTGCAGGCGAAAGTCATTCGTGTCACTCGATACCCTGAATGGTTGGCTAACGTAGTACCGGTGCCAAAGAAAGACGGAAAAATCAGAGTATGCGTAGACTACCGTAATCTCAACAAGGCGAGTCCCAAGGATAATTTCCCACTTCCCAATATCCATATCCTGATTGATAATTGCGCCGGACGCGAAATCGGATCCTTTGTGGACTGTTATGCGGGATATCATCAGATTTTGATGGATGAAGAGGACGTAGAAAAGACGGCTTTTATCACACCGTGGGGGACTTATTGCTACCGAGTGATGCCGTTCGGTTTGAAGAATGCAGGGGGCAACCTACATGAGGGCGATGACTACGGTATTCCATGACATGATACACAAGGAAATTGAAGTGTACGTGGATGATGTGATCGTAAAATCCAGGACGTCAAGAAGACCATGTTGCTGACCTCGGGAAGTTCTTTCAAAGACTTCGAAGATACGACATCAAGCTCAATCCGGCCAAATGCGCATTCGGAGTTCCATCGGGAAAAGCTGCTAGGATTCATCGTCGGCCGACGGGGCATTGAGTTGGACCCATCCAAAATCAAGTCCATCCAGGAGTTACCCCCGCCAAGGAATAAAACAGAGGTAATGAGTCTGTTGGGAAGGTTGAATAACATTAGCAGGTTTATCGCTCAGCTTACAGCAACCTGTGAGCCCATATTCCGTCTGTTGAAGAAAGACGCGGCGATAGAATGGACGACAGAATGTCAGGAAGCGTTTGACCAAATCAAAGGGTATCTGTCAAACCCCCCCGTACTAGTTCCGCCTGAACCGGGCAGACCCCTGATTCTTTATCTCACGGTTTTGGAGAATTCGTTCGGCTGCGTACTGGGGCAGCATGATCTTACTGGCAGGAAGGAACGGGCCATTTACTATCTCAATAAGAAATTCACGGTCCACGAGGTTAAATACACTCATTTGGAAAAGACATGCTGTGCTTTGACATGGGTAGCCCAAAAGCTGAAACACTATTTGTCTTCTTACACCACCTACCTCATTTCGCGTTTGGATCCGTTGAAGTATATTTTCCAGAAACCTATGCCTACAGGGAGGTTAGCAAAGTGGCAAATATTACTTACGGAGTTCGACATCATATACGTGACAAGGACGGCTATGAAAGCTCAAGCCCTGGCCGATCACTTAGCTGAAAATCCTGTTGATGACGGATACGAGCCTTTGAGGACATATTTTCCAGACGAAGAAGTACTGCAGATTGATGGGTTGGAACTAACCGAGGAGCCGAGTTGGAAGCTTTTCTTCGACGGAGCGGCGAACGCAAAAGGAGTCGGAGTAGGGGCTGTACTTATCTCTGAAACAGGACATCATTATCCTGTTACTGCTCAACTGCGTTTTTATTGTACCAATAATATGGCTGAGTACGAGGCATGTATCTTGGGGTTACGATTAGCGGTGGACATGGATGTACAGAACGTCTTGGTCTTGGGGGACTCGGACCTTATGGTACATCAGATTCAGGGAGAATGGGAAACCAGAGATCTAAAGCTTATCCCATATCGTCAGTGTTTGCATGATTTGACCAAACGCTTTCGATCAGTAGAATTCAGGCACATCCCAAGGATGCATAATGAGGTTGCCGATGCGTTGGCTACTTTAGCGTCAATGCTACACCACCCAGACAAGGTTCGTGTCGATCCATTACATATTCAGATCCGGAATCAACATGCTTATTGTAACGTGATAGAGGAAGAGGTGGATGGTGAGCCATGGTTTCACGACGTCAAGGAATACCTCAGGTTAGGAATATACCCAGAGCAGGCAACTGGAGATCAAAAGCGAGCTATTCGGCGGTTGGCGAACGGATTTTTCCTTAGTGGAGAGGTGCTGTACAAAAGAACCCCAGATTTGGGATTGTTGAGATGTATAGATGCAAGTCAAGCCACAACAGTGATGACAGATATACACTCCGGAGTTTGTGGACCACACATGAGCGGGTACGTATTGGCAAAGAAGATTCTTCGAGCAGGATATTATTGGCTCACTATGGAGCGTGGATTGTATAAGTTTCGTGCGAAGATGCCATCAGTGTCAGATACACGGAGATTTGATTCATTCTCCGCCGACTGAATTGCATACAATGTCGGCACCATGGCCGTTTGTTGCATGGGGTATGGATGTTATTGGGCCTATTGAGCCTGCGGCTTCCAATGGTCATAGGTTCATCCTGGTGACGATCGATTATTTTACCAAGTGGGTGGAGGCCAAAACATTCAAATCGGTGACCAAAAAGGCGGTGGTGGATTTCGTACATTCCCACATCATCTGCAGGTTTGGAATTCCAAAGATAATCATCACGGATAACGGTGCCAATCTTAACAGTGGATTGATGAAAGAAGTATGTCAACAGTTCAA
Source organism: Nicotiana noctiflora (assembly GCA_032618575.1). Classification (NCBI taxonomy): domain Eukaryota; kingdom Viridiplantae; phylum Streptophyta; class Magnoliopsida; order Solanales; family Solanaceae; genus Nicotiana; species Nicotiana noctiflora. Next base: position 57,385 of record JASVEL010000585.1, on the reverse strand, counting down.
GATTACACATCGAAATTCCACACCGTATCGCCCAAAAGCAAATGGTGCGGTCGAGGCGGCAAACAAGAACATAAAGAAGATATTGAGGAAGATGGTAGAAGGGTCCAGACAATGGCATGAAAAGTTACCATTCGCACTGTTAGGTTATCGCACTACCGTCCGGACTTCGGTGGGCGCAACTCCTTATTTGTTGGTGTATGGGACTGAGGCAGTAATACCAGCAGAAGTCGAAATCCCATCCCTCCGAATTGTCGCTGAAGCTGAGATTGATGACGACGAGTGGGTCAAAACCCGATTAGAGCAATTGAGCTTGATCGACGAAAAGAGATTGACAGCGGTATGTCACGGCCAATTGTATCAAAAGAGAATGGCGAGAGCATATAACAAGAAGGTACGTCCCAGGAAATTTGAAGTGGGACAGCATGTGCTGAGGAGAGTTCTACCACGTCAGGCCGAAGCGAAAGGCAAGTTCGCTCCAAATTGGCAGGGACCATTTGTGGTGACTAGAGTATTATCCAACGGCGCTCTATGTCTAACTGATATTGAGGGAAGATGCACTGATATGGCTATCAATTCCGATGCAGTCAAGAGATATTATGTGTAATTCTTTAATGCATTTGTCAACGTTTGGTTTCGTCTGTGTGTATTTGGCATTTTTCGGAGAATGAAATGACATAGGCAATTTTTCTACTACCCAAACACTTTAACCCTTGTTTTCCCTTTTGAGCCTTAATTATTCTTTCATATACCCTCTTTCGGAATCATCAAGGAAGATGTGTAACAAAATAGAAAAGGAAACAAAGGAAAAACACAAGAAAAAGTGAACTACGTTCGACCTGATTCCTCAAGAAGGATACGTAGGCGCCACACGGCTCGGTCATAATAAAATAAAAATCAAAAATCCCCCAAGCAACAAAACTGGGGCAGAAGTCATTGTTTCGTTGGAAAGATAGTGTGGATTCCGAAAGTTGTAATAAGCTAACCGTTGAGGTTAAACCCCTTTCTTCGGCCTCACGCGCAGAAACCATATTAAGAACCAGAAAGACCTCTCGATCAGTATTCGAGAAGTGCCAAGTCATGTGAACGAAAGCCAAGAGTGACATCCCGACCCTCGATTGAATCCAGGATGCACAAGCCGAAAGGGGATAACGCTCTAGAGGGAATCTCATGGGTGATACCCCGCCGCAGGGAAAGAAAGCGTAAATGAGAGAGTCTTAACGGTGAAAACCCTCGCGGGCACCTTAAGGCGACAGGAGATAGAGAGAAATGAGAGAATCTCATTAGTGAAAACCTTTTCTGAAGGGCACTATGAGGTGACAAGGCGAGATGGTTACAAGATGTCTGCATGAGACAAGGTTTGGACATCCGTTTACCTCTAGCGGAACACGGCATCAGAAAGTGATTGACATGAATAGACTGGGTAGTTTAATCTCAAAGGCGCGACATAACCATTGGATCAGGCACACATTCAGATAAGTTTTCCTATTTTTGAGTTCAGAAAAGTTTTTCTTTTCTTTTGTCATTTGCGGTCAGCATTCTTTTCTTTTCTTTCATTTTCGAAAATTGATTTTTCAAAGCTTACTACCAAGTCTCCCAAAGCAGTATATTGAAAGTGAATAGGCGTGGAACGAGGCAATAAGGCAGAAGTCGTTCCGATAGTAAGATTGGGACGACAGGTTGATTGGAAGGTTCACGGGAATTACGGAGTATGATGGACACATGTGGCACGTCCGAAAGATGATCTCACGCAACAGATCACCGGCTAAAAAGAGCCGGATCAAACCAAAGATTGGAATAAAAGGAAAGATGAGAAACTATTCGTGGGAGGAGCATCGTCCCCAGCAAGCGTCAACGTCGTCCTTAAAGTTCGAGAGAGGCCGAGCAGCTGAAAGAGAAAAGAGAATGGCCCCAACAAGAGTGGCACGACCACTCACTGCGTTTTGAAACTAACAATTTTTCTTTGATTTAAAGCAGGAAAAGATAGGGTTCGTTGGCGGAAAAGCATACCATCCAGAAGTTTATCAAACTGGGGCAGAAAATTTTCTCCTGTTGCGAAAATTTTCTTGAAAGAAAAGACTCAGTGGATAAGGCTAGAAAGCAACACAAGATTTCGGAAATACCAGCTCCGAGCAGAATAGTTTTGAGAAAGGCCAGACAACACGTTGGGGTAATCTTTGAGCCTGGTATCATCCCCAGCAGTTGTTGGAAAATAAAACAATGGCTTCGAGATTCCCCCGGCAGTATTACATCCCATAATTTGCTCTAGGAAGCAAAAGCGTGAGTCCCAGAGGAGGTATGGGAAGAAGGAAGAGAATGAGGGGTGAAGGAAACAAAGAATACTTCCTCAGCAGCATCATCCCCAGCAGGCGAGTAAACAGTTCCAAAAATATCCCCAGCAGCCAGAAGAAAAAGTAATACGACCCGGGGGAAGGCAATTCCAAGACAGGATAATTCAGAAGAGAAGGTGGTCCGAGAGGCAATGCAGGAAGAAGGAAATGGTACAAAAGGCAAAGGAAGGTAATCAAGATAGGATGAAATCAGTGAAGTAGTAGTTGAAGTCAGGGAGCCCGCCTGGAGAATGGAGTGGCGATTTTATTTCGAAGTAGTAGTTGAAGTCAGGGAGCCCGCCTGGAGAATGGAGTGGCGATTTTATTTTGAAGTAGTAGTTGAAGTCAGGGAGCCCGCCTGGAGAATGGAGTGGCGATTTTATTTTGAAGTAGTAGTTGAAGTCAGGGTGCCCGCCTGGAGAATGGAGTGGCGATTTTATCTTGAAGTAGTAGTCGAAGTCAGGGAGCCCGCCTGGAGAATGGAGTGGTGATTTAGTTTTGAAGTTGTAGTTGAAGTCAGGGAGCCCGCCTGGAGAATGGAGTGGCGATTTTATTTTGAAGTAGTAGTTGAAGTCGGGGAGCCCGCTTGAAGAATGGAGTGACGATTTATTTTGAAGCGGTTGAGCGTAACAGAAATCCCCGGCATAAATCCAAGTTGAAGTCAGGGAGCCCACCTGGAGAATGGAGTGGCGATTTTATTTTGAAGTAGTAGTTGAAGTCAGGGAGCCCGCCTGGAGAATGGAGTGGCGATTTTATTTTGAAGTAGTAGTTGAAGTCAGGGAGCCCGCCTGGAGAATGGAGTGGCGATTTTATTTTGAAGTAGTAGTTGAAGTCAGGGAGCCCGCCTGGAGAATGGAGTGGCGATTTAGTTTTGAAGTTGTAGTTGAAGTCAGGGAGCCCGCCTGGAGAATGGAGTGGCGATTTAGTTTTGAAGTTGTAGTTGAAGTCAGGGAGCCCGCCTGGAGAATGGAGTGGCGATTTTATTTTGAAGTAGTAGTTGAAGTCAGGGAGCCCGCCTGGAGAATGGAGTGGCGATTTTATTTTGAAGTAGTAGTTGAAGTCAGGGAGCCCGCCTGGAGAATGGAGTGGCGATTTTATTTTGAAGTTGTAGTTGAAGTCAGGGAGCCCGCCTGGAGAATGGAGTGGCGATTTTATTTTGAAGTAGTAGTTGAAGTCAGGGAGCCCGCCTGGAGAATGGAGTGGCGATTTTATTTTGAAGTAGTAGTTGAAGTCAGGGAGCCCGCCTGGAGAATGGAGTGGCGATTTTATTTTGAAGTAGTAGTTGAAGTCAGGGAGCCCGCCTGGAGAATGGAGTGGCGATTTTATTTTGAAGTAGTAAGTGAAGTCAGGGAGCCCGCCTGGAGAATGGAGTGGCGATTTTATTTCGAAGTAGTAGTTGAAGTCGGGGAGCCCGCCTGGAGAATGGAGTGGCGATCTATTTTAACTTGGTTGAGGAGAGCGGTTGAATGTAACCGAAATCTCCGGCATGAATCCAAGTTCGTAAGCAGAGGGAGGCAACAAGGATCAGAACAGATAGATTCAGATTGCGAAGGAGAATAGTTCAAAGACCATAAAGAAGGAAACAATGGTCGAAGTTCGGAAATCAAGATAGGCCGAAATAACAATTGGCAGAAGAGAAGAAGCGTCAGAAGGAACACCAAGTCAGACAGGATGGCAAGGAGCGCGACAAGAGAATGGAGTGGCGATTTTATTTCGAAGTAGTAGTTGAAGTCAGGGAGCCCGCCTGGAGAATGGAGTGGCGATTTTATTTTGAAGTGGTAGTTGAAGTCAGGGAGCCCGCCTGGAGAATGGAGTGGCGATCTATTTTGGTTGAGGAAAGCGGTTGAATGTAACAGAAATCTCCGGCATGAATCCAAGTTCGTAAGCAGAGGGAGGCAACAAGGATCAGAAAAGATAGATTCAGATTGCAAAGGAGAATAGCTCGAGGATCATAAAGAAGGAACCAATGGTCGGAGTTCGGCAATCAAGATAGGCCGAAGTAACAATTGAAGAAGCATCAGAAGGAACGTCAAGTCAGCAGGATGGCAAGGAGCATGACAAGAGCAAGTTAAAAAGGATAGATAAGAATTCGCAGTACTGTAACTTAGTTTAGCTTCTTATTTTGTTTAGCACGGTGTAATAAGGGGATCGGTTAAGCAGTGGCAACAGCAGTAACAACAGTAACGGCAAGATCACAGCAATCATGGTAGTCCCAGCTACAAAAACTTCCCGAACTACATTGACCTGATTCCTGTTTAGCCCAGGATATGTAGGAGGCCTCCTGAAGTAAAGGCTCGGTCAAGATCTTTTTAGAAATGCTTCACACGGAGTGCTCGATCAGGCAAAAATCTCTCGTATCCGCTCACTTATCTTTGCCCGAAAACTCTTCATGTTTCCGCGCAAAGAGGGGCAGCTGTGAGCACGTGATTTTTGCCTTACCTGGGAAGTACTCCCAGAAAATTCAAAATAAAATAGTTTCATGTTGCGCACGATTTTTGTGATTTTTGTGTTATTTTTATCTTACATTTGCATTTTTGTGTGTGCGTGTTTATTTATTTAAATTAGTAAAATACAAAAAATATATACATTATGTTTTTGCATTTTTTTAGTGTTTAATATCAAAATTATGCGATTTACATTTAAGTGATATGTAATTATGTGGGATAATTGTAGTAAAAATTAATTGTGTTATAAGTTAATATATATATATATATATATATATATATATATATATATATATATATATATATATATATATATATATATATATATATATATATACATATATATATACATACATATACATATGATACATCATGGAGTCTAGTTGTAAGACATGGGATTCGGATTTGGGCCAAAATCCAATTCAATATGACTTGGCCCAAACCACTGGATCAGCCCACCCTCACCTTTGATCGATCTGAGCCGTTCAGATCATCTGATCCAACGGCTCCGATTGATCCATTCAGTTCAGTATACCAAACACCCCTCAGACCCCTCTTTCATTTTTCATTTTTCACCTTCGTCTCTCACCTTTAGAGATCAGCCTCATCGCCGCCGTGAGCCGTCGTGCTCCGCCTGCCGGAAATCGCCTCACGGCGGTTCCGGTAGGCCAATGGCCACCAAATTTTCACCAGCTCTTCCCCTCACCTCCCTCTACACGAATCCCCTAACCGTTAGTCTCGAATCATTCCCGAGCTCTTCGAATATCAGATCGAAGCTCGCCGGAATTTGAAGTTCTATGCCAAACCTCACCAAAATCACACCATAGCTTCCCCTCACCTCCCTCATACCCCCACACATGCTGTAGTTTTGTTCGAATCTTGTTGGAACTAGTCGAGCCCCAAAATCGCGGCTATGAACCCTAAATTCGTTTCTTGCCTAATTGAGGTCTAATAGACCTTAATTGGGATGTTTTCACTATTGAAAACATCTCAATTAAGGTCCATTGGCCTCAAAAATGAAGAATCCAAGTTCGAGCCACATTGATAACCGAACGAGTTAGGATTTAGCTTGAAGATTGAGGTATTTCTTCTCCTTTACGGTTCTAGTTTATTCATACTCGTTAGTTTAGTTTAATCGTCCTGTTAGTTTCATTCATTGTTGATTTCTCGGATATTCTTCCTAAATTTTTCTATTTTTCTATTCTCCTACCAAAGACCTTTTATTTGGTCAATTACTCTTCTATGTTGTTCATTTGATTACATACGTGATCAAATGCGTGTTCGCTTCGATTAGCGTCGTCGAATACCTAGTTTCATTTTTGCCGAGATTTTAGAATCACTGTGTTATCGATAAATTTGTTATCATTGTTATGTGTTGTAGTTGATTGAATGTCGTCGTCTAATTTCGTAGACTTTACTATACCAGATAATATTAGCACTGTTGAAATGGATTGTTCACCACCCTGTCTGCCCGTATGCAATTCACCATTAGGGTTGTTATCTGTTGGATTCTGGAATATGGTTTAACTGAATGTAAGTATTAGGGTTGGATTAAGTCCGTTTGTTTAATCTCTCGCCCATAAGACAGCCTAGTGGAGCCTGCTATCACAGCAGGACACTCCACCAGGTTTGTACTTCACATTTTAATTAATTAAAGCCCATACTTAAGCAAAACTTAGTGGCTGAAACAGAGGGAGCAATAGGACTGGCAGAGCATGGTTTGGCAGAGATAAGAGTGGGCAAGGATAGTAGTTAATTGGGGGCAGGCATTCAGGAGGGGATGGAAAAGCTATAAGTGTAGGATTGGAAAGCATGAAAAGGACACAGTTAGATATATCCAGAAGTGAGACCTGGAGAGAAAAACAGTGATAGAAAAACACACAAGGGCTTAGATATTCAGAGATATAGGGCTGGGAGATAGGCATTGATACCTAAAAAATAGGGATATACACAGAGGCTTAGACATTCATATAGACAGGCTTAGGACTGGATTTTTGGAGAGATAATCCGGAGACATATAGTCATTCACACATACAGAAACTGTAGAGAAATAGACAGTGGGATTTTGGATTCTCCTGGATTTGCCATTGGATCTTTTGTTACTGTTTCATTGGACTGTGTCTTAAGTTCCAAGAGATCTCTTACATAGATTTTGGGGTCGTTTGCCCTGTTGTTTGGAGTTGTTTGTCACTGGTTGGTTGAAGTTGTGTATCATTAGTTTGCTGGAGCTGATTGTGTTGTTTTGCTTGCTGAGTTTCGGACTACTACTGATTGTGTGCTAAGTGTCTACTGGTTGGTTGTTGTTGTGATACTTGTTGTTGTTGGCCTGCTGTTACTTTGCTTCATCGACTCCACTGATCTCTAGTCTCTTACTTTGTTGATTTCCAGGTACACAACCCTTGTAACTTCAAGTGATTGATTGGGCTATGAAATGAAGCTGTTCTGATATATTGATACTTTCACTCTACTGAATCTGCATTTTTCTTATTGGATTTGTTGCTGGACTGTTTTTTTTTCTAACTGTCTATAGACGTTCGGATTGTTTCAAATGTTAGTTGTCACATGTAATTGAAATATTTGGTAATGAATAATTGATTGTCAAATACAGCAAGACTAATGTGTTTGAAAACTGAAACTTCACTAAAAATACAAGCTGTTTGGATTTCATGTTTCAGAATGTCATTGAAATATTTGGTAGTGGTTGGTTAATGGTAGAAGCTTTGTGTTATTGCTTAGTTAGATAATAAATTTTGGTTGTTCAACGCTAGTGCTTATAGAATTAATTTAGTCTCGGCTTACGCCTTTGAAGTTGATTATAGGGTTACACTTAGGAATGAATTCACAAAGCTAATAATCCTATCTCAATTTCGTATATAATACATTCAATACATGGTTTTAATTGGTGTTGATAAGCTGCAAAAGCTAAGAGCCATGTTATGTTATAGAAATTTGTGTTAAAGAGGTAGAAGCAAAAAATGTCATTACTACTTAGGCATATTCACCTTCAGCAAAGAATTTGTTGATTACTAATTAGGATTCGTAATTGTCTACCCATTCAACTGGCTGGCACACGTATGGGCCTCAAGCCCAGCTTATTGGTTTCTCCTTTGTATTGGGCTCAATCGCATTGTGGATGCCATATCCGTTGTTATTAAATTGGAATTAAAAACTATTAAAAGAGTTTTTGAATCGTAAAATTATTCATTATAATACATGTAGGACTAGGTATTAAATTAATATTAGAGAAAAAAAAACAAAAGTAGACAATATAGTCCATTCTAAGATTGGCCTTTAATAAAATGAGATGAGCCTCGCCGCACTAAATACACATTTGCGGGGCCCTCAATCAATTGTAATAAAAACATAGACTCGGGAAGACCGTTTAGCGAATTTCACGGTCTTTTTCCAAAATTAATAAGACGATAGACTCTTTAGGCACGATTTGTGACATGATTACTTTCTTAAATACGGGTGCGCATTTATGTGACCCAAATCTATCTCCCGGCGAAACTGAGATACGTTAAAGTCACAGGCGCATTGGTTGCGGTGTGACTCGAAATGTGTTTTTTCGTGACGTCGTAATTCTTCTAAAAATCGAAAAGCGGAACATTAAAAGCACATAATGAAAATATATATAGAAATCAGATAGAAACAAAAATAGCAGTTGAGCGACCGTGCTCAAACCATGGAATCCGGGAGTGCCTAACACCTTCTCCCGGGTTAACAGAATTCCTTATCCAGGTTTCTAGTTTCGCAGACTGTAATACTGAGTCATAAATTTCCTCGGTTCGGGATTAAACCGGTGACTTGGGACACCATTATTTTTCCAAGTGGCGACTCTAAATTAATTAAATAAATCCCGTTTCGATTGTCCTTTAATTGGAAAAACTCCCTTACGCTCTCGCGGGTGCGTAAAAAGGAGGTGTGACAATTATAAGCTTTAGATAAGCTTAAATAAGTCCCAACATGGCATTCAAGGAAAACCCAATAAATGACTCTTAATTCATAGAACAAGATGGAACATTTAGGGAGTTTTGGTGGCTAATTATTGGGGTGGATAAGCATTAACATGGCAGAAAGTAAGGAATTCAATATTGACTAAGCAAGTCTTGGACCTAGGTGGCAAGATTAGAGAAGTCTTTGGCCAAGTCATCATACCAAGTATGGGTTTTGATCAAGACAAATAGCGACTCTCTGGTTTATGAGATTAGGTGGTATTTTAGGGGAATTTGTGGGCTTCCACATGACATGAAATTGACCAAGGGTGGCACCAATATACATAGCACTTGGTGTGCCTTATTTACACGTGACAATGCAAGCCTTAAGATTTCATGTTATTCTTTGGTAATTTAAGAGATAGAAAGGAGATTTTAGTCTTTTCTTTTTTATTAGGGAGTCTCTTACTTTAGAAACATAGAAAAACACACATCCATGAAACTCCATATGTCCAGCAACGTGAAATATGCCATGATCATAAGAAGTGCTTGGTTCTCGTTCAAAGATTTAAAGGAGCAAAAGTTGTTCTTGGCAAGCTCAAATAAAAGTGTAAAGGTGCTTGATAAATTCCTCAAGTAAGGTATGTTAAAGCTAATCTTTTTTTTTCTTGATAGAATATAATATAGGAAATTTTACCACCTATAGAATAGGTTAAGACCTAATTATAACATATAAATACCTTTTCAAAATTTTACATAATATAATAACCTTTTCTATTTTTGTAGCAAAAAATCAAAATTTAATGATTTCCTATATTTAAGCCTTATTTTTCTCAATCCAGTATAACTCCCGTTACTATTTTCACGCTAAATACATATTAATACACTTAAATACGGTTTGGCATTTATAGCAATCCCAAATTATGCGGCGGATTTTAATGTTGTATTATGAAATACAACTTGTTTAATACACTAAATACATTATAGAATACCATAAAACATTTCTATATCATGTAATATTAGAAATGGTTTCTATTTATTGCTAATTAGGTCTTTATGAATGCTCTTTATGAAAAATTCTCTATAATATATGGGTCCACCAACTTTTATTGAGAACCAGGTTCTGTATGAGGTCCGATAATTACACACACATAGAATAGAAGTTAAATGACATGAGTAGTTTTACGTGGAAAATTCTCAACTCAGCGGAATTAGAAACCACAACCTACCCTTGAAGGATTTCAACTTCACTACTAGCATCTTTCATATTACAACCTATGCAACCTAGGAATTAAACTCTTAATCCCTCACTAAGTTGTAATACAACTATTACAAGCCACTTTGCAATAACTCTATTACAATGACTTTAAAACTTGACTAACTTTAGCCAAGACTTAAACACACAGGTTTAAGGTTTACAAAGATGTTCCTGTAAAATGCTTCTAAATAAGCTGGATAGGAATGCTATTACAAAGTTACAACTCAACTAAGGACACAATAACTCGACGTGGGAACTGGTCCGTAGTTGCTTTGTTCTTTGTTTTTGAGGCACTTGACACTTGTTGGCTAAATGGTCACGTATGTGAGCTTGTGTAAGATTTTCAAGTGTTCAAGTGTATTGTTTTACCTCCCTTAAATGCATATATACATCTGTGACCTTACTAAGATGATGCAATCAAGGTAGGTAAGAAGTCTTCTCTGGAAGTTGACTGCAGCACCGTTCTACACAGTAGCGTGTGTAGGCAGCAATTTTCCAGCTGCAGAGTTGACTTCGTACAGTCTCTTCGGGAACTGGTAAGAATCTGGTTCCTCAGCTGTTCCTTCTACTCTGAGGAGTTGAATCATATCCCACGCTGAGTCCCAACCTGGAATCTTGTGAACTTAAGTCTTGTGAATGTGTAACAGGTTCCTTATCTGGTTCTGGATAGTAAGTTTATTAGATCATCAAAATATAAGTTATGACTACTTATAAATGTAGTACATGTAACCAATCAATTTCCCCCTTTTTTACGATGAAAAACTCATAAAATTAATGATTAACCTTAAATACCCACGAAATTAAATTATTATCTTAACCCATGTTATTAATCATGTTATAACGTCAATAGTTATGGGAATGGACAAATTCATAATACCATTAAAGATCTAGTTAATCTGGATGCGCGCAATGACTTAACATTATGTCATAAGAATAGAACAAATATCGAGGATATAATGAAAGTAGTGGCTAGTCATTTGATGTTGTACAATTTAGAGAAAAATTTCATTATGCCATTATATATTAAAGTCAATTTACAATATGCAATCATAGAATAATAAGGGGAATTACGCTCCTTGTCACTTGGCCCAATATTCCATTAAAAAATGGCCTACATGTTGAAGCTCTTACATGATATGGCCCAAGTTGAACATAATCTGAAAATTATTTTTCACCTTTTAGCCCACCATATTTAATTATTTTTTTCTTTTCTTCGTTCTTTTCTTTCTCTTCCACGACTTTGCACCGCAAAATTTCTCTACCATTATATATATTCTTCAATTCTCCTTTCAGATTCAAAGTTGATAATCATTATTAAGATGAGAAGAAAAAATACCACTTAAGAGAATTATTATTTTGGAGTCACCTCTAAAGGTCATTCGAAGCTTCAAATTCATAAATTGGATTTTTTTCATTTTGTTGTTTGGATTTGGTGTTGGCCCAATTGATTGGGATCGTCAAGAGGAGTTCAAAACTCAAATTTGAAGTGATTTGAAGTAGATTTGAGCTACATTTGAGTTGAATTTCAGAATATGCCCAAAGAAGAAGAAGAATTCCTGAAGCTCCATTAATAGGACTCATTTGTATAATTGTGTATAATATTGTATAAGTAATGTATAATAGTATATAAACATCTCTTATACATTATTTTATACAAGGTTGATACAATATTTACAGGTATTTGGCGGATTTTTCACATTTTTTCTTCTTCTTCAACTACTACACCTATATGCATGGTGTATCACTAAGATTTTTACTATTGTTCTTATACATCTTTATACACTTTTATACAACTATATATATAATATACCTCTTTGTATAAAAGTGTATAAACATCTTTGACGAACTTTTTGTACGATGTTCACTTGCAATTCTTGATTAAAACTATTTCAAATCTCCACTAAATGACTTCAAAACTTTGTATACAGTCCCTACTTAGACTAATTATAATAAGTTCAAGCAATACTCACTCAAATTTCTCACAAAATCATATTCAAAACCTAACAAGATTAGCATTAAAGAAGATGAGATTTTAGATTTCTCGCGTCTCTTTTTTAATTTTCGTAGTTGTGATAGGTATGTAGAAACTTGAGGAAAAAGGAGAATGAAAATGTTTCACGCTTGAAGATATACAAAATGAAAATAAAAACTGGAAAAAAAATTCAGATCTAAGATTATTGATATTTGGCTATACATTTGCAAATTTGTAAGTGGGCTAAAATAATGCAAGGTCAACTTATGAAATGCATTATTATGTAATTTTATCAATATGTTATCATGGTGGAAATTTCAAAGAAGGAATATCACCATAGCACAATCCATGTCATGTATTAGCTTATGTTCATGCTTGTTTTGACTTGAGTTATGAACAACAAGCAATGAATGGTCTAACCCCTTTAGAATTCACGGGAGTATTTTTAATTTCTTAAATCACTAATTTTACAACTAAATGTATTGAATCAAGCTCCTTTGACACTGCAACATGAACAACAAGCAATGAATGGTCCAGCCCCTTTAGAATTCACGGGAGTAGTTTTAATTTCTTAAATCACTAATTTTATAACAAAATGTATTGAATCAAGTTCCTTTGACACTGCAACAATTGATAGAGAATATACATATATTTATGAGTGTTCATAAAAATCCGAAAAATCGAACCAAACCAAAAATCAAACAAAACCGATCAAAAACCCGATACTTTTTGGTTTGGTTTGGTTTGGTTTTGGCCGATCACTTTTGGTTTGGTTTGATTTGGTTTTAATCATAAAAAAATCGGAAAAAAACGAACCAAAATGACTATAGGAGTAGCTATACAAATTTATTATTACACCTATATATATGTATATATTTATACAAAGTTTCAAAATTTTAATGGTAAATGTTAATAGTTTGCACTTTTAGTATAAGTCTTTACCTTTATATACTAGTTTGATTGGTAGTTTTCTTTTGTTAAGCGTAAGAATTTATTGTGTTAAAAATAATACTCATATATTTTTAATTGAATTATTCATCACTATTTGATTCAATTATCGTCAATATATCTTGGTAAATAATCGATTTCTCAAAGTGCAATTGATTTGATATTGTTACGCTAAAAATACGGTCTCCGGAATATGTGTTTGGTAGTGTATGTCTTATATTTAGGAAAAACCCCAAAAAATAATATTTAAAAAAAAAAACCAAAAATCTGACAAAACCTGACATAAACCGAATCAAGAAAAAAAACTTACTTAATTGGCTTGGTTTGGTTTTAATTTTTGAAAACCCGACTTGGTTTGGTTTCTTTTTACGGATAAACCGATCCAAACCGAACTATGAACCCCCCCCCCCTACCTATATTGGAGTTGATTTTATTTGAACCTCTAACATATTACACCGGCAATGGAGTTATAGGCCACAGATTGGGTGAAGTCGTAAAAATTACTACGCCCCGATTTAACCTATACTCATTTTTAAAAAACTTTTTATTTGTACCCAGTTCTTAAATAACTTCAGCCCCCTTTCTCCTCCTTCATTTTCTTCTTCAAGTTACAAAACAAACTAGTATTTATCTCCAGAATCAACGCTGCTTTAGTTATAAGGTCAATTTTTTTTAACTGAACAATTCGGCAGTAGTACTTCTGCTCCAAATTTATAGCAAATTAGTCTTAGAAAAATATTTAAGTTACCAGTAGGATGAGCTGTAAAATTTTGGAGTTTTTGTACGTTTATTCGTGTTTGATCTGAGATACACTATTTTTCTTAAAAAATCACTGCTAATTCTGGTGCTTCAGCTCTGCTGAAGTTCCATTTACAAAACAAAGACTTTAACTTTAGAGCTTTAAGTTCGCCAGTTATAAAAACAAATTTCTCTAGCTGACAGTATAAAAAAGGACCAGTTCCTATGACAGAATGTAACACCGTTAGTAACGACACTGCTAGCTGACAGTATAAAAAAGTGCTCTTAACGTGCGCAACTCCAATTTGTAATATACTGTTTCTAAAAACTGCGCAAACTTGTGATAACAAAAGCGCGCTCACAACTTCTTCATTTTGCACAAGTACAGAGTTGTACATCTATACATATGTGAGGAAGAAAAGGTTTAGAAGAACTAAAGAATTGACCATACATGATAGTGAGGTTAGCAAATCAGAAATGATAAAGGTGACCTAATATACAAGAATGGGCTCTATCACATACTCTAATTTACAGACACCTAGGGCTTTCTTTTGAACATATACAAAAGGCTGGTAAAGCTTAATTATTATCTCCATCCCCTGCTCTAAAATGATATTGGGGGGGGGGGGGGGAGGAGAGAGAATGAAATATCGAACTGGTGAGAATCTCTATATGGTCATATTCTTGTAGGCGTACTCTCAGGAGACTTCTATGCCGTTTTAGTATTATTAGTTCTTTCAATGTCAAGCATAGGTTTTATTCTTCTCTCAACCTCATTGCTCAGTAACTTTAACTCTTCATGAATCATAGAAAAAGCAGCTTTGCAAGATTCCTCATCTCGAAAAGCCAGAGTCCACCTCCCATCGACCAAAGCTTTTGACTTAACTCTAGCATGGGCTGTATGCTTTGCTGCATCTATGCAAGGGAAAGATGATGGACGTATTCGAAGGTGTAACCATCTCAAGTGCTTCTCGTCAATTCTGGGCTGAAGTGGGCAAAACAACAAAGAGAATATTTTAGAAATAAGCCACATATAGACACTACTTACCAACAATAAGCCACTACCAAAACTAACCAGAAAAATTACCGATGATATACAACATACCAACAAAAAAAAAATAGACAAGAAGAATTTTTTTTTCCCAATAGATATGGTTGAATTCGTTGAAAACACATAGATGAGGCAATACATAATTTTTGAGGAAGATTGAAGATGATTTGAACTGGTTTGAAGTTAAAATTTGTTACCAACGATATGCAATATTCAACAATCCTAGCCACAAAAGGTTTTTTTTAAATGGGTATGGTTGAAATTCTTGTACATACATAGATGAGGTAATATACAAAAATTGAGAAAGAATGAAGGTGAATTAGACTAGTTTGGAGTCAACATTCGTCATTGAAATCGAGTTTAAAAATTTCTCAGCGACACGTGTATCTAATATATATCTCACATACAAACACAGCTATACATGCATATACAGGAACTACATAGGGATACACATCTATATCTCTCTCTATACATATATATAAAGGATGGCCATGGTACCTCTTAGAGATTAGGATACCTATTTATCTTCTTTCTTAAATTTGCCTTTTTCTATTAAGAACTCTATTAAAATCAGAAAAGTCACTTCTAAAGGTCACTTAACAGTCATTTGAAAAACAATTTGAGATAGGAGTAGTCACAATTTCAGATACAATCTTTCCTTGCCTTTTCAAATTCCAAGTAACTAGAGAAGATGAAAACTCTTTGCTTCCCTCATCATTATATCTTATTATTCTCATCTTTAGATGAAGAAAATTCCGACGGATTGGCGAAAGCGACTTGCCGCTTAGGTAATCAACTATCCTTAGACTCCTGACCAAGTTGCTCTAACCTCAAATTAGTACTTATCGTTTAGTGTTAAATTTGTATTATTGTTGTACTGTCATACGAAGATGTAAATCAGCTGAACCATTTACGAAATAAGAGCTTATATAACCCATGTTTTTTTTTGTTTGTTTGATCTATTAGATAACATTAACAACAATAGGCTATATTGGCTATAACTTTTTTTTCCTCGACAAAGCAGGTATATTTGTTCATTGAGAAACTAAAACTGCCAATGTAAATAGAAGTGCATTTGCTTAAAAAAAATAACACTATTTGTTAAAAATTGTTAGTTTCAATTTTGGATAAGAATTGAAGGGGGCTTCTTTCTATTTCCAAAGAATCGAACTTGAGAATTAAACCCAGAGGGACAATAACAGTGGATTACTATTTGAGTAGAGATATGTTAGTAGGGGTGCATTTGTTTGTGATACATGCGTTTTTTTTTTTATTTTGCACCGGGTGTCTGAGTCTCTTCGAGACCCGACTAATCCCGGGGGTGCACAGGCCCTCGGCAAGGAGTTTTCCGCAAGTGCACCACGGTTAATTCAGGTTTTACCCAGTCCGATGGCCCTCAGAAATTGTTTGCACCCGGTGGGTTTCGAACTTGAGACCTTAAAAGGGAGCAAACCTCAAGCCTTAAGTCAATTGCCACCAGGCCAACCCCTGAGGATTGATGATACATGCGTATTCTTTATCCTTGATATCAAGTTGTTTGTTTTTTTGGTCACTTATTGCTTTTTACAAGCTAACCGAACAATCCTCAACCATAACAATGAATTTGGAAGTTTATCTATATATTACTTGAAATATTTTCAAGTTACAACATCATGTAATTATACTTTTATTCTCTAACTGAAATTCATTTTCATAAGTATGGTGATAGTTATTCCAAAATTGTATGTAAATTGAACATTAATATTACTATAACTTTTGGAGTATGATGTATACTTAAATTCTTATTTCTAATGAGCTTAAGTCCCCAACCCCGAATATTCTCGTATATTAGGTTCTATAACGTCACTAGCATTATTTAGCATCATAACGTTGCTTCAATGTGGTCAGATAACCTTTTCTTACTTGGGTTAATATTTGTCGTGAATATGGTAAATTTATCTAGATCAGTCTCATTCTGTAAACCCAAGTGTCATTGGTGATTTCATAATAAGGTGTGCCATTGTGTTATACTCTACTGCTTAACATGATAATTCAAAGTTATTGAGAACATTCATATGCTTCAAGGTGGAATTCGAAGGGAATAGATTGATAGACTTTAGTTAACTTTAAAAAAATTGGATATAATTTAAAAATTTATCATCTTAATCTTTTATATTTAGATATTATTTGGGGAACTTTATAAGAAACGAGATGAAGATGTTATTCTGGTAAAAGAATTTATATACGATCTTGGATTCAAGGATGGATGACATATACGGTTGTAGTTTTTTGCCCTTCATATCGTGATGTTATCAAAAATTTATGTAAGAGGGGTAATACTATATAAAGTGATGTACAAAATCTTCAACTTAACATGGTAATTGTTTTCTTAAGCGATGTTTATATATTATGTGACTCTTTTTTTATTACTTCATTTTGGGACATTTACTATAAGCATGAACTTACATTAAAAAACTCTAATTTGAATAGAATTACTTATATTTGTAATTTAATCTATTTATATAATTAATTTTTGTATGCATATACATGAAAAATTTATCTCTACTAATTAAATTTCTAAAAATATGTTCTCTAAATACATTAACAATTTTTATAATCGCGCGGAGCGTGAAAAATTTACTATTTAGATATATATCTGAAATACACGAGATATACACAAGGAGATACATCTCATCTTCTTTCAAGTTTATGTTCCTATACTTCGAATTTTCGATTAAAATCATCTCAAAACATCACCAAATCATCCCAAATTTAAGATTCAAACTTCTTAAAATATACCCAATCTATGCCACCAACACCCACTTGAAACAAATTCCAACTTCGGAATCCCGAATTTTGGAATTCAAGCTTAAGCAAGCTTCAATTGCTTCCAATGCAACTTTAACTCATCTTCTCTCTTCAAATTGGGGCTAGTGCTAGGGGTTATGATGATGTACATGGCGGGTACGGTTTTGAGGATAGAAATGAGGGAGGTAATTCTTTGTTGGATTTTGCTAGAGCTTTTAACTTGGTTATAGCCAACTCAAGTTTTCCGAAGAGGGAAGAGCACCTGGTCACTTTTCGAAATTCAATAGGCAAGACCCAGATTGATTATCTTCTCTGCACGAAATGCGATAAAGGTTTGTGCACTAACTGCAAGGTCATCCCATGTGAGCACCTCACGACTCTTTATAGGCTCCTAGTTATGGACCTAGAGATCCAGAGGAGTAAGAGGAAGAGGGCGGGGTTCAGGGAACATAAGATCAAGTGGGGTCACTTGACGAAGGACAAATCTCAGGAGTTAGGGGAGAAGTTGTTGGCTATGAGGGCCTGGATGAGTAGAGGGGACGCATCTAGTATGTGGTTTACGACTGCGAATTGCATTAGGGTAGCTGCTAGAGAAGTCTTAGGGGTCACAAAGGGCTTTCCTTGGGGTCATAAAAGGGGACTGGTGGTGGAATGGAGAGGTTCAAGGTAAAGTGGAAGCTAAGAAAGCTGCTTATTTGAAGCTAGTAGAGACTACAAAGAGGAAAAAAGGACTTATCGGGGGACAGGCAAAGAAAGAGGCGAAGTTAGCGGTTACGACGGCTAAGAATGCAGCGTTTGCTCGTTTGTACGAGGAGCTCGAGGGCAAAGGACAAGAGGGTGTATCGGTTGGCCAAAGTGAGGGAGAAGAAAGCCCGCAACTTAGACCAAGTCAAGTGCATCAAGGACGAGGATGGCAAAGTGTTGATAGACGAGGCACTTATTAGGAGAAGATGGGAGTCATACTTCCATAAACTGTTGAATGGGGAGGGGGATAGACACATTGTGCTGGGAGAGTTGGAGCACTCCGAGAGTCGGTGGAATTTTGGGTATTGTAGGCAGATTACGGTAGAGGAGGTGGAAGGGGTGATGCGTAAGATGTGCAAGGACAGAGCGACGGGGCTAGACGAAATTCTGATGGAATTCTGGAAAAGTGTGATGTGGGCAGGTTTGGAGTGGCTCACTGGGCTATTTAATGTTATTTTTAAGACGAAGAAGATGCCCGAAGAATGGAGGTGGAGTATGATGGTGTCGCTTTACAAGAACAAGGGTGATATCCAAAACTACACCAATTATAGGGGTATCTAGTTGTTGAGTCACACTATGAAGGTTTGGGATAGGGTGGTGGAGGCCAGGGTGAGGAGGTGTGTGTCTATTTCTGAGAATCAGATCAGATTCATGCCGGGGCGTTCGACTACGGAAGCGATTCATCTGGTGAGGAGATTAGTGGAGCAGTATGTGGAGAGGAAGAAGAATTTTCATATGGTGTTTATTGACCTTGAGAAAGCATACGATAAAGTACCGAGGGAGGTCTTATGGAGGTATTATGGAGGTGTTTAGAGATTAGTGGCATTCCGGTAGCGTACATTAGGGTGATTAAGGACATGTATGATGATGCTAAGACTCGAGTGAGGACCGTGGGGGTTGACTCGGAGTATTTCCCTATGGTGATGGGGTTGCACCATGGATCGGCTCTTAGCCCATTTTTATTTTCCTTGGCGATGGATGTATTGTCGCGACACATCCAAGGGGAGGTACCTTGGTGCATGCTATTTGTTGATGATATAGTGTTGATTGACGAGACGCGTAGCGAAGTTAACGCGAGGTTGGAGGTGTGGAGACAAGCCTTGGAGTCTAAAGGTTTCAAACTGAGTAGAACCAAGACAGAATACTTGGAGTGCAAATTTAGTGACGGGACCCATGATGCCGATGTAGAGGTTACACTTGATGCTCAAGTTATCCCCAAGAGAGCGAGTTTTAAGTATCTCGGGTCTATTATCCTTTGTAATGGGGAGATTGACGAAGATGTCACATATCGCATCGGAGCAGGATGGATGAAGTGGAGGCTCGCTTTCGGTGTTTTGTGTGATAGGAATGTGCCGCTGAGACTTAAGGGTAAGTTTTATCGAGCGGTGGTTCAACCGGCTATGTTGTATGGGGCTAAGTGTTAGCCAGTCAAGAACTCCCATCCGCAGAATATGAGAATAGCAGAGATGAGGATGTTGAGATAGATGTGTAGGTGTACCAAGAGATATAGAATTAAGAATGAAGCTATCCGGGACATAGTGGGAGTAGCCTCTGTGCAGGACAAAATGTGGGAGTCAAGACTGAGATGGTTCGGGCATGTTAAGAGAAAAAACATTGAAGCTCCTGTCAGCAGGTGTGAGAGGCTGGTTATGGAGAGTTCGAGAAGAGGTCGAGGTAGGGCTAAGAAGAACTGGGGAGAGGTGATTAGACACGATATGACCCTGCTTCAGCTCACTGAGGACGTGACCCTTCATAGGAGGGTGTGTAGGTCAGAGGACTAAGATAGATGATTAGTAGGTAGTTTATAGTTGTTCACCGTTAGTCTTAGTAGCATGCATGTCCCTCCGTATTCTTAGATTTCCATTACGTTATGTGGTTGTGTTTGCCTCAGGTATTGTATTCCCAACTGCTATATTTGGTACTACTTATCCTTTATCCCCCCTTTTTTTCTAAGGGTCTATTGGAAACAGCTTCTCTACCTGCATTAGGTAGGGGTAAGGTCTACGTACAGACTACCCTCCAGACCCCACCTGTTGCGATCATACTGGGTTTGTTGTTGTTGTCGTTCTCTCTTCAAATTATTTTGCTAACCAACTGCATCAAATACTTGCATTTATCTTAAAACTGATATTTCCACAAGGATGACTCACATTTATTACTAAGAAATTAATTTTTGATAAAAAATATTCAATTCATTATAGAAACAACTAGTCAAGTGAAAGGACACGTATATATATATAGTGAAAGGACACGTATATATATATATATATATATATGTGTGTGTGTGTGTGTGTGTGTGTGTGTGTGTGTGTGTGTATATTTTTATACAAAGTTTTAAATTTTATGGTAAATATTAATAGTTTGCACTTTAGTATAGTTCTTTACCTTTACAGTCTAATTTGATTGTTAGTTTTCTTTTTTTAAGTGTAAGAACCCATTTCATGTTAGAAATAATATATTTTTAATTGAGTCCTTAAATTATTCATCACTATTTAATTCAATTATCATCAATATATCTTGGTAAATAATAAATTTCTAAAAGGGCAATTGATTTGATAGTGTTACGTTGAAAATGTAATCGCTGAAATATGTGTTTGGCAGTGTATGTCGTATATTTAAGGAAAAACCCGACAAATAACCGAAAAACCGAAAAAACGACAAAAACCAGACATAAATCGAATCGAAAAAAAACCGACTTAATTGGTTTGATTTGGTTCTAATATTTGAAAAACCGACTTACTTGGTTTGGTTTCTTTTTAGAGAAAAACCGATCCAAACCGATCCATGAACGCCCCTAGATCCAAGTATGGATAAGGAAGCCGGGATTTGGTAAAATATAATTCAAATACCTAAACATAGAGTTAAAAAAATATACCTAAATTGTGGTGGAATATTTGGAAGAAAATGAATGCACGAATCTTTGAGAGCAAGTCTAACTCTGTAACTATTTTTATGTACAGATGCATCTCCTTATCGTTTTTTTGTTGCAACATGGCTATTGCAGATGATATAGAGGCCATGATAGACTTCTTGAGTTCATTGCACATGCAACAATGATGTTGACCTGTAAATATCTTTAAAGCACCTTCTAGTTGCTAACTTTTAAAACAA
Source organism: Nicotiana noctiflora (assembly GCA_032618575.1). NCBI lineage: Eukaryota > Viridiplantae > Streptophyta > Magnoliopsida > Solanales > Solanaceae > Nicotiana > Nicotiana noctiflora. Next base: position 36,070 of record JASVEL010000585.1, on the reverse strand, counting down.
ATATCTTTAACGATTAAATAAAACATATGCCTAAATTATGATCACCCTAGCTTTTGTTTAGATTTCAGCAATTATTGTATCTATCTTGAATTTTTCTGTCGATTTTGGTAAAAGTACCGAAAATCGATTGACCAGCTTGGGTACGAATATGAAACCCACAACCACACTCATGCCATGTTGACACGGGTGCAGCACCGAAAGTGAAGAGCCGAGCAACTTACACTGTAGGAGCTTTAATTTGGCACTTACGTCCACTATATTATTGACGCACACAATTTTATGTGGATTTAAGAATTATTTTTATTTCTGCTAATTGACTATGTGAGATAGAAAGAGGGAAGAGGGGAAAAGGTAGACTAAAGAAAGCGAGAAGCATACAAACAACCAATTAAGCTAATATTGGTAACATTTTGCTAATATTGATAGCTAAGTTGCTCCGACACTTCAGTTTAGGCACCCGTGTCGACACGACACTAGTATGGGTGTGGGTGTGGGTATGGGATCCGTTCCGGATATGGTCAAACACTTTTGGTACTTTGACCACAACGGACGGAAAAATTCGATACAAGATACAATTTGATTCCCGAAATCAGAACCAAAACTAGGATAAAATTTGAAGAAAATAACATACCTTATCTACGATATCAATCCATTATTTATTTACAACTTGAGAATAAAAAAGAAATACACACTTTACAAGCTATGCTAAGTATTCCACTAAATTTCTTACAAATTTAGAGATATTTTTATATTTTTATTTTTTTGAATTAATTTTAGCCGGATCCCCGCACCCGTATCCACACTAGTATCCGTATCCCCGAATCTTAGAATTTACATCTCGAAGGATCCGACCTTTAGATCCGTACCCGTGTCGGACACCCGCACCCGTGTCCGAGCAACTTAGATTGATAGTATTTTATAAACTGGCTAACATTGGTAGCATTTTTGCTCAGAAAGGTCAAGCTAAGTAGTCTTCCAACACGAACATGACAACCTTAGACAATATGGATTAATCAAAAACCACTTTTTCTCCAAAGAATATACCAGTCTAGCACAGATTGGAAAGTAACTAGTATGAATTCCATTTCAAAGATCACTGGGATTAGGGATCCCATTGTAGGGTCAATTTATCATACCCAATCTTGAGTAGGTTGATTTTCTTTCATTTTGGTAGTTTTCTTTTATCTTATTTTTTTATGACCGAGAAATGTGTATGGGGCCAACCCTTAGGACCAACCGCAGCCATCGAAACTCGGGGATAATGACCCAGCCCATTTGTCCTTCTCACTTAAATACCAGGTGAAGTTAGGATGACACAGGGCTCGAACCTGTGACCCAAGTTACAAGTCCCCGAACCTTTGCCACTTGAACTAAACACCGGTTGTTTTTCTCTCTTTTTGGTAGTTTTAAAATGCAGGGCCTGTATTCTCTAAAGCAGCCTAATCTTTGTTACAAAAAAAGCATTTACGCAAAAGCAATTATGTATTACAGGATATAAATTATTCAAGAAAAAGGATAGCAGAAAGGTATACTCACGTTGCAACCACCTAGAGGAGCAATAACACGAACCACACCATAGCTTGGCCTCAAAGGTAATTCATCTGCAAGGATAATCCATCCGGAGGATCCTACAGAGATGGCTAAAAAGTGGAAATGACGTTCTTTCCCCCTCTCAAATGCAATTCTACAAGGAACCGCATCAACTACAGAACAGCAGAGCAAAGAAGGTTTAGAATGTTGACTATAGGTTTCTTCATAGTCTAGATTACATCATACAATTTGGTCTAGTAGTAACACAAGAGTAAGATGTGGTTTGGCCATGCGGGGTTACCAATTCTTGTTTTTGTTTCAGCGAGGTTCAGAAATGCTGTTATAAGAAGAATAGGATCCAGCAGGAAGAACAAAACCAGAAACTAACCAAGACTTAATTCAACACTTGATTTTGGACCCAAACTGTCAATGCCAGCCCTTTTTGCTCGGAATGATTCCATGACATCAACTGTAGGATGTATAGGAGGTTGATCGGGCAACACTTTTCCTACTGAAAAAATATGAAGCTGACGAAGTAGTACAAACACCTGTAGATTATGAAAACAAAGATTAGCAGGATATCAATCTTAAAGCTGAATTTATAATGGGTGGTTCCCAATCGACACTAGCTCTCCATCTCAAAGCATTGGGATGCCCCAAATTATTCAGTAAATGTCAAGATTCATGTTCATGTTTCACTTTTATCAAACAAGTGCTAAGATGGAGTACAACCTTAACCATCTCGCACAACCTTTCACCAGCAGTAAAAGATGATTCCCCAGAAGCAGGTTCTACCATGGAAAAAACAGTACAGCAAAATTAATAGCAGGAAAAGTCAGAAAATGCCAATTGCCAAAGATAAAGATGGGAAGAGAGGAACAATCATACCTTCAGAAAGGGACTTATGTGATGGCAAAAGCATGGATTTGGGATCTTTCCTAGGAGAAGAAGCTTCAATTGCTGCAGTTGTCATTCTCTTCACATTAAGTCCTAATCTAAAAGAAATTAACAGAACCATTTAATAAAAAATGGACATAACATACTTCTTTTGCAGTTCCTCCACTCTTCACAAAGTACCATAATTAGCAAATCAGGCCAAGTTCCTTTTGATTCGTCAAGAATAGAGCTAGTACAACTGTGGAATGAGTCCTTCACACATTACAACAACCACATCATTAACAGCAGCTATAACAGGTTAACCAAGAAGTGACTACTATAAACAAAGTTGAAATTGTTTTATTATTTGGAAAAGAGAGAAAAGAAGGAAGCAACCCTTGTATGAAGATACTTTGGAAATTTGAAGTCCAACAAGATAATAATTCTTAGGTGGAAAGAGGCAGAATCCTCAAAATCTGAAAAGACTAGCTTTCTGCAATCTTTTATGCCACAAGCCTTTCTTGAACCAACTACTGCTAACTTAATTAGATATAATAATCAACGAACATAGACAAAATAAATAAAATAGTACAAGAAGAAACTTCTGGGTCGTTCGCAAAAACAAGAGGAAACTTCTGGTGGTTTGCAAAAACAACTCACTTTCAATAATTTAAGATGATGACCGTTAAAATCCGCCTCACTGTATGGAAGCAACTGGCGCAAAAGCCAACCACCATCCCACAATGTTTCTGCAGAGATATTTGACCTGCAGAATAGACTGACCAATGCGTCCAGTACCTATAAAAGAAGATCACTTATTTGAGATTATTTAAAGCTTAAACTAAAACAAAAATTCAATCGAATCACACGAGACCGAACACAAGGAGCTACTTAATAGAACTGTATTTAAACATTCAAAGAAACTTCTATCCCTGTAAAAATCTAACTTAATGAATCTGAAGCACTATAACAATTTAAGTCGCACCTTTGAATTTCATCACATATAAAATTGACTTTTTTTCCTTGCTATATTGATTACAAGCTTAAACTGGACCATAGAAATTCTTAAATATCTGATGAGCTCAGAAATCATCACAAAACCAGAGCAATTATCCAGCCTAAATCAACTCAACTGTACAGACTTCTATTTTGATATCAAGTTAAAAGTTCACAAACAAGATTAATGATACAATAAGCAAATTCATGTTTGAACTTCATAGAAGATAGCTACATTACCCACAGATGGGTCCATAGCCCGTTGGAAACTTGTGTTCATATCTAAATGATTGATGATTAGTTCCAAAGGGTAAACCAAGTTTTTACTTTGATTCTGCCTAGAGTTTTAGTGTGGATTTCACGTATTGAATGGATAATTTTCGTTATGGAAGGAAGCATAACAACGCATCAACATTTCATAGTGTCAAACTATGGTGTTTGTTTGAAAAAAAGCTTGAAATATTTTTCCAAAAGTGATTTCAGTTTTCAAACTTTGCTTATTAGCGAAGTACTTGGGAAAAAGTATAGATTTTTTCTCCGAAGATTGGAGAAAACTTTCAACTTCCTTGAAAAAAAAAACAAAGATGTTGATAAAAATTCTTCCGAAATTTCAAAGCAGCAACAAAAACTTGAAATATTGCTTTTTGTCAGAAAACTGAAAGAAAATTAGTCCACATGTGGATCCAAATATTAATTTTTCTAGTCTTACATGATCAATCATGCATACTAACATTCTCATTTTACAACGCTCTTCATGTGGATTTGTTTGGCCTTATAACCCCAACATTTGCTTCCATTATAACATTCTTGGTGCAACAAACCTTCTTAGGAGTTGTCTTTCACTTCGCGCTATGTCTACTTTCTCTTTAATATTTAGAAAAGCAATAAAACTTTTCTTTCCTCTGGCGCAATGCTTCCATAGCACTCCTCCATTTCAGTATCCTCCTTTAGTTTTACAAGTCTTTTCTCCAGAAAACGGAGCATCCATATCTAAATTGTCTATATGATGGAACTGCAATAGCATCTAGTCTCGCCACAATTTCATTCTTTTTATACTTATCCAAAAGAAGAAAGATCACAGTTTGCCCATACTAGCTAAACTTATGGTGCATATTCTTGTCTTACTTTTACTTGTTTTAAAAATGTTACTTTCTCAAGTGTTCTCCATATTCTACCGTTTGATTCACTCGTTAGTTTCATCAATTAACACTGTTATCTGCAAATAGCATACAACTTGATAATGCTGGATTATAAGTGATTGGAAAAATGGAAACACGGAAATCCAAAATGCATGGAGAACTTAATTGTCTAGAATCAAGCAAAGGAGAAAAGGACTGGATAGGAGAAGAGGAAAGCCAGAGCATCCTGGCAGAATGGGAAGAAATAGGAAATATTTATGAGATTTCAAGAAGACAAAGGTCAACGTTTATGTGGATAGAGCAGGAAGACAAATAAGAAGTTCTTCGAATAAGATGGCCAATAAATAGAAGGTATCACTATATCGAAACTAGAAGTTAATGGCAGGAAGACAGATAATACAATATAGATAAAAAGGAATATTATGCAATCTTATGAAAGTTCATTTCAAGAATTGAAAAGTGAAGGTTAGCATGGAGATAAAAACAATTATGATGTCACAAGGTAGGGGCAGATACCTTCCTCCGAGGAGGAGGTTGAGCTGGTAATCAAGAATACTGCAGGAGACAAAGCCCAAACAATTCTATTGCATTTTATTAGAAATTTCGGCCAATTTGAAAATAATGTGATGGAGAGCTTTTCGGCATTTTCATCAGAAAGAGAGCTTTGAAGGGAGCTTCAATGCTCCCTTTTACAACTTCAGCATCTACAACAGAATACTAGCTGAAAGACTAATAGAGCAATTGGTAAGCTGATTTCCGAGAAAAACATGTTTTTCTTAAGAGAGACAAAATAACGGATGTAGTTCTATGAGCTAATTAATTCATGGATTCTAGGATGAGGCAGCAGGAAGCCTGAGTTATTGGACAGCTGGAAATAGAAAGGCCTATGAACATGTCTACTTTAAAAATTATGAAAGCTATGAGCTCTGCATCCAAACAGATCAAACGGATCAAAAATCTAGTCAACCCCTCAAAATCCGTAAGTAATTCGAGACCATTCAGAAGAATAAACTAAGCTAATGCAAAAACATGAACATCGATAATATCAAACTGAATACTACCACGGAATTTCCATTTAAAGGTCTATCTTTTCGGGGAGCTTAAAGGTTATCAATCTTATAAATTCTGACCCAGAAAATTTTCTCACCCAAAGGACCAAGACAGGGCAATCCCCTAGAAACTTTCTTACTTCTGCTTGTTACATAGGCTTCAAGTAGAATGGTACATACAACTAACCTATGTTGCTCGGACTCTGCAAAAATGCCAACGGGTGCGTGTCGGGTCCTCGAAAAGTAGTGTATTTTTGGATGATCCGACATGGGTGCGGCGGCATTTTGGAGAGTCTACGCAACATAGCAACTACCAGAAAAGGATGGATAAAGGAAATACGGAATTCAAGCTCGCTAAAGATGGAAAGAAGCAATAGTAATATATACTCACTCCGTTCCATTTTATGTGAACCTGTTTGACGGGGCACGGAGTTTAAGAAAAAATGAAGACTTTCGGAATTTATGGTCCAAAGCAATTTAAAAACATGCCCACCATATTTGTGTGGATATAAAAGCTTCTTATTAAGAGTATAATTGTATGTTTAAGCTAAATTGTTTCCAAATTTAGAAAGGGGTCATTCTTTTTGGAACGGACCAAAAAGGAAATAGGTTCACATAAACTGGAACAGAGAGAGTATATGATATGCAGTACACAGAATCTACTTGGGGTAGAGAAACAACTGATGTATCTGAAACTGGTGATATTGGTGTTAGAAGCTAATTTAGATTGCAAATAATTTTGACAAAGCTCCATATTTCCTATGAATAGGGGTGGAACTGTGGAAGTATTCAATCTACAGCCAACATATCAGAATATCAAAGTTGATGCATCTAGGACTTCTAGGCTAAATATAAAGCCCATCTTTGGGCAGGCAGCAAAACTGCAATTTGCTACATGGAAGAAACAATATCTATCTACGAGAGGAAGATTAACGCTAAGGACACTGCAGGCCTTTCGTAAAACTATCCCTGCATGTTTTCTACTGAATATGTGGAAGGAAGGTAACTGTAAATGTTCAAAAAAAAATAATCTGAGGCTGTACACAACCAAAAACTTTTGGTATAAGATGAACAATGTAATCTTTGTTGACACATTGATGCATTTCATTGACTCCTCGTGTTATTTTAGGAGCATTGGTCCTTTTCATCTTTGCACCTTCTTGGCCATCATAAATAAGAAGCTTCATTTACATATCAAAAAGAAGTTACCTAAGCAGGTTTCCTACGTGGCTGCAAATGAACTACAAGACACCATAGTACATGAAAGAGAAAAGGCACCCTTTGCTATATAAGATATAGTCTCCACCTTCTGTTGCAGTTGCGCTCAAAGAACTAGCAAATGAAAGAGGAAAACAATCCATATGCAAATAATATCAGAGCGCAACCTCAAGAACAGAAATATGTAAAATTAACTGTTTCTTTCAGTACCCTTGAAAAAGCAAACGTTAACTTCTTTGCATGCTTAAACTATAGTTGCTACATGTTATTCCATGGTGTAATGATTCATGGAACATAAGATATGTGGAATGTTGCTCAAACATATATTACAAAGTACAAGGGAAAGAAAGAAGAAAAAATGGGCAACAAAAGATAACACGCGATAGTCTATAGAAAAATACATACTTGAAGTCTATGTATGCGAGGGCTCACTGTAACCTCCTTGCACACGCATAACAATCCATACTGCTCCTGTCAGAATCAAGCTAAATACAATCAGACACGGGAGAATGAATGACATCACCAAGCCAGACAAACATTAGACCTTATTTCTTTTCTAATGTCGTCCTCCACGAGCAAGAGGGGGAAAAAGTAGCAAAGGCATTATGACATATACTTATGTTATTACTAAGTAATAAGATATCATGACACATACTTATTTAGTCCCAATTTATGTAACAATGATTTATGGTTAATCTTTTTATTTTTACTTTTTGATAAGTCGATTTGTGGTAAATCTTCATAATTTTGATGATAATTGTAGTAATAAAACATTTGAATCTCTGGTCTTGACCATGATAGAATTTTTAAAGTAATTTCTATATGTTCAAGTTTTAGTTTTACATTCGGAGTTAATGTCATCAATTCCAACTCAAAGTTTGAGAGTTCTAACCACAAAAAACAAAGTACATCACAAATGGCAGGTGGATGTTTTACATCAGTGCTTAAGTCTGTTCCTGTTGCTTTAAAAAATATTTGCACACGGGATACTACGAAGCTAATAGAGCACAAATTATGATTGCTAACGGATCATGAGGGAAGACCTTCTACAGATCTAAGCATCACATATAGTCACAAATAAAACAAGCATAGTTTCAACATACAACTACATAGTCATTTTATACTAGTGAACTTTTAATCCCTACAAAGCAAACATTTTGGTTATATAAGACTAAGAATATATAGTCTACGAACCCAAAGCTCCCATTTCTCGTGTTATTATTTGCCTTTAAAGATTGAATGTGGAATTCGGGGATGTCTTCTACTCAAGATAGTTGCACGTTACTTTTTTTTTTTTTTGATGAAGTAAGATGTTATATTACTGGCATGAAGAAGATGCCAAAAACATTACAAAAGAGGTTGGTTTCCATTCACACAAAAATACAGCTCTAGTCAGGGAGCTAACCAAAAGCACCAAAAACCTAAGGTTGGCAATCAAGCCAAAGTCAAAGAGGTAATAAAATCTAGAAATGGAATTAACTCATTTACGGGGGAAAGGTTTCTCCAGCTATATAGATTCCTAAGGCACTTTGCTTTCAGGGAGCAGTTGGGAGTTGCCCATCAAAGCATATGTGATTCATTTCTGTCCAAATACATCAAAATATACTTGTTGGGACCATCTGCCAGATCTTCTTGATGGTTATGTCAACTTTCCATTGGTTCCAACTTTCAACTGGTTCTTTTATGCCTTGTGGGATTGTCCAACTAATGCCAAAAACCGAAAGGAACATGTGTCACAGATCTGCAGCCACTCTGCAGTGCAATAGCAAATGGTTTATAGATTCTGAGTTATCTAGACGCATGTAACATCTATTCACTAACTGGAAATTCCTTCTACATAAGTTGTCTTGAGTCAAGATAGCACCTTTAAGAGCTATCCAGATGAAGCACGTGCCCTTTGTAGGGAGTTTTGTCTTCCATAAAAGCCTCCATGGCCAAAGCTCAGTTACGACATTGTTAGCACACAATTTCATGTATCCTGCCTTCACTGAATAACAACCTCCATTGAGATTGCCCCACCTTACATTGTCTTGAGCTTGTATGTTCATTTGAAAGCTCTACTGGAAAGGATCAAAGAGTTCATCAAGTTCCCATTCTTGCATGCGTCTTCTGAAGAGGGGATCCCCATACGATCCCTGATTTACATTGGGCAATTTTAGAGTCTGGATCAACTGCTATGTGGTACTGGGCTGGATAGGTGTCTCTTAATGGCAGATTATGAAGCCATTATCCTTCCAGAACCTAACTGAGGTGCCATCTCCAACTTTAAATGATGAATCCTGAAAGAATTCTTCTTTCACGCTATTTATAAATTTCCAGGACCAACACCATGAGGGGCTTTATTCTATTTGGTACTCCAATGGTATAGCTTCCCGTACTTAGCATTCACTACAGCCTTCCATAAACATGTTCCTTCCTGGCCATATTTCCATCAGCACTTCATAAGCAAACTCTTATTGTGCTTGGCCAAGTCTCTAGCACCCAATCCACCATGCTCCTTAGATTGAATTACATTTGACCATTTCACCAAATGAAACTTGTGACCTTCATTGTTCCCTTTCTATGTTGAGTTATCTTTGCATCTTGCTAGACGTAGGAAATAAGGACAAGATGTATGTCTTAAGGCTGTCCAAGACACTACTGATCCATGTCAATCTTCCTCCCATGGGGCATGGAGAGGTATGGCATTTGACATGTTGCCATTCTTTCTTTCACCTTCTCAAGAACTCCATTCCAAACCCTTATTGGTCTGTATTTTAGCTCCCAATGGAAGGCCTATATATGTTGTTGGAAAGGAGCCAATCACCCAGCTCATAATTCTAGCCAACTTTTCCAAGTTGGGCACTGTATTCAGAGAGTAAATCATAGTTTTTTGCATATTAATGTGCAATCCTGAGATAGCTTCAAAAATTAGTTAAATCAAATTTAGGTACTGTACCTGAAGCTTCTCAGCCCCACAAAAGATTAAAGTATCATCTACGTAGAGTAAAAGTGACACTGCAGCTGCAGCTGAATCAACTGTGTTGTTGCCCACCCAGAACCCTTCAATCTTCTGGATTTGTTTTGCCTTGTCTAACATTCTGCTCAAATGCTCCATTGCAAAATAAAAGGGATAAGGTGGATCTCCATGTCTAATTCCTTTATGTGGTGAAAAGAAACCAACTGGAACTCTATTCACCAAGATGGAATACTTAACAGTAGTAAGGTTGTACTTGATCCATCTTATCCATGTGTCACCAAACCCCTGTACTTGATCCATCTTATCCATGTGTCACCAAACCCCGTTCCTTCCCGAATAGAAAGTAGGCATGACCAATTAACTTGATCAAAGGCTTTTTATATGTCCAGCTTACAAAGAACACCGAGAACACCACTTCTCAACCTCCCATCTAGCAACTCATTAGCTATCAATGATGCATCTGTGATTTGTCTATTTTTCAAGTAAGCATTTTGCTCTTTTGAAATCAGCTTGTTAATTATTGTCTTCATCCTCTAGTTTAGCTATTATCTTATGGACACTTCCAATGAGACTTATGGGCCTGAAATCTCTGAGTTCTATAGTACCTTTTTCTCTTGGGAAATAGAGCAATAAAAAAGCATTATTGGACTTGACTATATAATAATGTTGGTGGAAAATATTAAGAGCTCCCATTAAATCCAGTTCAATGGACCCATGACCTTTCGAATCGTCCAGGCCTGGGCTTTTGTCTGGTGCACAAGAGTTGCCGACAACACCTTGTCTGCCTCAAATTCTCTCTCTAACCATGCCTTCTCTATGAAGAGATAAACTTGGCAGATTTGCAGTTATATTTAGGCCTCCATTGTTCATTCTCAGTGTAAAGGCCTTGATAGAAACTCAAAATTTCTGCTTTTTGGAGTTTGCCATACTGTGGAAGAACTTGGTGTTCTTATCCCTTCTTTAAGCCATAGGTCTTGAAGAACTTGGGGTTTGACATCAGGATTTTTGTCTCCATGAGACTTCCTCAGCCTTTGCCATTCTTTTAAGGTATAATTTCACTGCATGGCTTTCTCCTTTTCTGTTTGGGTTATAGGTCTTGTTTAGTTGCTTGTTCTAATAATGTGAGGTCCTCAAGCAGTTTGTTCCTGTGTGCTTCCACTCTGCCAAAGGACTCATTATTCCAAACTGTGATGTCCTTTTTCAAACTTCTCATTTTTTGCATTAGGATGATATCAGGACTGCCCTAATTGTGTAGCTCTGGCACCATCCTTTGACCTTGTCCATAAAACCTTCCACTTGAAGCCATATATTTTCAAACTTGAAATAAGGGGGACTGGCTTTTTCAAACTTCTCATTTTTGTGTAGCTCTGGCACCATCCTTTGACCTTGTCCTTTTTCAAACTTCTCATTTTTTTCATTAGGATGATATCAGGACTGCCCTAATTGTGTAACTCTGGCACCATCCTTTGACCTTGTCCATAAAACCTTCCACTTGAAGCCATATATTTTCAAACTTGAAATAAGAGGGACTGGCTTCCCAATCACCGCACTCCAACAATAAAGGCCTATGATTAGTAGTAACCCTTAGAAGAGCTAATTGCTTAATTGCCTTGAAGTTTTCATTCCACTCTGGAAATATTAAGAACCTACCAATTTTTGAGGGTTGCATGGAATCTTCTCCTACGTACAATGTGCATTGAGCTCCTTGAAGAGGAAGATCAATGATATCTAAGTCTTGAATTGTTTCGCTAAAGGATCTCATCGCCCTAGACCTTTTGACACAATTATATCTTTCACTCTCAAATCTGCAAATGTTAAAATCTCCCCCTATGGCCCATTACTCCTCCCATATACTTCTGATAGCTGTTAGTTCATGCCATAGAATTTCTCTTTCTGGATTTGCATGGGGGCCATACACCACAGTGAAACACCATCTAAATTCCTCTTGTGTTTTCCAATGATATAGTGTAGAGGCACTGATGCACTCCCCTATTAACCCATTGTCTCTTATCCCATAAGAATATGATGCCACCACAACGCCCTTAAAGATTCAATGTGGTTAATCCCTACAAAGCAAACACTTAGACTGTTTATTTCCTTTCCACAGAAAATCCCTTCTCAATTTCTCCACTTGCTTTACGACTGAAGTAGGGGCAAGAATAATGACATTGTGTAAGTGGGAATAGCAATCCAGGACGTTATTGATTAAGGTAATTCTTCCACCCAAAGAAAAGTACTGTCAATTCCAGTTTGATAGTCTTCTCTCCATCTTTTTCAAAACCTCATTCCAAATGGCCACTGACATGTGTTTTTCCCCCAAAGGAAGTCCCAAATACTTTGTGGGAAGAGAGCCGATAACGCACTGTAAGATGCCTGCCAAACTGTGAATATTGGCGACATTGATGACGGGGAAAATGAAGCTTTTTGCAAAATCAATACGAAGACCAGAAACAGCCTCAAAAATGGTCAGAATCATCCTCAAGAACAGAAGTTGTTGTTCCTAAGCTTCGTAAAAGATCAAAGTGTCATCAGCGTAAAGAATATGAGAGGTTTATAAACCTTTAGGACCCTGACGTTCGTGGCGAAACCAGCAATCCAATTTGCCTGAACAGCATTGTGTATCATCTAACTAAGTCCCTCCATCACTAGAATAAAGAGGAAAGGAGATAAATGGTCTCCTTGTCTCAAACCACTTTGGCTAGAAAAGAAACCATGTGGTGCACCATTTATGAGTATCGAGAACTTCATGGCTAAAATACAAAAGCTAATACAATTGACCCATTTGGGACTGAAGCCCATTTGTCTCAATAAATCAGCAAGAAGCTCCAATTTACATGATCAGACACTTTTTCTATATCCAGTTTGCAAGGAATTCCAGATTTTCCAGTTTCATTCTTGAGTCCAACCATTTTTAGCTATCAAGGCTGCATCAGTGATATTTCTCTCACTTAAGAAAGCCATCTGAGAAGTGTTGATCAGCTTGGGTAGCACCATTTTCAATCTGTCCACAAGAGCTTTAGAGATAATTTTTCTAGAAACTGCGTATCAAACTAATAGTTCTAAAAACTCTTAGCTCCTTTGCGTCGCTCTTCTCTGGCATGACCACAATAAAAGAGGAATTTAAGCTTTTCTCAAAATGCTCAAGATTGTGGAAATAATTTATAGCTCACATCAAGTCTCCTTTAACTGTAGACCAGCAAAGTTTGTCGAATGACAGGTTGTAGACCTGTTGATACTCCTATGGATCCGAATTCTAAACTTCTGCCAGGACAGCGGGAGCCGCTTAACGATCCTTCAAGATATAGGGGCCTGGTTGGTAAAGTAAATTACCTTAGAGTGACTAGACCTGACATTAACTTTCCTGCAAGTTTTGTGAGTCAGTTTATGGATTCTCCATGTGATAGTCATTCAGATGCAGTTGTCTGCATTCTTCGGTATATAAAATCAACTCCAAAGGACTATTGTTTGAGGATCGAGTCCATGAGCAGATCGTCAGATACTCAGATGCTACATGGGCAGGATCACCTTCTGATAGACGTTCTACGTCTGGATATTGTATTTTAGTAGGAGGTGACTTGGTGCCATGGAAGAGCAAGAATCAGAATGTTGTTGCTCGGTCTAGTACAGAAGCAGAATATCGAGCAATGGCTATGGAAACATGGAGCTAGTTTGGATCATACAGTTGCTCAAGGAGTTGAAATTTGGTGAGATCAACAAAATAGAACTTGAATGTGATAATCAAGTTGCCCTTCATATTGCACCAAATTCGGTGTTCCATGAGAGAACTAAATATATTGAGATAGATATTACTACAAAATTTGTGAAGCCGAATGACCAGCTTACAAATATTACACCAAGTCCCTCGTCGGTCCTCGTATTAGTTATATATGTAACAAGCTCGGTATATATGATTTGTATGCGCAAGCTTGAGGGGGAGTGTTAAAATAGCTATGTGAATATATATGTAATTAGTCCTAGTCCCGTATGTAATAGGAGTAGGTTATATATTATGTATACTTATAATAGGGTTCACTGTATTGCAATTAATATCAATAATATATTTCTTCTATCCCATAGGCTAAGAATACCCCAACCCCCCACCCCTTTAGTTCAAGAAGGTTTGAAGTTCAGCCCATGCCACCCATCTATTCCCCCAAATTTGCCTTATCAGTTTCGAACTTCATTCTTCAGTTTTAGTGTCCTCTAGGCATATTTTCTTCCGGTCTCCCTTTCTTTCTGATGCAATGAACATAATTTGACAAAACCACTATAAAGTAGCTTTGTGGATATAAATTTGACTAATGAATATGGGTCTTTGTTCGACCCACTTGTACTAAATTTTGCTACTAAATAGGAAAACAAAAAGGACCATAATTCAGATTGTTAAATATCTTCAGTTCCTACAGGTCGGATGAATTAATTCACTATTGGTTACTATCTCATTTGTTACTCTATTTACAGGAAAGCACCAAGCACAAGAATGTAAAAATGAGTGAAGATAAGAAAGAGAACTGGTACTGCAATGATACCTTCAACTTTTGGAGGTAGCAATCCATTTCACTACATATTCCATCCTTTACCATATTTTCGGAGGAAAAAAGTTGCTCTTCAGCAGATCCTTCACCAACCAAAGCTTGCTGCAGTCACAAAAAACAAGGCAAGAACTACGTTTATAAATATTTAATCAATCAAGTCGTCAAGCAATACATTCTTTACTATAAGAAGTACATGCCATATTGCTTGGAACCAAGAAGGATGAACTAGCTAAAGAAGGCACATACAAAATGTAGCCACTGGGGAACCTAAGTAAAAGAGTTAGGCCAGCTGTTATAGCAGGACTCTTGTTAGCTCTATCTCCTTTTATAACTGAGCAATCTCCGTGGACAAATGGCGCACAGTTCAAAACTCAGCGGACAATGTATCCTCCCCTCTACCCTTCTTTCCTTAAATACCAGGCTTTTGTGCAGCATGGTTCGACCCGTGATGTGCCCCTAACCCACACATCATGCATTGCACTCTTACCACTAGACCAAACCCTTGGGGGCTTATTGGCTCTATCTTCTCAAGATGGATACTAGATAGATATGAGGAATAGAGATTTCAGGAATGCTAAATTAGAAGATCTCATCCTGATCACTGCCAATCCAAGAAATAACTGCCAGTGGAAGCGTCTTTTCATCACAGATGCTCAATAGTCTCAGCTAGAACATTGTAAATGCCCTATTCTCCAGTTGATGTTATGGAGGTTCAAGCTATGGCTGAACCATGGGATGCTCATTTGAAACCTTTGTCAAGTCAATGCGAGAAAGAATTTCACATCAACGAAAGCGGAACTTAATTTTACATGAAACACTGTTGATAGTTTACCTCCCACAACGCACATAGATAGAAAATCATCAGAAATTTGTTTCCATAACAAGACGTGATAGCAGCTATGTCTCTGATAGTCTGATTTCATCTGGCAAAGCTTAAGCTACAATTTAATCAGTATATTGATAGTAGGGAGATATCTTACCGTAAGGGGGTCTCATTTCCAAGAGATAAGCACGACGATTGGCCCCGTTTGGAGAATATTTGGTTAGTTAAAGTTGAAACGGCAAGTATTTGAAGTTGAAATTGGAAAAAGTACTTGGAGAAAAAGGCCTGAACTAGAAAAAGCACCTGACTGGAATACAGGCACATTCACTTAAATTCTAAATTTCTAATATTGGATCAACAATATAACTGGACGAAGACTGTTCAGGGCCAAACAACATGTGGAAATTCAACGGGACTAAAGCTCTGTTCTCTCGCCAATTTTCCCAAAAATTTTAGGAAGCTGAAACTCATGCACTTACTAAACTATTAAGAGTTTATTGATGACTGTCCAGAGTTACTTGCTTACAGCATGCAGTTACACTCCAATCAAGAGATCTAAACTTGCTGGTCTTTCTTAGTAAAGATAAAGAAAGTTTTCTTCATGAATAAAATTTATCAATGTTTAAGATGCATATGGTGTAAATTAAGAAGTAACAATGACAATTAATCGGTACCATTAAAAAGGATAGTGAAGTCAAAAGTTACTGGCATCAATAATTTATTCTGTATTACGGGAAACGAGCTATGATAGGACAAAGGGGAAATATAAAATATTTATTAATATCTCAATAAAGTATACACCAAAGTTTGGTGCAAGATTCACGATAATTGAGTTCAAACTTCACAGATTTAATGCTCCCACTATTAAAACTTGGGGACAGGTTTTCCTCAAGAACAAAAATAGGATATTCCATAAAGCTCATCAATGAGCAGGAATTGAAAAGGTTCAGAGTGGAATCATGTCAACGCAGTTCTAGTTAAACATTATCCTTAATCAATGTAGCTCGACTCAATCTACAGTTAAAAAACAATTTGAAAATGTTAGTTTCACATGTAATAAACTCCCTATTGTTCCAACAAAAAAAGGGTAATCAGTTTTATGGATGATTTTGTTAGTCGAGTAATAGAACATTCATATATAGGTAATAATCATTATCTAACACCATATGCTACCTAGATCTTAACCTACGCTATTGTCGGATAGGCCTTTCATATTTGCACCTTTCACATTTCAGAAGCTATAGCACATGACCTACTTGAATAGCAACTAGTCGAATAACAAATCTCAGCTTAATTTCAAAAAAGGATCTTTTCCTTATAATGATTACTTTACAGATTCGACATACCAGCAAGAGTTTCTTCTGTTGTTTTCTTTGCGGAAGAATTCCAAGAGCATCAAGCATTGATTCTTCCAGCTCTGCAGTCATAAAGATTCTTATAAGTGGGGGGGACAAAGCAACTGAAGGAAAAGAATAACATACCACTTATATAACCTTTAGTCTGCAATAGTGTAGCCAGCACACTTAAAGAACCCGAAACTTGAACATCATCACCAGTAGTAATATAAGAAAGTAAGGCCTCCCTACAGAACAGAAAATTAGCAGGAAAAGCAATAAGTTGAAGTGATTTGGCTGCTCACTTAAAATGTAATGGTTTACTCTATAATATCCTACTTTTAGGTGTAAGACACGATGAAAGCGCCAAAGAATACAAGCAAACACTGCATACTGCTACACCGTCTAAATAAGAAGGAAAACAAAGGCAGGAAAAGAATGAGAAAAGAAAGAGACTACATCTATTTTTCACTCGACTCATGCTGAGTGGTGCTAGTGAAAATCATTTTAAACAATAATATCTAGAATCCTATAATTGTTGCAAAAAAGAGTAGAGGAACAGAGAAGGAGAAACATACAGAACAAAATGATCAAGAAATCCTACAGACAAACATGACAATAAGGAGTAATCGAGGTATGTAAACTAGTAACTTAATGATTACCTATAATCAGGATATGTAAACTAGTACTTAATGATTACTCATCAAGAAAAAACTGGAAGCTTAATGATTTAGAAAACCCTAGAAAAAAGTGAAATGGAAAACTAAGACGATAAATGAGTTGAGGTCAACTGTCTCACAAGTTCACAAAATTTGATAATCAGAGAGGTTTCAACTCTTTATGTAAAAAAAACTTTAAAAAGTTATTGTTTTACCCATGAGAAAGATGATAGGAGGTTCCAACATCCTGCCAAAAGTTCTTAAAGCTCAGGTGTCTCTAAGAAATTTAGAGATTTTTCTGGAAGCAATTTTCTTAAGTTTATTCTTCAGTAAATATCACCTCCCTGTAGTTACCGATTACTGTTCGTCCAAGACAACTGTTAGCGGAAACGTAAAAGAAAGAACACAAGATTTAACGTGGTTCGGATCAAAATAATCCTACATCCACCAGAGAACAATTGCCTTACTATTATTTACAAAGGAAGGGGAGATTTCCCAATTACACTTAAGAGAATTTCTCTCTTAACTCTCTACTCACAACAATATATTGTATTGTTTTTGGGATGGTTTCTACAAATGAAAGAGTGCATCTATTTATAGGGGTAAGGAACTCCTCTTGATGTCATTGGTGACATCAAACTACCTCCTCTTGATGTCATGGGTGACATCAAAGGAGGAAGCTTCCTCCTAGCATTCATGCCAACTCTTTCCACCAACTCTTCCAATTGCATGCCATTGTTGACTAAATCTAAACCAACATTTTCAGCATGCCATTGTTGACTAAAACATAAACCAACATTTTCAATCTCCACCTTGGTTTGCGTTTTGAGTGTGCGTGTGAACAACTCTGGCCAAAACTTCTAAGCTTACTGGGCAATCCCGTTGTAAGAAACAAGAAGAATCAAACCATGGTTGAACATACCACTTCCACCTAACAACTGTTCTCTTCGGAGTTGCATCTAGTTGATGCACACCCCCGCCAAGTCTTTGCAGTGTGCAAACTTAGCGAGCGGGACTATCTTGGTCAACATATATACAGCATGATCATCTGTGATAACCTTCACAACCTTGATAGTTCCCTCTTCAACAACATCTCAAAGGAAATGAAATCTGACATCAATGTGTTTAGTGCGCTCATGAAATCTTTGATTTTTCATTAGATGAATAGCACTCGGACTATCATATCTAAGAGTTGATTCCAGCTGAACCAAACTCAATTCTGCTACTAAATCTTTTAACTAGATAGCTTCCTTCACCGCCTTAGCTGCTGCCATGTATTCTGCTTCTGTCGTAGACAAAGCGACAATCGACTGCAGAGTCGACTTCCAACTAATGGCACTGCCAACGAGGGTAAAGATGTATCCGGTTGTGGACCTTCTTCGGTCAAGATCTCCTGCATAGTCAGAATCCACATAACCAAGAATTGAAATACCTACCCCTTTTTCGAAAGGTCAGACCAACATCAGAAGCTCCTTTGAGATATCTCAATATCTACTTGACCGCTTCTCAATGCCTTTTTCTGGGGCTGGACATGTATCTACTTACCACACCTACAGATTGAGCAATATCTTGATGTGTGCATACCATAGCATACATAATGCTACCAACTGCACTGGCATAAGGAATCTTTGACATATGCTCCACCTCATCCTCGGATTGAGACATTTGTAACTCTGAAAGTTTAAAATGAGGAGCTAATGGTGTACTTACAGGCTTGCACGTATGCATATTGAATCTCTCGAGAATCCTTTCAATATACCTCGTCTGAGAAAGTTGTACAATAATGTCTTCTCTTGAAATCTCCATACCAAGGATTTTCTTTGCGACTCCTAAATTCTTCATGTCAAATTCCTTACTCAACAGTTTCTTCAAAGCATTTATCTCTGTAATGTTGTTAGCAGCAATAAGCATATCATCAACATACAACAATAAATAAATCATTGAGTTACCGGACATCTTCTTGTGATACACGCAGCTATCAAATGCACTCCTTGAGAATTCATGTGTAGTCATGAATGCATCAAACCTTTTGTACCACTGTCTAAGGGATTGCTTCAAACCATACAAAGACTTCTTTAGTTGGCATACATGATTTTCTTTTCCTTCGGCTAGGAAACCTTCAGGCTGATCCATATAGATTGTCTCTTCTAGATCACCGTGTAAGAAAGCAGTTTTGACATCAAGCCGTTGAAGCTCCAAGTCAAATTGTGCAACCAATGCTAGTAGAACGCGAATTGAGCTATGCTTCACGACTGGAGAGAAAATTTCATTGTAGTCGATTCCCTCCTTTCGACTGAAACCTTTTGCAACCAATCTCGCCTTAAACCTAGCATCTTCCACTTCAGGAATTCCCTATTTCTTTCTGTATATCCACTTGCATCCAACTGTCCTCTTCCCCTTTTGTCTTTTCACTAAGACCCATGTCTGATTCTTGTGAAGTGACTCCATCTCTTCTGTCATGGCTAACCGCCATTGTGCAGCATCCTTGCAAGAAGTTGCTTAAATATACGAGGAGGGCTCCGGATCCTTAATCTCTTCTTGTGCAGCTACGAACGCATATGCAATCAAGTTTGCTTGATTTATTAGGCGTTCCGGTTCTCGTGTCTGCCTCTTCTCCCTCCCCTTCGCAATTGTGTATGGTTCATTGACAGCAAGTTCTTCAAGATCTACATCTTCCGACTCATCTTTAACCTGAGTCTCTTGATCCTTTTCCTTGGCAAGCACCACCGGAGGCTCCACCTGCTCGTTGTTCTTGTTTCCTGAAAACTCCACGAAAACTTTACGGGGATCAAGTATAGAGGATTCATCAAAGGTGACATCTCTACTAACTATAAATTTGAGTAAAGATAAACACCAAAGTTTGTACCCTTTTACTCCATCTACATACCCTACGAATATGGCCTTCTTAGCCCTTGGTTCAAGCTTTCCTTCATTAACGTGATAATAAGCTGGACACCCAAATACTCGTAAGTATGAATAGTTAGAGGGTTCACCTGACCATACCTCATTCGGAGTCTTAAAGTCAATCGCCGATGCTGGAGATCGATTGACAATATGAGCAGCAGTGTGAACTGCTTCAACTCAAAATACTTTGGACATTTTGGCTTGTATGAGTATACAACGAGCCTTTTCAAGAAGAGTTCTGTTCATTCTCTCGGCAACTCCATTCTGCTGTGGGGTATGCCTGACAGTCCTATGTCTTGAGATCCCATGAAACTTGCATAATTCATTAAACTCTTCATTGCAAAACTCCAAGCCCATTGTCTGTGCGAAGATACTTGATTTTCCGCTCCATTTGATTTTCAACCAAAACCTTCCACTCTTTAAATGCTTCAAAAGCATCACTTTTTGCCTTCAAAAAATACACCCAAACCTTTCGTGAGAAATTATCAATAAAAGTGAGAAGATACCTCTTTCCGCCCTTCGATGGAAGTTTAGAGGGACCCATAAATCTGAATGGATGTAGTCTAGCACTCCTCTTGTCTTAGTGTGTGCCAGTGCTGAAGCTGACCTTCTTCTGCTTCCCTAGAACACAGTGCTCACAGAAGTCAAGTGTGCTGATCTTCTCACCCTCCAAAAGGTTACGATTGCTCAGCATCTCCAGTCCACGTGCGCTCATATGACCCAGTCTCATGTGCCATAATCTTGCCTTGTCATCATTAGATAACTGCACTATAGATGCATTTGCAGAGCCAACAATGGTGCTTCAGGCCAATGTGTAAAGGCCGTTCTCCAGCTTGCCTTTCAGCATGACCAAAGAACCTTTAGTCACCTTCATAGTTCCTGCTTCGCTCATGTACTTGTAGCCTTGTTCATCCAGAGTACCCAAGGAGATCAAATTCTTCTTCAGATCAGGAACATGACGGACTTGTGTAATAGTCCTCACGACTCCATCATGGCAGCGAACTCGAACTGAACCAATGCCAACTATTGCACAAGTTGCATTATTGCCCATTACTACGGTTCCTCCACTTTTCTCGTAGCTGCTAAACCAATCTTTTCGGAACGTCATATGTAGAGTACAAGCAGAGTCTAACACCCATTTGTTTCCATAATTACTATTATTACACGATGTTGTTAGTACATAATCATTATCAAAATCATGTACCTGTTCAACTGTAGATGCACTCGCTTTTTCTTTGGACTTTGACATTGGGCAATCTCGTTCGAAGTGCCCTTTCTTGCCACAACCCCAACACTCTGTATTCTTCTTGTTCACACGAGACTTTGATCTGTACTTTGATTTGCTCTTTCCTTGTTGGCTAGTCCGACCTCTCACAAAGAGCCCACTTGCCTGGTCATCTCTGTCTCCTTCGATGTGTCTCCGCACATCACTAGAGTTAAGTGCTTGCCGCACTTGCTCAAGCTTGATAGGCTCCTTGCTATACATCATTGAATTCTCAATATCACGATATCCTGAAGTCAATGAAAATAGCAAAGCACATGCAAGCGTCTCCTCCTCCCTTTTAATTCCTGCAATCTGTAAGTCCGTGACAAGTTTATTGAACGCATCTAAATGATCTTGTAACGAAGTACCTGACCCCATCTTAAATGTGTGAAGACGTCGTTGTAACAACATCCTTGTTGTCACTGATCGGTCTTGGTATAGCCCTTCTAGATTTTCCCATAACTGTTTGGCCGTCTCTTCGGTACCTGTACTAACTTCACAAAGCACGTTAGGTGCGAGGGATAGTTGGATTGCACTCAATGCATCCCCTTCAATCTTCTCCATGTCAGGAGCTGATATATCCTTAGGATACTTTCCGTCAATAGCATGGATTGAACCTTCCCTCCGTAGTAACGCCATCATCTGGATCTTCCAGATGTTGAAGTTGTTGCGTCCATTGAATCTATCAATTTCAAACTTCATGGAACTCATCTTTGCTTGTTCTTCCTCCTTGGATCGTTATAGAATCCTGCCGCTTTGATACCAATTGTTAGCGGAAACGTAAAAGAAAGAACACAAGATTTAACGTGGTTCGGATCAAAATAATCCTACATCCACCAGAGAACAATTGCCTTACTATTATTTACAAAGGAAGGGGAGATTTCCCAATTACACTTAAGAGAATTTCTCTCTTAACTCTCTACTCACAACAATATATTGTATTGTTTTTGGGATGGTTTCTACAAATGAAAGAGTGCATCTATTTATAGGGGTAAGGAACTCCTCTTGATGTCATTGGTGACATCAAACTACCTCCTCTTGATGTCATGGGTGACATCAAAGGAGGAAGCTTCCTCCTAGCATTCATGCCAACTCTTTCCACCAACTCTTCCAATTGCATGCCATTGTTGACTAAATCTAAACCAACATTTTCAGCATGCCATTGTTGACTAAAACATAAACCAACATTTTCAACAACAGTATTTGAACGCAATATGTTGTAATGATAGTTCCATCTAGAGCAGAGTGCTACAAGAAAACTTTGGTTCGCCTCATGCATCTAACAAATTGATAGCACCTCCTTAACAAAACAACAAATAATTAAGAATAAGAAGTGGAATGTGAAATACCATAATGCAGAATGTGAACTCCCATGATCTGGTTGCGGAATATCATCTTCTGGGTGACCATTTAAAGAGCTGGATATATTTGGAATTAAAACCCGTAAAGTTTGACCATCAGAATCCGATCTGAAGCCACCATTTTCTGAATCTTGATTTTCATGTGACATACCATGGTTAACCATGAAACCATTCAGTTTAGCTTCAGACTTTGGGACGAATGTTTCTATATCACAAAGAAGAGCAACAGCAACAATATTCGCCAAATCTTTTATCTTAACAATACGCAAGATGCAACAAAGTAAATATAAAGAAGTTGCGGTTCCAATTCCTGTATCCTACATAAAAATAAAAATAAAAATAAAAAAACATGAAAGTTAACAATTGGACGCGCATAAGAAACAAAAGACAACATCTGCAGATAAAACGCCAGCAACCAGCATAAAGTGAAAACAACAAATGCCGAGGGGGAAAAAGTTCGCTCAACATACTATTTCCTTATCACTTCAACTTATGTCACTTAGCCCCTTGATATTGTGCTCTTGCCTAAGTACAGCCACTTCAATTAGCTTCCTTTAAAAGAACTACAGAAGCTTTACATTTTAACCCCCAGTCCCGAACTTGTATAGCATCTTAGAGTCATATTTAATGCTCGGAGCAAAACCTGTATAATTAGTTAAGGATGAGAGGGAAACAAACCAAAGGACATAATTCTTTGTTGCTATCCTTTCCTCATCTTCTATTTTTCTACTTACCAGAACTGTAATAATAAAAGAAATATAAGACTTGATTTCCACCCTTAAGATACCACTTTTTTTTGGTTTCATATCGATGGTGTCAGGGCCAACATGCGTGCATCTTAAATGTTCCACCAGATACCTACTACCTCCCACCAGTATACAACAACAACAACAATCCAGAATAATCCCACTACTGCGGGTTTGGGAAGGATAGTGTTTACGCAGACATTACCCCTACCCTAGGGTAGAGAGGTTGTTTCCGATAGACCCTCGGCATCTCTCCTTCCAAGAATTCCGCACCTTGCTCTTGGTGTGACTCGAACTCACAACCTCTCAGTTGGAAGTGGAAGTGCTCACCAATATAGGTATCCAATAATTATTTGCCAAAAAAGTGAAGCGAAGATCTATTTGATTTACTCAATTATTCAACATGCTTGATCATAGAAAATATACATATGTGAAAAGTAGAAACACATTGATGGTTTGCTAATGGAAGCCAAAAAAAAACAACTAAGGAGAAAGTGTTATTCTTTGAAATATATGACCATCTCATCTAAAAGATCACACACTTCAACATGATATCAATGTAGGCAGAGGTCGTAGATTCAAATCTCATTGTCACATATTATTAAAAAGAATTTTCACGTGCATGGCCGATGAAAAGAAGCAGGCTCACCTGTGAGGTGGCATGGCATGTCGAAAACATAAGTAGATGGTCACACATTTAAACATGGTGCCATAGCACATTTTTATCCATTCAATTATGTCTTCAACATGCAAGATGATTCTCTTTTATGGGCCAAGCATGTGGAAATTCTCTTTGATAACGGATGACGGTGAGACTCGCAACCAGGACCTCTACCTACTCTGATATTATATTGTAGTGTGTGACCATCTCATCTAAAAGCTCTTCTTTTTTTTAATTCTGTAAACCCCACCCCTCCATATCACCCTACCCAAGAGCTCAGAAATGGGCCTTTCCCTAGTGGCCCTTTACCACTTTTCTCGAATCACTATCTTACGATTGGAGGTGAGGGTCCTTACCACTATGCAAAAGTGTTTATGTAGAAGCCTAAGTGAGGTAAACTCTGGTTAAGGAAAGGATCTTAAGTAAACTTTCAAATGTTAGGGCTTCTGTTTCACTAAACATGTCAAGAGAGAGAAAGGTTTAGATCATTACACTGACTTTAACTACTTCCATCCGTAATGAAGGAAGTACTGATGGAAATATCAGCACCTTCAACATGAGGTCTGTTATAAGCCTCCCAATGTCTGGAATCCCTGCTGAAATAACATCACTAAAGTAATAGAGGTTGTCCTCAATCTCATCAACAGAGGAAATGATAGAACCACTAGTATCTGGACCCAGACACCTGCATAATAAATCACATGAGCTGTACATCAAATAGGTGATGGATAACCAGTTCCATGGGACAAAATTTAAAAATAAAAACAACATACTTTGAAGCATTAACAACCAACTTGTCCAAGCTGATGCATTGCTCCCCAAAAAATTTGACCAAATTTGAGAAATAATCGGCATGAGGAGCACTGGCAACAAACTTGTTAACCGCCTCATCGCCAACTGTCAACACGTTGAAGATTATTGAATATACTACCGAAAACACTTGGAATGAGGGAAAATATAGATAAACATGGAAGAAGTATAAAAAGGAGCTCACCATGATATACATTCAGGGTTAGCGCACGTACCGCAGTTCGAATCATGCTTTCCTCATGAAAGGCAAAGCGTATCGCCTCAACATAGAGTGGGAATGAGACTACTTCTTCCTATTCAAAGATGTAGACCAAAATAAGAAGGATGACAAATACAGAAGATATAACAGCAAAGTGAGACGGATATTTTTATAAAAAGAAGATACATGAAAATGGTTGAATTCCATGTTCATAATCGGATTGGTAGAATATATATTAAGCAATTGAACTGAGTTAACAAGCACCAGGAAATGCAAGTTCAGATTTTTTGCCCTGAAAAAAGAAAAAACAGTGCACCTATTCTATAGTTCAAACTCCAGCTTGCAAGCAGTGGAAAATCAAAGATGTAAGAGAGACCTCCCCTCCTTCCCCCATTTTAGCTCCCCATCTATCATAGTTGACAATGTTCTCACTCCTAAAGCTTACAGTTTTTTAATAAGGATCTCTAGTTCTTTTTTTTTTTTGGGGGGGAGATGGTAACATTAAGGATCTCTAGTTTTTTTTGTAAGGTAAATGATTTTATTCAACAAAAGAGACCAATCCTCTCTACAAACAGGGATCTCATGAGTACTCCAAATGCAAACAAGAAACAAGAAACAGATGACTATTTTGTAATTTTACAAAATCTTGTTCCACCCCTTCAAATGCCCTCCTATTTTTCTAGTTCCAAATGAACCACATGATTGCTAATGGGGCAATACACCATGCCCTTAGACTATATTTCCCTCTTGTGAGCCCAGCTATGTAGCGCCTCCTTCACAGCGCCTGGTATCACTCATTGCGTCCCAAACAAATTAAGAACGACCTTCCACAACCGATTAGCCACCTGACGATGTAATAAGAGATGATCCACGTTTTCGCCCGAGCCTTTGGACATGAAACACCACTAACATAGGTGACCCTCCTCTTCCTTAGATTTTTTGCTTCAGAATCACTCCCCATGCCGCCAGCCACGCAAAGAAGCAAAGCTTTCTCGGTGCTCTAGGAATCCAAATAGAGCAATGAGAAAAAATATGTTCCCCTCCCTAATAACCTCTTACACAAGAATTAATAGAGAATATTCCGTCTCTACTCTAACACCACCTCTATACATCCGATGAATTTCTTGGCTTATACAAACCATACAATAACTCAACCAAGTTGTGAAATTATTCCATCTCTCAATCCTGTATGTTCCTCCTAAATCTCAAATCCCAATGAACTACCCCCATGGGACCTACAAATTTATTGCACTGTCATCCCTCTTTGGCACAATACACTATAAAAGTTAGGGAATGCTAACTTCAACTTGTTCTCCAAGAGATAATGTCCACTAAAAGCTTCTCACCCCTTCGTAATACTCTTTCATAATTCACACCTAAATGGTACTGTGACATTTCCGATCCTCCATCCCCCTTCCGTAACGCAATATTTTTCCACTACTAGAGGAGAGGACTTCCAAGCCTGGATCTACGACTGTGTCCCGTGTTTTGGTAGAATAGACACTTCCTAGGATAGTGTACATACACAGATCCAATCTCGTTTTCTTAGGGTTACGGTGGCACTCTGTTTAAATTGACTCCCCCCCCCCCCTTCAACCTGCCCCAACTCCAATATATTCAAATAGAAGAGCCAAATATAAGAAATGCAGCAATCCTACCCATTGTGAGAGGCATCTTCCACTTTCTAAAAGGGCTCCAAACCTCACTTCGTCGCTCGGTCCCTTGATTCTTTCCTCGTTTTTTTTTCCTCTCCGGCTCTTTATACCAATGTGATTTAATTCCAGGCGCATATTTCAATTACGACTTCCATGATTCTTAGATCCAAAGGTAGCACCGATCCATCAATGGCAGCATCCCTTCCTCTTGCACCTGGTCTAGTATCTCTTAGGTCGATATCCAGTAGATCCATTAGCAGCAGAGGGAGAAGATCAGTCGTAGAAGGTAACGAACTAGACTCAAAGAGAGATCATAAGCAAAACTCGACAAGGCAAGGAGAAGGCAGAACCCAGGTGTTACACTACACTAGGCGTCACTAGGGCCACACGACTTAGGCAAACTCTCCACCCGCGCGCGTGCCTATTTCTCTTTAGGAGGTATAAGAGCGGAGTTTTAAGTAAAAACCTTTCGATTTTGCTAATTCTCTTCTTGTTGTACCATGTACATGACGATAGCAGTGGAGTAATGTCAGCGGCAACTGTTGTTAGGGAAACAATCAAGGATTGAGCGACCCAACTAGATGGCAAGGTCGACCACTTGGACAGGCAACCCTACTCTAAAATGCATTTTCCTCCACCATGCATCGCCATATCCACTTCCCTAACAAAGCTTTATTGAACACCTTGAGATCTTTCACTTTGAGTCCTCTCCATTCCTTTGGAGATGTGACAACTCTCCTATTCACAAGGCATCGCTTTGCAGGGTGTATAAGAATAGTACTAAATAGGGTGTATTAGTAATGCTGAGATTACTTATGCTGGAGTTAGTTATGCGGAGATTATTTCGTATCGACTATCTGGTTTAGTGTTTTAAAAATTTGTTTACAAAAATTACCCTCCACATCCTTTGAAAAGAATTTGGAAAAGGTTTTGAAAGGACATTTATGTCTTTATACATGCTCATCCATGTATTATGAATCATGGTATTGTTAATGCCACGGTTTGCTATGTATAAGAACAGTACTATTTAGGATGTATAACTAATGCATGTATTAGTCATACATAAGTTGAAAAACACTACCAAATTAATAATACCAGAGCTACTACATGTATTATTTTTCCTAATACATCCTACCAAACGACCCATAAGTGATACTTCCTTGCTCCTTCCACTGAGTCCCATAAAAAGTTTCGCTGAAGTCTTTCCCGCCTTTCAGTCACTTTACCAGGAACCTGCGAAAGTGACATGAAATATGTGGGTATGCTAGAGAGAGTGCTTTTGATCAATATTTCCTTCCCTACTTTCGACAAGTACCTTTTCTACCAACCCGCTAACCGCTTCTATATTCTCTTAATCACTGGATTCCACACTGAAAGATATTTGCTCGAAACACCCAATGGTCGCCCAAGATAGTTAGTAGGTAAAATACCTACCTTACAATTCAACACATGCGTGAACACTTCACTATTATACACTTCTCCCTAACACAACCTGGAATCAAATCAACATTTGTCTCAAGTAAACTGCGTGGACACCTCTGCATTACAAAAACCACAGTATCATCTACAAATAATATATATATATGTAACTGTCACATTACTATGGCCATTGAACGAAGCATCAAAACCCTTAGGCAAACCTCCAATGACTATTCCATCATTTTGCACGATGCTTCCATAACCAAAATGAAAGCATAGGGGATGGTGAATCTCCTTGTCTCAAACCCCTCGAACTCCCAAAAAAACTACATGGAGTCCCATTCACCAAAACAGGAATCTCGCAGCAGAAACGCAAAACTTGATCAATCTCCCCCATTTATCCCCAAATCCGTCTTTTAACATAATGAAAACCAAGAAATCCCAGTTCACATAATCATAAGCTTTTTCAAGGTCTAGCTTACATAAGAAATGACCTCTAACAGGATCCTCTCTTTAATAACTCTGTTCTTCTAAGGATCAACATGACAAAGCAAACCAGCATATTGCAGCACAGAATTCTCTTGGGGCCAACAAATAGGGCTATGAACAGACAACCAGAGGTAAAAACTTTTGTAGTTGCTTTACCAACCCCTAACTGTCGCCCAGGCGTGGGCATGTACTATGGGAAGAAGCTTAATCTACCATAATCATCTCTGAATAAGTCGCTTCTTCAACCCATAAAAAGATCTATGCCGATATTCTCCTCATCCACATTCAGGTGTGGTTCCTGTTGAAGCAAACCCAAATTTTGAAGGTGATTCTAAGTTTGCAACGGGTGGTGATGGATTGTCTGAAAGAAAAAAAGAAATTGGTTTCCTGGATTTAGGATATAAAAATGGGTTTGAAGTTTCAGTCAAGCAGAGGAGAGAAAGGAAAAGTGGAAAACTATCAGGGTTAAGTTCTCATTAGGTACTTCAAGAAAAACTATATTTACTCATTCAAGAATATATCAGAATGATCATCCATCCTACTCGATCCTCCACCTTTTATGATTAGGAAATGTCAACTGCTTTATACTTAACTAAACACTGCAAAAATGATCAAGAAAAATGATTTTCCTACATAAAAGATTTTCCACGGAAAACTTTTCCATAGAGAACATTTACACCATAGTAAACACAACTAAAATTGATAGGTTTTCCACCTTAACAGGTAGCAAGACATTTCCCATTACAACTAAACTGATTTTTACGCGCTACACAGATTCAACAGTTCAAGTAACTTTTCCTAACCAATTTTATATGCATATCTGAAGATATAATCTATCTAGGACAGGAAAAATAACTTTTAACTGAAAGTGATTCCTTAGCATGTATTTATATTTTTCTTAATGAAAGTAATATTGACTTATTAGTACCCATCTCCATCGATGGAAGGAGCATTTAGCATATTCAAACTCTTTAACATTTTAAACTTAAGGTTACCAGCCCATGCTTGTAAAATAATATGGACATTCATTTTCCCCTGATCTTGTAATTAACTATTATATCAAGAAGCATACGTACCTTATCATGTTAATGAATTTGTCGCTTGTAAATTGCAAGGGATGTCGAAATGATAAAAAAGAACCAAAGCTTCATAGATGTTTCACACTCGAGGTACCACTGGTGTTTTTGTTCAACTTTCCACATTTCACAAACAGGTTTTGTAGGCACAGACCTTTCTCTAAGAGGGAGGGGGGGGGTTAACCTAATGACTGTTTCCAAGAAAATTCCTCCAAAAATGAAATTTCTTAAAATCTTTAGGTCAACAGATCTTATATTGGTATACTATTAGAATTCAACAAACAGAATAGTAACCTTAAAACTTATTAGAAAACCGTTAATAACTTTACTAATCCAACTTACATTAAGAGTCTTCACAAGAAGGGAAATGGTGTTTTTGTTCAACTTTCCACTTATTGCTCTTTGTATACACATGCATCCAAAAACGAGAGTCAACAAGAAACATTAAGTAAAATATATTTCAAAGTAATGAAATGCCTGTATAGCTGCTGAGTTTTAGGAAACACACCTTAAAAAGGATATGTAATAAGACAAAAGCTCTTCATTACGAAAGTCAAAAGAATATGTTATAAGGTGGTTGATGTGCTCATTACTAAACATGTAATCTGCAAAATTTGGGGAAAAGGTGTAAGAATAACAAAAGCAGTAAAGGCAGGAATATTGTATTCAATACAACACATTTCAACAGTTTACTTACAAATGGAGTGCTCATTTTTTAAGTTCTGGATCACAATACTCATCGTCTGCAACAACTGAAGCGAAACAATAACAGTTCGACTAATTCTTAATATACGTACAAGCTCCCCCATCACCTGCTTCTCCATGAAAAACCTGCAGAAATACCGACATACTTGTAAGGACAAATATTACGTCACTTAACTTGATTGGTCTACTTCTGGCTAAAATAAATGGTATTCACCAAAAGGGAAGGTCCTTAGTGAAGACATACTCAAAATAGGCCACATCATGTTGATCACCATATGTTATCAACTCTGCAACTGATCTTAGTGCCTCAATCACAAAATCCTTCAGGTCACAAGAAAAGATTCAAATATATGAAGAATAATCATACCAGATAGCAGGAAAGCATAAAATACAGATAGTCACAGAAAGCAGAGATAAAGAGTGAGATCAGAAATGTATATTAATTACCTTGTTCACCTCATTAACAACTTGAACCTTCATCAACTGATCCGTCAAAAATCTGCAACATGCAGTAACACAACTCAAAACTCACAATGATCAGGAATTGTACAGAAGGATGGCCAATCATCTGAGCATCATGTACTGCAATTCTACAGATTACTTGTCCACTACCACTTGAGTAGCAGCACCGATTGTCCATATGAATTATCAAAAACGTTTTCGAATTAACAAAAACGTTTTACTTAAACTTCATTATATTAGAGGAAAGATTTTATAGATGCAATTATCTGCTGTGACAACAAAGTAGCATTAAGTTGTCACTGTATTATCAACAAGTCTCAGACAAAGTGTCCCCCCCCCCCAACAACCCCAAAGCCACAGTCTTTTCTTGTTAAAGAAACTGCCTTTGACCATATTTACATATCAAAAAGCAAAAACATTCTATCCTTGATTCTTCTTACAAAGATTCTAAAACTTCTAAAATTGAGTCAAGAGTCATCTGTAAATTCCTATTTTCACCAAAAGTGAAGCAGGAGAATACAACCCATCTTAATCAAACATTCGCATCTACTCTCTCTCATAGGATGAACAACTTCACTATATCAAGAACATAGCGATCGAAGAGCTATGGCTCAGCTGCTTCGCATATTACACTGTATTGCCTGAAGAGGGCATTTCTTGCATATGTGAGTGAAAAAGCATAGGAGGCGTGCCTGAAGGGCAGCGACAGCAATTCGGTTACATAAGTCGTCGCTAGATTGAGATTTGCGAGGTGGCAGAAACTTGTATAGTCTTCGAAGTGGTTTTGATTGCAAAAGAAAACTACTTCAGCTGGTATGTCCTTAGGCACGGCCAGAATTTGTTGTTTCGATAAAGTAATAAATTTTATTGATTTTGAGTAAAATTGTGCTCATATACAAGTATACCAAATAGTAGTAAACTTACGGAAAGAGATTATTTTCTACAAACGACTCGTAATCTTCTATACATAAAGGAATGCACCAAAAAGAAATCAGGGATAAAGAACTAAACATTAACTGAATAAAGTTCATCTCAACACCCTCAAAAGCTCTCCTATTTCGTTCACTCAAAAACTTCCATGCCTTGCGTCTCTCCTACTACCATGGCCAATAGCTCATTTATCATCCGGCATCACCCAAAATATACCAAACCATGCAAGAATTTCGCAACAAAACCTCGATGCTACCGCATAACGAATAAGGAGATGGTCAACATGTTCACCCAAACCCTTGCACATAAAGCACCGGCTGACATTAGTTACCTTCCTCTTCCATAGATTGTAAGCGGTCAAGATCACCCCTCTAACTGCTAACCAAGTGAAAACACATCTTTCTCGGTACTTTCAGGATCCAAATCCACTTATACAAAAAGTTCGCCTCCTCCATATTCAGAAGCTTTTCATAATCGAACTTGACAAAAAACACTCTATTATCACTCAGCCCACCTCCCTACATCGTGACCATCGTGTGTAATGCTTTGGTTTGTGGAGTAAGCGAAAAAAGCTTTAAAAGAGGTGTCAAAGGCCCACTTAATGTGCGATTAAGCCCTGAAGCTCAGAGAAGCTCAAAGTAGGTGCTTCCTCACTTAGGTTGCGTCAACGTAGGCAACGCACTCAGGATGGGCTTCATTGCGCATAAGTTCTACCTTGAATAGAGCCTAATTGGCAAAAAGAAGTATTAATTGTTACGAAATTTTGATTGAAAACTGTTACTTTTTTCCTGCATTAAATAAATATTTTTTCTTTATTGCGCCTTTTTAACTAAAACTCATACTTTAATTGTGAGCTGGAGCACTTTTTGACGCTTTTCACTGACGCTTTTCACCTTTGACAACTCTGCTACCACCTCTCAATCCTGAAAGTTCCACTTGAATTTCAAATCGCAAAACACTTCACCACCTTGCAATCTTTGGACTCGCTGGACTGTCGCTTCCTTCTGGCATGAGATTCCGGATATGTTGGAAAAGTAATACTCAAAGTGTATTCCCAACACCACTTGTACCTCCAAAACTAATCATTTTCCCATCCCCAATCTGGACGACACATTTGCACTAAATTCTTCCTATCTTTTTATATATTTCTCCACATACCACATCCATAAGGCAAATTGATATTTTTGTCCTCCAACCCCCTTCCAAAATCCCATATATACATAGAAGTCACACGGGAAAGGATGGACAATTAGCAAAAGCATTAAATTCTATTTGGCTCTTTTTTAGGGGAAAATAATCTATCTTAAAAACATCGTAAGTTTCTTTCCTCCCAAATAATCCACCAGATGCAATAAGGGCGCATGGTACTCTAAAACTCAATCAAACCGAACCATACCAAATCCTTTTAGGTTTTTAAAAATAAAAACTGTAGGTTTCGATGTAAATCTATAACCATACCGAATAATTACAAGAGGTTTTTAATTTTATAAAAGAAACAAGAATATATGGAATCGAATTAATTAAATATATAATAAATTTTATATATACACTTAACAAAACACTAAAATTATTGATATCGATTGTGGGGTGGATACAGATAAAACAACTAAAGTTACCATTCCATCCTAGTCTACTACTGTTAAAAATAAATTGACATTGACTCCGGCAGTCTCGCCAACTAAAGTTACCATTCCATCCTAGCCACTGAGGTATATTTTCTCTTTATTTTTTAAAATTTTCTCCCCCCCCCCCCCAAATATCTTTGTGGTATTTAGGTCAAATATCAAGTCTATTCTTTTTTTCAAAAAATTGTACTGATACTAAACGTTAATTTTGCAGATTTTGTGCCTTTTGAACTACACATTTACTCGTTAGCAACTCAGTAATCATTCTAAGTAAAACAATATTTTCTTGGTAAAAAGCATGTTGGGAGTGCACAAACCGTGCTATTGTAAATTGTTCCATGTAAATCCAAATTAGAAAAATATCTTTCTTGGTAAAGAGCGTGTTGGGAGTGCGCAGCCTATGTAATTACAAATCCTGCCATGTAAATTCAAATCTTGCTTGAGATTGCATTAACATAAGTTCTAGTAATAAAATTGTACTCAAAGAACATATAACTCCCTTTATGATTATAGTGAGTATTTTAATTTTAATTTTCTTTTGCAAGTCTGGAAAGAGCAATCAAGATATAGACACATTAATGAAGCTATATTTCGGACAACACATTGAATAGTTAGTGGTGTTGGTTTGGGGAACGAAACTTGTAAATAAGTTTTGCAAAAGATCTAGACAAGCAAGAAAAGTTTATACTTCTAGGAATTAAATAAGTGATTTTTTTTATAAGTGATATTAGAAGTTATTTAGAGTGGACGGAGGGTAATAGGTATTTTTATTAAACACATCATACATAGCGTAACAATAATATCTTGAACTTTAAGTCATGTGTTATAAGTTATGTGTTTTATATTAAAACTTGTTATTGATCTTAAAAACTAACAAAGCATTGAAATTATTTCGACAACTTTAGTAATGAAGCTTTCATGCTGGTGCAAGAAGACAATGTATATTATCCAGCAACTAATAAATGCATGAGTTTTCAGCATAAAATACTGAAGAATATTGAATGGCTATGATGGACTGTCTTCAAAGTATTAAAATTTATTGTTGAGAGTCAACGCTGGTGCCACATGTATGACGTAGTAAATGAGTGAACCAGTTTAACAAAAGTAATAGCACTGGTAAAGGCCAAAAGCAAACAAAATCCCAAGGATTGCTAGGTTTTAGACGCAAACCACAACTCAAGATGTGCTAAAATTTTGCAAAGGAATAAAACATAAAAAAGATATACACATATAAATGTATGTAAAAGAACTATAAATGCAACCAATAATTGAACACAAAGAAATAGAAATAAAACTACAAGTAAAATATATTAAGTGAAACAATTTTAAGTTAAAAACACCTTAATCGTTTTTACTAGGAAGCAAAGATATTGTTTTAAGTTTCTAATTAGGTTAAATGACTAGTTTTTATATTAAGTTTCTAGATTCTATTCCTAGAAAATAACATATTGATTTAATATCTTAACGGTTAATATGTCAATTTACTAGCAAATTTGTTGCTTAGTTTTGTGCCACTCAAGAGAGAGTTTATAGGCAACGAGAGACACAGCTCACTGAGTTGGTCCTGCACAAAAGCTATGCAAGGCGAAGCGCCAACGTGAAGTGCGCTTAGCTTCAAGTCACATCACATTCTTTCTTTAAAAAATCTCTCACAAATTTACTCGTTGGTCTAGGTGTTGGCTTATATTTCCTTCTCAAATGCCTTTCTTGTTCAAATTTCTACTCGTTCTCTTCCAATGCATTAATTATTTGATTAAATGATTAACCCCTTGATCACCGAGCAATCACGATTCCCTAGACTTAATGGTATCTGGAAACATATGAGCGCATAATGGAGTTCGTTTCAACTCAAAACTTTTATGGCAATCGAAAATGGTATGACAGCGAGATTTTGGATAGACCAACGCTGGGCCATTCACCTCTAAAGGATCAATATCCAACTCTTTTCACTGTGGTGCAAGACTATGAAGCCTCAATTTCAGATTACATATCAGAACAGGGTTGGAATATCATATTTAGATGGAATATAAATGATTGCAAATGGTCACCCAATCCTCACTTCTATGCAACTTCATAACTCACCACTCTTGATGCCAAAAACATGTGCTCCAACTTGGAAATGGGATGCCAAAGGGAAACTCTTTGTAAAAGTCATGCTACTGCCATAAACTAAAACCTCATCCCTTGGACTACTGGTCCCCGAAATGTATTTCGTAAAATAATGCACCTTTGAAGATGGAACACTTTGAAGGTGGAACGCTTTACCTAGTTGGGGTGAGGAAAGCATGTCTCACATACGCAACCTACATAAACTGCGAATTTACATTTGCAGCAGGTTTCCACTTTGCAAAAACGATAATGAAGATGCTAGCCCCCTTCTTCTCTATTGTTCCTTCACATCATAGATATGGAGCTTCATTTCAACATTTTAGGAGTTAAATAAGCAATGCCAAGGACAACAATGGACCTGATGCAAAGCTAATACTTGAGAGGATTTGGGAACGGCAAACTTAAAATTTCACCCAATGGGTGTGGCCTATTGGCCAATTAAGTGGGTTGAGAACCTGATGTCTCAAGTTCAATCTTAGCAGAGACGAAAACGCTAGGCAATTTTTTTTCATTTGTCCAACTCTTGGTGGACAGACT